>CP136060.1:216203070-216243070 GCA_032464435.1 Aegilops umbellulata
CCTTCTGCTTCTGCTTCTCCTTCTGCTTCTCCTTCTGCTTCTCCTTCTGCTTCTCCTTCTGCTTCTCCTTCTCCTTCTCCTTCTCCTTCTCCTTCTCCTTCTCCTTCTCCTTCTCCTTCTCCTTCTCCTTCTCCTTCTCCTTCTCCTTCTCCTTCTCCTTCTCCTGCTTCTCCTTCTCCTTCTCCTTCTCCTTCTCCTTCTCCTTCTCCTTCTCCTTCTCCTTCTCCTTCTCCTTCTCCTTCTCCTTCTCCTTCTCCTTCTCCTTCTCCTTCTCCTTCTTCTCCTTCTCCTTCTCCTTCTGCTTCTCCTTCTTCTTCTCCTTCTCCTTCTTCTTCTTCTTCTTCTTCTTCTTCTTCTTCTTCTTCTTCTTCTTCTTCTTCTTCTTCTTCTTCTTCTTCTTCTTCTTCTTCTTCTTCTTCTTCTTCTTCTTCTTCTTCTTCTTCTTCTTCTTCTTCTTCTTCTTCTTCTTCTTCATCTTCTTCTTCATCTTCTTCTTCTTCTTCTTCTTCTTCTTCTTCTTCTTCTTCTTGGCCGAGGGTGGAAGACATTCGCCCGTATCCACAGCTTGATGGAGGGGTTCACCCTCCATTTTAAGTTGATGGAGGGCGATCTCCTCTCCGTCAAGGCCTTCGGGGACTTCGGGACCCGGGCCCGGTGCTGCGTGGATAGCTCCTCCGACAACGAAGGCTCCTCCTCGAGCGAGAGTGACGAGGAGGGGAGCGACAGCGACGACGAGGGCAGCGGTCGTCGGGATGACGGGTCCGACTAGGCGCCGGACGCAGCTCCGTGTGGCACCGGCGACCCCATCATCCGTGTCGCCGGCTCCTTGAGCTTCCCGGGGTCGCCTCCTTGGCGGCTGGCGTGGCGAGGCTGCGGAAGAGGAAGAGGGCTGGCGGCAAGGCCGTCAACTCGGAGTACGAGGGCACGGCGCCCTCGACAGCGTGCTGACGCCCTGTTGCCTCGTCGAGCCCTTCTTCCGGTGCCGCCATCACCGTCCAGCTTTCAGCCGGCCCCCGGGGCGTTCTGTTGGTGTCTTCTGGCACCCGTAGCTCGCCTAGGCGCCCCTTTTGCCCTTTTCGCCTCCTTGTCCTACCTCCTGAGGAGAGAGACAAGAAAGGGATTACGGGCATCTTATCTTTTTTCAATCTGTAAGCCCTCGGGCCTTAGCTGTATTTAAAACTTGTAATCCCATCTTTCATGTTTTTCATTCTCTCTGAACTGTACCTGAGCGGAATGTTTTTAATGAAAAGGGGATGTTTGCCGGGCCATTTGTCCCGTGGGTAAAACCCACGCCAAGGAGCGAACCCTTTGTATCGTTAAGATAGACACTTCTTTGCCCGGCAACAGGCCCTGCCGTCTTCCCGCGCCACTCGACCTCTCCCACGCCTTTGGTGGAGGAAAGGATGAGGCGGGTTCGGGCCCCTCGTTCCGCCCCTTTGCCGCCGCGACTACTACCAAAACGGGCCCCAGCAACGCGCTCTGGGGCCTGTCGTTAAGGGAGCACGGTAGCTTTTAGGAGGAAACAAGGTTTTCGTATTCCACAGTTCATAAGAGAATGCATGACAAGGGATGCAAAAACTTATTTGGGATTGCAGCCCCCAGCAACTTTGGCTTGTCGCGGGCGAACCTTCGTACTTGCAGCCCCCGACAACACTGGCTTGCCGGGGACCAGATGCTGGCCCGCCCTTCTTCTCTTCTTCGTCCTTAAGCGGCCTGGCCAGGATATGCAAAACCCTGCGAACCAATGGAAACGAAGGAACAGGAAAAAGGACGCAGACTCGACCTCTAAGCTAGGGGTTAGCAGCTGTTAGGCACTATCAACCCTAACCAAGGACGAGACTCGACTAAGCATGCATGCTAAAACTTAGGCGCCAGCGCTTCATTTACTGCTGCTCAGGGTCTGCGCCTGGCTTTGTACAAAGGATTACATGCAGCTGCGGCAAGACATGTACAAAAGGTTGGTTGCCGGGCGGCGCCCGACAACCGCGCCTTACGGGTAAAACTTACGAAGATGCTCAATATTCCAGGAGTTGCTCACCGGAGTGCCATCTTCGGTCTCGAGGCGGACAGCGCCGGGCCTCGTAACTCGTCTCACCCGGTAAGGGCCTTCCCACTTCGGCGTCAACTTGTTATGATTCTTGGCGGACGGGGCACGCCGAAGAACAAGGTCGCCTTCCTCGAAGCTTCTGGCTTTAACTTTGCGGCTATGGTAGCGACGCAAAGCTTGCTGGTAGCGAGAGGCTCGCACAGCAGCCTGAAGACGATCTTCCTCAAGGAGCAGCGCGTCATCTTCACGCAGCCGCTCTTGCTCAAGCTCATCATAAGCGAGCACTCGAGGTGACCCGTATACGAGTTCCGTGGGGGTAACTGCTTCTGCTCCATAGACTAGAGCAGATGGTGTCTGGCCAGTGGCTCGATTTGGCGTCGTTCTGATCGACCAAAGAGCCACCGGCAGCTCCTCGATCTAGTTTCTTCCGCACTTGTGCAGCCTGTCGAAAGTTCTGGTCTTGAGCCCGCGCAGTACTTCGGCATTGGCCCTTTCAGCTTGACCGTTGCTCCTGGGATGAGCAACAGAAGCGAAGCAGACCTTGGCGCCGAGATCTTGGACGTATTGCATGAAGGCGCGGCTCGTGAATTGTGTACCGTTGTCGGTGATGATCCTATTGGGGATCCCGAAGCGGCAGACAATCGACCTGAAGAACTTGATGGTTGATTGTGCTATCACTTTCCTCACTGGTTCCACTTCCGGCCACTTTGTGAACTTGTCGATTGCGACGTACAAGTACTCAAAGCCCCCGACAGCTCGGGGGAAGGGGCCGAGGATGTTGAGCCCCCAGACCGAAAATGGCCAGGATAAAGGGATCGTCTGGAGAGCTTGAGCTGGCTGGTGTATCTGCTTGGAATGGAACTGGCACGCTTCACACTTGGTTACTTGTGCAGTTGCATCCTGGAGGGCTGTCGGCCAGAAGAAACCTTGCCGGAGCGCTTTGCCGGCAAGTGCTCTTGCGCCAATGTGGTGACCACATATGCCTCCATGTATCTCTGCCAACAGCTTCTGTCCGTCTTCCCGGTAAATACACTTCGATTTCACACCGTTGTGCCCTATTCTGTATAGTGTGTTGTCGACGAACTGGTACGTACTCGAGCGCCGGGCTACTCTTTCCGCTTCTTCTTGTTCTTCGGGAAGTTCTCCGTGCTGGAGGAAATGGACAGTCTGCTGCGCCCATGCTGGAGCCTGTGGCTCGACAACAAGGACTGAAGGCACATCTGCTACTGCGGGAACGTCCGCTTCTACGGCGAGGATATGGGGCTCAGCCGGAGCTTGACGTTCCCCGGCAAGCTTGCCGGAGCAAAACTTGTCGGGAACGCCTGCTTCTACGGAAGAAACCCTGGGGTTTTCCGGAGCAGACGGATCCTCAGCGCTCTTGGCGTCGATCTTGGGGACCTTCTTGGCGGTGGCTCCAGGGAGCTCTGCCGGAAGATAGTCGCCGGAGACCAACTTCCTCTTCTTGCTCTGTCTGGTTGATGGCGTTACGGATGGCTGAGTCAGCTTGAGCACAAAGGTTCCTGGGCGTTACGGATGGCTGAGTCAGCTTGAGCACAAAGGTTCCTGGTTCCACAGGTAACTTAAATGCTGCGCACTTTGACAGGCCATTAGCGATGTCGTTCTCAGCTCTTGGAATGTGTTCCATTTGCAGGCCGTCAAAGTGCTCTTCCAGCTTCCTCACTTCATCAATGTATGCTTCCATCAACAAACTCTGGTAATCTTTGTTCACTTGGCGGACGACAAGCTGCGAGTCACCCCTGACAATGAGCTTCTTGATCCCAAGTTCTGCCGCGATCCTGAGACCGGCGAGCAGACCTTCATACTCTGCAGTATTGTTGGTTGCTTGCTCCTTGGGGAAGTGCATCTGGACTACGTACTTGAGGTGCTCTCCGGTGGGCGCGATGAGTAACGCGCCAGCACCGGCGCCTTGCAGCGAGAAAGCACCATCAAAGTACATCAGCCACTCTTTGCTCGCTTCTTTGGCGGGGATGCTCGTCTCTGGGATATCTTCGTCCGGTGTCGGTGTCCACTCCGCTATGAACTCCGCCAATGCTCTGCTTTGGATAGTCGAGGTGCTCTCGAACTGGAGACCGAAGCTCGACAGTTCTAGTGCCCACTCGACAATCCTGCCTGTTGCTTCTGGTTTCTGCAGTATCCTCTTCAGCGGAAAGCGGGTGACAACTGTAATCTCGTGTGCTTGGAAGTAGTGGCGCAGCTTTCTCGAGGCCATAAGGAGGCCGAAAAGCAATTTCTGCACACCAGAGTACCTTGACCTAGCCCCCTGCAGGAGGGAGCTGACAAAGTAAACTGGGCGCTGCACCATTTTCTTCTTCAGCATCTCCACTTGCTCCTGCGCAGATTCATCCTTGTCGGGGCCAGAGCTTGTCGGGGAAGCCCCCTACTTGTCGTTGGACGTGCTTGCCGCGGTTGCTGGCTCATCATCTGCCTCCCTCTCCGCTACTAACGCATCACTAACCACTTGATTGGTTGCCGCCAGGTATAGCAGCAACTTCTCTTGTGGTTTAGGCGCGACAAGTATTGGAGCGGAGGACAGGTATTTCTTCAAGTCCTGCAGCGCAGCCTCCGCTTCCGTAGTCCATTTTACTAGACCCGCCTTTTTCAGAATTTTGAAAAACGGCAGGGCGCGTTCTGCAGACTTGGAAATAAACCTACTGAGAGCCGCAACGCAGCCGGCAAGCCTTCGTACGTCCTTGACACGTGTTGGTGCTTCAATCTGCTCGATGGCCTTGATCTTGTCTGGGTTGGCTTCGATTCCTCGCTGAGACACGAAGAACCCGAGAAGTTTGCCGGAAGGGACTCCGAACACGCACTTCTCGGGGTTGAGCTTGAGGCTGATTCTGCGCGCAGGTTCGCAAAGGTCTCTTCTAAGTCTTGAATCAGGGTTGCCCTGTCTCTGCTCTTGACCACTATGTCATCCATGTAGGCCTCCACATTTCTGTGGATTTGTGGCTCAAAAGCGGTGTGGACAACCCTTGCAAACGTTGAACCAGCATTCTTCAGTCCGAAAGGCATCCGCACGAAGCAGTACGTGCCACATGGAGTGATGAACGCGGTCTTTTCTTCATCTTCTTCAGCCATGAAGATCTGATGGTATCCGGAGTAGGCGTCAAGAAATGAAAGCAGGTCACATCCGGCCGTGGAGTCCACAATCTGGTCAATGCGCGGCAAGGGGAAAGGATCTTTGGGACAAGCTTTGTTAACATCAGTGAAGTTGATGCAAAGCCTCCATTTCCCATTTGCTTTGCGCACGACAACAGGATTGGCCAACCACGTCGGATGGAGCACACCTCTGACGAGGCCTGCCGCTTCCAACTTCTTGATCTCTTCTGCGATGAACTCTTGGCGCTCCACCGCTTGCTTCCTGACTCTCTGCTTGACGGGCCGCGCGTGAGGACAGACGGCGAGGTGGTGCTCAATCACTTTCCTGGGAACGCCGGGGATGTCAGATGGTTGCCAGGCAAACACATCGACATTCGCCCGCAGGAAAGCAACGAGCGCGCTTTCCTATTTGGGGTCGAGAGTGGCACTGATGGTGAAGGTACCACCAGTGCCGTCCTCCTTGGCGGGCACCTTCTTGGTCGTTGGCGGAGCTGCCATTGTCTTCTTACTCTTGCCGGTGGAGCTCGATGGCGCGTCCTCGACGGTAGCGCAGCACTCCGAAGAGGTGCGCTTGCCGGAGTGGGCACCAGAGCACTTGCCGGGCTTGGTCCTCTTCTTCCCTCCGGGAGCTTCAGCGGCAAGTGGCTTGCGATCCGCTGCGGCTGCTGCCTCCCGGTAGATCTTGTCGGCACAAATAAGGGCATCCTTCTTGTCGCCGGGGACAGAGATGACGCTTATCGGGCCTGGCATCTTGAGCATGTTGTATGCATAGTGAGAGGCCGCCATGAACTTGGCGAGCGCTGGACGGCCGAGGATTCCATTGTAAGGTAATGGAAAATCGGCGACATCAAAGGTGATCCTCTCGGTCCTGAAATTCAACTCACTGCCAAACGTCACCGGCAGTGTGATCTTCCCCTTCGGCTTGCTCCTTCCCGGGTTGGTTCCTTGGAACGTGCCGGTCTCTTCGAGCTCGCTGTCGGGAACTTGGAGTCTTCGGAGAACAGCGGAGGAGATCAGGTTCAAGCCGGCCCCGCCGTCAACTAGCATCTTAGTGACCTTGAGGTTGCGGACCGTTGGGGAAACCAACATCGGCAAGCACCCGACCGCGGTTGTGCGATCAGGGTGGTCCTCAATATCAAAGATGATAGGCGTGCTGGACCACTTCAGAGGCTTGCGCGACTCGACGGGCGGTTCCGCTGCATTGACTTCCCGCGCCCACTGCTTGAGCTGGCGGTGAGAAGTATGCAGGGAAGCACCGCCGTCTATGCACAAGACCTCTGTGGCTTTCTGAAACTCCTGCTCACTGGTCTCGACGTCATCCATGTCTTCGTCTTCGTCGTTGTCTTCGTTCTTGTCGCGGCCGCGGGGAGGACGGTCCGCTTGCCGCTGCTTGTCCTTGTCGCGGCGTCCTCCCTGGCCGGGGCACTTCGTGCCTGATCCCCCGCCACCTCCCCGGGCTCTCTCCTTGTCGCGCCGCTCGTACTCGGCCTTTTGCAGCTCGACGAGCCGCTCGACCTGCTTGCAGCTCTGGAGGTCATGGCCCTTGGTGCGGTGGATCTTGCAGTACTGTTTGTTGGTGCCGTCCCGCTTGTCGACGACCGCCACAGCCTGGCAGTTGGCGCATCCGGCAACCTCCTTGCCGAAGCCACCAGCCTGGGCCTTCTTGGTGGCGCCTTCATCGCCGGACTGCTCAACAACCAGTACTTCTTGGCTCTTCTTCTTCCTGTTGCTCCGCCGCTGGCTCTTCCTTGTCGGGGCGGTATCCTCACTGTCAGATTCTCCTGCTCCTGTGTTCTCTCCGGGGAGTTTCCTCCCTTCCTCAGCACGGGCACATTTGTCGGCCAGGGCATATAGCTCGCTGACGTCTTTGATCTTGCACATCGCCATCTCCTCCCGCATCCTGCGGTTACGCACGTTCTGATGGAACGCGCTGATGACCGCGGCGGGGTGGACGTCTGGGATGTTGTAGTGTACATGGCTGAATCTCTGGATGAACTTGCGCAAGCGTTCCCCTTCCTTCTGGACGAGCAGATGAAGGTCGCTCGCTTGGCCATGGGGTTTGTGGCCGCCCGTAAAGGCGCCAACAAACTGATGGCACAAGTCTGTCCAGGAGGTTATGGAGTTGTCCGGCAAGTGCATGAGCCAGGATCTGACATTGGATTTGAGTACCAGCAGGAAGTAGTTGGCAAGGATCTTGTCGTCTCGCCCTCCAGCAGCCTGCACCGCGATGGTGTAGATGCTGAGGAACTCCGACGGATGCGACTTGCCGTCGTACTTCTCTGGTACGTCTGGCTTGAAATTCTTCGTGCTGAGCCACTGGACTTGCCGTAGCTCACGGGCGAACGTAGGGAAGCCCACCGCGTACGGCAGGTCGCCTGGTTCCCCCGATGCATGCATGTCAACAGAGGGCCCAGCGCGCTGGTCTGACTGACGCCGCGCTTCTCTCCGACGCTCGATGCGAGTACGAGCGTCCTCTTGCTCTCGCTCGTGAAGAACTTGGCGTTGATCGCGACGAGTTCGCGGATTCGACGATGCGGTGGAGTCGTTGTCGTGACGGTCCCGGTGAGTCGGCGATCTTGGCCTCTGGGGCGGGGAGTGCACGGTGGTCGCACCCCCGCCGGTCTTGGTGCCATCGGTTCTCGCCTGGCCGTCCCGCCGCGGCTGCGACGCGCTGTGCTGCCGCGGGGTGTCGCCGTTAGCGAAACCGATGAGGCTTTGTATCGTGGCCCTCCAGTCGTCGAGCTTGTCCGCCGTTGGAGGGTAGTCTAGGAGCAGTTGAGCTCGCGCCAGAGCTTCTGCTGGAGTGGCGGGTAGCGGTGGCGAACGGCGCGTGGAGCGGGATGTGCTCGAACTTCTAACTACGTTAGAAGGAGCAACACTCGGACCAGGCAGCCGCGCCACGCTCGCGCCAACATGTTGGAGTGAGTGCTGGCCTTGAGCGCCCTGGGATCCGCCGGCTCGATCTGGGTCCAGCGAGCGTATGGTAGCGTGGGCGCCAAGACGTTGCTGGTCCCGTGCCTACTGAGAGGGGCGCGGTGCATTTTCGGACGCCGTGGCGCCATGAGCTGGCTCGACGACGCCCGTCCCGCCGCCGGTGCCGTCCCCACCACCCGTTTGCTCCAAGGGCGGTGGGTTCGACGCGGACGGACCAGCCACCTCCGGAGCCTTCTTCTTCGGTGGCATGTCGATGAAGATGATGGAGCTCTAGCCTGTGCGGACGTCGGATCAGGTTCACACAACCTCGACGCCCCCTACCTGGCGCGCCAAAGATGTCGGTGGGAAATCTGCCTCCACCAACACCTATGGGGACCGAGCCCCTTTCTTGGTTCGGCGGGGGGCGGAGGTCGCGCGAAGAGCGGATCGAGGCGATGCACACAAGGGATTTACCCAGCTTTGGGCCGCAAGGATGCATAAAACCCAACTGCTGCTTTGTGGTTTGGTATTGTGTTCTTGCTCGAGAGCGTGTGGTGCTACAATACATGCGAGCTGCTGGCGAGACCGAGCGTGAATGGCCTCCGTCTTCCTTTTCCTCGTTGCGCATGGGGCCTCCTTTTATATGTGCAAGGGGTTACCCACAGGTGGCAACGTAGGCGGGGGCAAAACTGGAAAACGCTGTGTTGGGTACAGCTGTTTGCACAGTGCTATCATACCTAACTCTGACGGCAGGGGACAAGGGCATTAAATGCCCGTCCGCATCGCCCAGACGGTGCAGGGAAGGGACCGTCAGGAGCGCCACCGTTTGCCACGATGGCTACTCTGTCAGCGTTGCCTTGCCACCGCATGCCCCTAGCTGCCCAGCCTCTCGCCACGTACGCCTGGAATGGCCCCAGAGCGACGCGTGGGTGGATGAGCTGGAGCGCAGGCACGGGGTGGTGACTTGCCGCGGCAAGCGTCTTGCCGCGATTGATGCCTTGTCACGCCCGGGAGCTTGTCGCTCACCGGTCCTTGCCGGGACGCGGAGCGCATCGCAGCAAGTCTCTTGTCGTGCCTTGGTTGGCCTTCCCGGCGAGCTCCTCTTACCGGGGCCTTGTGCTTCGAGCGGTCGTCCCGGCAAGCTCCTCTTGTCGGGGCCTTGCTCTCTTCGGGTGGCCTTCCCGGCAGGCTCCTCCCGCCGGGGCCTTGGCTCAAATACTTTGTTCTTGGATGGCCCAAAAAGGGACCACGGAGAGTCTTGGCGATCGCCTGGCAAGCCTTGCCGCAGGGTGCTACGACTGCCCGTGCACAAGTTCGGGGTACTAAGGTACCCCTACTTTAGTACACCGACACCTTCAATATTCTTTCATGAATTGTTCAAGTGACCAATACAATGTTTGCTAACCTTCAATAAATTTACCACCTCTACTTCTTATATGTGAAGTCATTACTCCCCATGGGATAAGCATATGAAACATATATAATTTCAGATTTATGATTCGCTCATTCAACTATTTACTCATAGGATATAAGTGAAGCACATGAGTAAATGACAAACTACTGCAAAAAGATATAAGTGAAGATCAATGAGTAGTTAAATAATTATGTAGCTTTGTGAAGACTCTCTCTCTCATTTAAGAATTTCAGATCTTGGGATATTATTCAAACAGCAAGCAAAACAAAAAAAATGACATGATGCTCGAAGCAAAACACATATCATGTGGTGAATAAAAATATAGCTCCAAGTAAATTTACCGATGGATGAGGACGAAAGAGGGGATGCCTTCCGGGGCATCCCCAAGCTTTGGCTTTTTGGTGTCCTTGGATTTACCTTTGGGTGCCTTGGGCATCCGCAAGCTTAGGCTCTTGCCACTCCTTATTCCATTGTCCATCGAATCTTTACCCAAAACTTGAAAACTTCACAACACAAAACTTAACAGAAAATCTCGTGAGCTCCGTTAGCGAAAGAAAACAAAACACCACTTCATGTTACTGTATTGGACTCATTATTTATTTATATTGGTGTTAAACTTAATGTATTCCAACTTTTCTATGGTTTATAAACTCTTTTACTAGCCATAGACTCATCAAAATAAGCAAACAACACACGAAAAACAGAATCTGTCAAAAACAGACAGTCTGTAGTAATCCGTACCTAACGCAAACTTCTGGAACTCTAAAAATTCTACCAAAATAGTATGACCTAAATAATGTTATTATTGATCTTCTGCAATTGGAATCAATATCATATCACGTCCTGGTAATTTTTAACAATTGTTTTCGTGAACAGAAAGTTTCTGGAATTCTCAGCAAGATCAAATAACTATTATCCAAGAAGATCCTATAGGTTTAACTTGGCACAAACACTAATTAAAACATAAAACCACGTCTAACCAGAGGCTAGCTAGATTATTTGTTACTAAACATAAGAAAAAGGCAAAGAACTAAATAAAATTGGGTTGCCTCCCAACAAGCGCTATCGTTTAACGCCCCTAGCTAGGCATGATGATTTCAATGATGCTCACATAAGACATAAGAATTGAAACATAAAGAGAGCATCACAAAGAATATGACTAGCACATTTAAGTTTAACCCACTTCCTATGCATAGGGATTTTGTGAGCAAACAACTTGTGGGAACAATAATCAACTAGCATAGGAAGGCAAAACAAGCATAACTTCAAAACTTTAAGCACATAGAGAGGAAACATGATATTATTGCAATTCCTACAAGCATATATTCCTCCCTCATAATAATTTTCAATAGCATCATGAATGAATTCAACAATATAACCAACACCTAAAGCATTCTTTTCATAATCTACAAGCATAGAATTTTTATTATTCTCCACATAAGCAAATTTCTTCTCATGAATAATAGTGGGAGAAACTCAACAAAATAACTATCATGTGACGCATAATCCAATTGAAAACTAAAATCATGATGACAAGTTTCATGGTTATGATTATTCTTTATAGCATACATCTCATCACAATAATCATCATAGATAGCAACTTTATTCTCATAATCAGTTGGAACCTTTTCCGAAATAGTGGATTCATCACTAAATAAAGTCATGACCTCTCCAAATCCACTTTCATAAATATAATCATCATAAATAGGAGGCATGCTTTCATCATAATAAATTTCCTCATCAAAACTTGGGGGACAAAAAATATCATCTTCATCAAACATAGCTTACCCAAGCTTGTGGCTTTGTATATCATTAGCATCATGGATATTCAAGGAATTCATACTAACAACATTGCAATCATGCTCATCATACAAAGATTTAGTGCCAAACATTCTAATGCATTCTTCTTCTAGCACTTGAGCACAATTTTCCTTTCCATCATTTTCACAAAAGACATTGAAAAGATGAAGTATATGAGGCACCCTCAATTCCAATTTTTTTGTAATTTTCTTTTATAAACTAAACTAGTGATAAAACAAGAAACTAAAAGAATCGATTGCAAGATCTAAAGATATACCTTCAATCACTCACCTCCCCGGTAATGGCGCCATAAGAGAGCTTGATGTCTACTACACAACCTTCTTCTTGTAGACGTTGTTGGGCCTCCAAGTGCAGAGGTTTGCGGCGGCGGAACTCCTGATCTATTCCGTTCTTCGAAGTTTTTAGGGTATATGGATATATATTGGTGAAAGAAGTCGGTCAGGGGAGCCACGAGGGGCCCACGAGGGTGGGGCGCGCCCAGGGGGCAGGCACGCCTCCCTGCCTTGTGGTCACCTTGAAGCTTTCTTGACTTCAACTCCAAGTCTCCTGGATCACATTCGTTCCAAAAACACGCTCCCGAAGGTTTCATTCCGTTTGGACTCCATTTGATATTCCTTTTCTGCAAAACACTGAAACAAGGGGAAAACAGAAACTGGCACTGGGCTCTGGGTTAATAGGTTAGTCCCAAAAATAATATAAAAGTGTTTAATAAAGCCCACAAACATCCAAAACAGATAATATAATAGCATGAATACTTCATAAATTATAGATACGTTGGAGACGTATCAATGAATCAAACACGGTTCATGTTTTAGTTGTGTGTGTGATGAAGGGCATACGGTTCAATTCAATGAACTGTTTGCGATGAGGAGGAACAGAAGAAACGGGCAGCCAGATGGAGGCATGTGCGATACACAGCATACGGTTCACTCGGATGAACTGTTTGTGATTAGGCAACACAAAAGAAACGGTCAGCCAGATCAAAGGTGTGTGCGATGTACAACATACGGTTCACTCAGATGAACTGTTTGTGATTAGGCAAGAGAACAGAAACGGTTCAATATAACAAGATGTGTGTGATACGCGACAAACAGGCCTGTAATCATAAATGTGTACGAAGACCAATAATAACGTAGACGATTGCTTCTAATAAGACGTATGTGATATGCTCTATCTACAGAACATCTATTGGCCATTGTGGGACGGGCGGTCATCCGGATACTCCATAAGGATGCAAAGAGGCATTCCTATCAGCAAGGACTAGTTGTTCCACCAGTAGCTTATGTAAGAAAACTATCAAGTCAAGTGTGCTCAGGCTGGAGCAGCCATTGGATGGGTGACTGGATGGGAAGTTGTGTCGATGTTAAATTAGGTGACGAAACGGGTCTTCGGTCAAATCATCGAAGTGCCCCATTCCCTCAGCTAATTTAACCTCGAGGTCCTTGTTTTTTATTTTATTTTTATTTTTTAACACATGTTAAAGAAGGTCTACCGCATTACTTTTTGACAATGTGCGATACATGGCATACTGTCGATCCATCCGACCTATTTGTGATGCAATAGGCCGTGTTTGTTGTGGGCAAACGCTTGCTAGTATTCAACCGTTTGGGATTGATGAATTCATCACCGACGGGATCCCTAGTGTGGTCTGTGTTCATCTGATCATCATCTACTTCTTGTGCTAGATCGATGCTAAGTTTCCATTAATTGATGGCGTCTTATGAGCACGCCACCGTTTCCCGCCATTTCCTCACCTGTTTCCCGTCACCCTGCTATATTGCGCATAGGGGGCGCACGACGCACGGAGGCGACAAGCGCAACCAGTAGCACATCCACCTTTTCGAAGCATGCCAACCCACCAAAGCGCCGCCTCTGCCATCAACCTCGTCGACGAGGAAAATGAGCAGGCGCCACGGCCCGTCGAGGCCGAGGCGCTCCCTGGCAACGCGATGGAAGACGTTGTGATGCGCGTCATCGCCAGGGTTGAGCAGACCTTTGGCGCATGGCGCTTGAGCGCCGTAGATCAAGATAGACATGTCAACGTCGACAGGCTACATCTCACCACACAACATGATCAATGGCGCACCACAGACCAAGCTAGGCGCGTCTGCGCCGATAAGCTGCGGCTCGCCGCACAGCGAGACCGTTGGAGCGCCGCAGAGCGAGTGGCGCGGCGCGCGGCACAGCAAGAGCGGATCCATCGACGCTTGCCTGCTGTTGACACGGCGTCGCATCTGGGTACACGTCCCGTCAGTACTCTCATTCCTCGCCAGGAGTGGGCACAGGCCCTCAGCGCCGTACTTGCACCCGATGCCGGCCACGTCATACTTGCACCGGATGCCTGTCGCGCCGTTCGCATGGGTGCCGCCGTTCGCCTTGTCCGCGGCCCGCTGGATGCCAACGCGCTGGTCTGTAGGCTCGACCGCCTCCTTGGCCCAGGTGCCCACCTGGGCGCAGTAGAGGAACATGGCCGTCGCATCCTTGAGCTGGTGATCTCCGATGAAATAGCCAACTTGGAGCTCGAGATCGCGCTCCAGATGTACCGCGAGCATGTCGACCGCTTGGACGAACGCCTGCATGAGTTCAGGCAGATCCAAGAGCTACCCTAGGGAAGGGCTGCTGGTCATGGTCTCATGGACGCGTTTTATTTTGAAAAGTTGTTTCGACGTGGATAGCTTTGTATTTATAGCAATCATAGTATTGCTCTGTTTATTGCTCTGTTTCAATGTGTGTACTCTGTTTTCCATTCTTATTTGTTCTGTTTCAATGTGTGTGTATACGCTTTCCATTATGTATATGTGGATGATAACAACTAGATTCAAATTAGTATACAAAAATAGATAGAAAATGGAATTCATAATATATATATATATATATATATATTAATTGTTCATTAGATCATCACATATACGTAATGATACTTAACTACTACGTACAATGCATAAAGTTGAAAACGAACAATATTAAAAGTAATAATCCCACCTGGAGCCAGTATTCCGGCAGCCCCTCGCCAGCAGCTCCCTGGTGCGCGGCGTCTTCCTAGTGCGGAGGTAGTACTCCGACTCCTCTGCCTCGCAGCGTTTGACATACCGATCTGCCTCTTGCTGGCGGACGCGCGCGGCTGATGTTGCCATTTCGTTCGGCGCCCATCGGAGCTCCTCGTCGGTGGCATGCTGGATCTTATTGGCCCACCTCCATGCAGCGACGAGGCGCACTACAAGAAAACTGGGATACTGTGACGAAAATCCTCATGACGAAGTTGGACAACGTCATAGGAATACCTAATGTGTGATGTTTTCGTAGGCGGCGTCACTGATTACAACAAATCGGTGACGATAGACGTCACAAAATCTCTTTAGCCTTTGAGTGCACCTGGCTACCAGTTTCTTTGGCAGTTTGGTAATTTCCATGATGAACCTACTAGAGTCACCGAATATTACGAATGTGTGAAGATTACATTTTTATGTGATGTCTACCGATGGGACCTGCCATACCTGTTACAGGTTACTGAGCGGTTGGACCCATGTACAGTAGGACCATAGTGTTTTCAAAGTCTTCTGAGCACTGTAATTATTTTGTTCCATCTAATATAGATAGGTAATGGCTAGGGATTTTTTTATTTTGTTCCATCTAATATAAATAGATAGTGGCCATGCAAAAATCCTTGAATCCATGCATTCGTGAGATGATGTTATTACATTCTATAAAAAAGGGAAATATAAGTTAACAGGACCATTTTTTGGTACAGGGAGTTTGAACACGGGACCATTTTGATCTATCTGTTCGTCTGTCATGGGTTCAAGCCGGTGTCATGTCGCGACGGGGAGAGAAAAGGCAAGGCACGACACGGCCGCACAGCTCGGTTCCGGCAGGCGGCTGTTAACTTTTGTTTTTTTGGGGTGGCTGGCGGCTGTTGCGTGCGCAGCACAGCCCATGGCCTGGCAAACACTCTCTTTAAAATTTTCTACTATATACATGGGCTGTAGCCAGCTCTACTTACCCTAAAAAAAGCCAGCTCAACAACACATATAACCACCGATTTTTTACCTCGCTCACCTTTTCCTCCCCGAGCGAAACCCTATCTATCGGATCTCATTTTCTTTCGCTCGTGTAGTCGTGTGGTGGCGGCGCGGTAGATCGGGGGCAACCAAACGCGGCGACGGCGGTAGGAGTAGCTGCTCTCTCCTCCCTCTCCCGTCCGGTTCCTTGAGGGCACCCTGCTGCGGAAGTTGCTAGTGGTGTCAGGGCCCTCCATGGCGCGCAGCGGCGGACCCAGCGTGCGTTGCGGCTGGACCAGCCTGGCCACGCGGTGGCGGCCCAGCCTATGTGCGTGACGTTCGTTCTCAGTGTGAGTACCTGCATGCGTGTGTCCTCCGATCCCTCTCGTGTGATTGCAGGGACTGAACTCTCCCTCTCTGCTGCAAATCGTCCATACAGTTCTCAATTGTCAATTCTAGTGGAGCAAATGAGGGAGAGTCAGGGTGATGTGGGTATTCGCTATGGCCTCCTTGAGCGGAACCCCTGGTTCGCCTATGATACCCGCCTCGTCGCCTTCCTCAGAGATTAACTAATGAGTAGGGCCGTAGTCGTCCGATCTTTTGCATTTATCAGTACTTCTTATTGACCCTCTATTTTTTCTTCTTCTTGTGTTTTGTCCGACATATATTGACAGAGCATAGACCACAGGGGCACGCCGGAGTTCAACTGGAGGACCGTCAAGCTCGACCAACAAACTGGGTTAACATGTCTACGGCGCTCAACTCTCTGCTCTCAATTTAGATGAATCGCTTCCGTGCGTAGATTGGTTCAGATATTAGTTTTGTTCTATTCTTCCTTGTTAGCGAGTTCTTATTGGTCAATCATGCGATGCCTGTGTAGTACACCCCCAGTATTTGCTAGGTCAGATAGTCCTTGTTTGTGTCAGTAATCTGGAAACTCATGGAACTAGTTTATACGTATCATTAAGTTGAAAATTGTAAACTGAATTGTACCTGCTCTGATTTATCTTTTAGAGAAATTATTATTAGAACCTAACTACTCCATCCGTTCCTAAATATATAGTCTTTCTAGATATTCCAATAGGGACTACATAGGGAGCAAAATGAGTGCATCTACACTCTAAACTATGTCTATATTCATCTGTATGTAGTCTCTATTAGAATCTCTAGAAAGACTTACATTTAGGAACAGAGGGAGTAGTACATGTGACATGGGTTAGTAATGAAATAGTGAGCTGCAATAGAATATGTTCATTATGCCGATGCTCCCCCAGTATTGTTATGTTATTTTGCAGTTCTGAGCTCATGGCAACTCGGTTTGAGGGAGTGTGAATAGATTTGCAAGTGAATTTTTGTTGTCCAACTGCCGTTGGAGTTTTATGGGCGATTCAACATGATTTTGGTAAATTGCTGATGGAGAACTAATTCCCTGCACTCATTTGTGGCAATCAGAAGTGATACTGACTATATGTTAATGCAGATTACTGTCCAAGCAAGCAGATAATACAACTAAAGATCAAACCCAAGATGAGGTTTTTATTTGGCCTACGACCATCGCACAATTGTTAGTAATTTATTTTCAAATGGAAGTATCTTCTTGATCAATGTGTGCCAAGGACAACAATGAAGCTTTGCGAAACTTCTTCATGCTTTCTTCACTATTCTAGCTGCTTCAAGGTTTCTTCCTAGCTTTGTTGAATATTTTTTTCTGCACTGTTTTAGTTCCAATTTGATATTTCAGATGACCTTTGTTGCTCACAAATATGACATGTTTAGTTATGTTCATATCACTTATTAGACAAGTACTATCATGTCTTTTTTGTTAAGATTCCAACCTAGAGCTCTGAGTTATAACTTTCATGTTGTTCTTTGTTGCAATGGTTGATGGTTTTTTCTAACTCATTCACGCTATTGTATTTATGTCTATTTTTCTAGTAGGCTGATTCATAAGTCATCTTTCAAGAAGTTGATATGGACAAAGGAGGATCAAAACAACTCTAGCTGCCTTCATGAAGTCACAGAAGAGGCATCCAACAAGGTTTCAAGTTTTGATTAAGGTGGGAGCTAAGACTCACACCAAGAAGGTCTATACTGATGACCTCCAAATGCTAAAAAAATTGTTGTATCAAATGATTATGTAGCTTGGGTTATTGTTGGATGGTGCATGTAAGTGTTAAGTGTACACGTTGTTTAGAGAAAACTTAGCTTATAATGTGATGTGGAAATTGGTCAATGAAAAGATGGTATTAGAAATACCACAAGCCCACAATTTGTTTTGAATTGGACCAGGCCAAACTAATATGAGAGGAAAAACTATAAATAATATATTTCTTCAAAATCCTAGCAGAAAAGGGTGATTGCTCCATAAAAAGGTGGGCTAGATCAACAACTAATGGGTTGCAAATTGGCTATGGCCCACCAAACAATTAGATCCAAAAATAGAAAAAATGCTAAATTATTGGGCTTGGCCCATTTGGAAACCCACCCTGCATTAGCCCGTCAATAATCTTATGATGATAGCTTCGTCACCGAATGTCCCATATCCGGTGATGTTTTTTGCGCGCTGCGTCAATAGAAATAATCTGTGACGGGGATTTCGTGACGATGCTCGTGACGCCTGTAAAATGTCACACGCGAGTATTGTGTGACGTTTTTAGCTTTTACGTGACATTTTTGAGCTCGTCACAGTAGGTCCGATCTCTTGTAGTGGCGCCCAGCGCCTATGACCTTCCTCGCAAAGTACCCGTCCTCGTACACCTCCTTGGCACGATGACACGCCCGCCCCCAAAGCTCTGCCGCCTTCTTTTTCCAGGCGGCATCATGGGCTTCACATGTCGCCTGGTACCTGGCTTCCACCTCCGCCAGCTCCTTCTTGAACGCCACTTGCCTGGCTTTCTCAGCCGGCGGCAGCGACTTCCACAGACAAAGATTCTACTGCCCCCAAAACCAAACCAAAGTTGGGGGGTCCGGTGTAACCTCGTCAGGCGGCGCATGGGGGTCCTCGTCGCTGCTAATCGAGTGAGCGTCCTCGGGAGGGGGGGGGCTCCTCGTTGGCGCGTGGGCAGACCGGCGGCACCATGGCAGAGATTTGAGAGAGAGAGAGAGAGAGAGAGAGAGGGTGAGCGAGGGGAGGATGTAGATGAGAATGCAGGCGGGATGACATGAGCAAGGTAGTATTTATTGGCGGACGGAATCTAGATCGACAGGGACAATACACACGCTAGTCACCGGAATTTACGAGTACTATAGGTTGAATTACACACAATTCCCACAGCAAATCCGTGTGTGAACATAATAGGTGACGGTTTCCAATACAGAACTGTGTGTGATTAATGGCCCCCGCCAATCACCTACCAAACCTCGAGCCGCGAGATAGAGTGCCAATCGTGTGGGGGCCGGTTGTCTTGCCAGATCTTTACATTTTCTTTTTTGAACACCATATATTTAAATCGTCTAATGATTTTTTAAATCACACACAAGTACACAAAAATATGATTTTTCAAACCGTTTTGGTTAGGCATTGCATGTAGATGTAGTTCAAATTTTAATAACAGTCATTAAATGGTTAGAAAATCACTTAAATGTCTCTAAAAGGTCAAATGACCCCTGAAAATTTCCAAATTTTCACATGACAGTTGTATTAGTGCACGTTAAACATAGGAAATTTTTGAAGGCCGCAAACATGCATTGTTCCCTCTCGGAACCACAAACCTTCTAGTGAGTTGCTCCGGTTTGTGAGGGGTGTGTGTCCAAATTTTCGTCAAACAGGCCAATTTTATTACCACATTATCTTTGTGGCATGACATTAAATCAAGCAAGGTTTCATGTTTTTCTGATCATTTTCTAATTTTTTGGAATTAAAATTCCATGGCATGCACTCCATGCATGTGCCCATGCCTTGACACCAATATGTTTGAAAATTCATTCAAATTTACTGCACATGGAATTAACTCGCACACAAGTACACAAAAATATGATTTTTCAAACCGTTTTGGTTAGGCTTGCATCTAGATATAGTTCAAATTTGAATTATGGTCATTAAATGATTAGAAAATCACTTAAATGTCACTACAAGGTCAAATGACCCCTGAAATTAACCAAATTTTCACATGACAGTTGTATTAGTGCACGTTAAATGTAGGAAAACATTTGAATGCCGTAAGAGGAAGCTATCTCCCGTTCGTCATCAAACATGCATTCTTCCCTCCCGGAACCACGAACCTTCTAGCGAGTTGCTCCGGTTTGTGAGGGGCGTGTGTCCAAACGTTCGTCAAACATGCCAATTTATATACCACATCATCTTGGTGGCATGACATTACATCAACCAAGGTTTCATGTGTTTCTGGTCATTTTTCTATTTTTTTGAATTAAAATGCAATGTCACTCCATGCATACGTATGCATGTGTCCATGTCGTCATACCAATATATTTGAAAATTCCTTCTAATTTACTACACATGGAATTAACTGGCACACAAGTACACAGATATGATTTTTTAAATTGTTTTGGTTAGGCGTTGCATGTAGATGTAGTTCAAATTTGAATTATGGTCATTAAATGGTTATAAAATAACTTAAATGTCTTTAAAAGGTCAAACGACCCCTAGAATTTTCCAAAATTACACATTACAGTTGTAGTAGTGCATGTTAGACGTTGAAAAAATTTCAAGGCCGTAAGAGGAAGCTATCTCCCGTTCGTCATCAAACATGCATTGTTCCCTCTCAGAACCATGAACCTTCTAGCGAGTTGCTCCGGTTTGTGAGGGGTGTGTGTCCAAACTTTCGTTAAACATGCCAATTTCTTTACAACACCATCTTGGTGGCATGACATTAAATCAAGCAAGGTTTCATGTTTTTGTGATCATTTTTTAATTTTTTGGAATTAAAATGCCATGGCATGCACTCCATGCATGTGCCCATGCCTTGACACCAATATGTTTGAAAATTCCTTCAAATTTACTGCACATGGAATTAACTCACACACGAGTACACAAAAAATATTATTTTTGAACCATTATAGTTAGGCGTTGCATGTAGATGTAGTTCAAATTTGAATTACAGTCATTAAGTGGTTAGAAAATCACTTAAATGTCTTTCAACGGTCAAATGACCCCTGAAATTTACCAAATTTTCACATGACAGTTTTATTAGTGCACGTTAAACATATAGGAAAAAATTTGAAGGCCGTAAGAGGAAGCTATCTCCCGTTCGTCATCAAACATGCATTGTTCCCTCTCGGAACCACAGACCTTCTAGCGAGTTGTTCCGGTCTGTGAGGGGTGCGTGTCCAAACGTTCGTCAAACATGCCAATTTCTTTACCACATCATCTTAGTGGCATGACATTACATCAACCAAGGTTTCATGTGTTTCTCATCATTTTTCTATTTTTTGAATTAAAATGCCATGTCACTCCATGCATATGTATGCATGTGTCCATGTCGTGAGACCAATATGTTTGAAAATTCCTTCTAATTTACTGCACATGGAATTAACTCGCACACAAGTACACATATATGATTTCGCAAAACATTTTGGTTAGGCGTTGCATGTAGATGTAGTTCAAATTTGAATTACGGTCATTAAATGGTTAGAAAATCACTTAAATGTCTTTAAAAGGTCAATTGACCCTTGAAATTTACCAAATTTTCACATGACAGTTGTATTAGTGCATGTTAAACGTATAGGAAAATATTTGAAGGCCGTAAGAGGAAGTTATCTCCCATTCGTCATCAAACATGCATTGTTCCCTCTCAGAACAACGAACCTTCTAGTGAGTTTCTCCGGTTTGTCTGGGGTGCGAGTCCAAACGTTCGTCAAACATGCCAATTTCTTTACCACATCATCTTGGTGGCATGACATTACATCAACCAAGGTTTCATGTGTTTCTCCTCATTTTCCTATTTTTTGAATTAAAATGCCATGTCACTCCATGCATATGTATGCATGTGTCCATGTCGTGAGACCAATATGTTTGAAAATTCCTTCTAATTTACTGCACATGGAATTAACTCGCACACAAGTACACATATATGATTTCTTAAAACGTTTTGGTTAAGCGTTGCATTAGATGTAGTTCATATTTGAATTACGGTCATTAAATGGTTAGAAAACCAATTAAATGTCTTTAAAAGGTCAAATGACCCCTAGAATTTTCCAAAATTTCACATTACAGATGTAGTAGTGCATGTTAGATGTAGAAAATATTTGAAGGCCGTAAGAGGAAGCTATCTCCCATTCGTCATCAAACATGCATTGTTCCCCCTCGGAACCACGAACTTTCTAGTGAGTTGCTCCGGTTTGTGAGGGGTGTGTGTCCAATCTTTCGTCAAACATGCCAATTTCTTTACCACATCATCTTGGTGGCATGACATTACATCAACCAAGGTTTCATGTGTTTCTCCTCATTTTCCTATTTTTTGAATTAAAATGCCATGTCACTCCATGCATATGTATGCATGTGTCCATGTCGTGAGACCAATATGTTTGAAAATTCCTTCTAATTTACTGCACATGGAATTAACTCGCACACAAGTACACATATATGATTTCTTAAAACGTTTTGGTTAAGCGTTGCATTAGATGTAGTTCATATTTGAATTACGGTCATCAAATGGTTAGAAAACCAATTAAATGTCTTTAAAAGGTCAAATGACCCCTAGAATTTTCCAAAATTTCACATTACAGATGTAGTAGTGCATGTTAGATGTAGAAAATATTTGAAGGCCGTAAGAGGAAGCTATCTCCCATTCGTCATCAAACATGCATTGTTCCCCCTCGGAACCACGAACTTTCTAGTGAGTTGCTCCGGTTTGTGAGGGGTGTGTGTCCAATCTTTCGTCAAACATGCCAATTTCTTTACCACATCATCTTGGTGGCATGACATTACATCGAACAAGGTTTCATGTGTTTATGATTTTTTTGGAATCAAAATGCCATGCAACTCCATGCATACGTATTCATGCATATGTCTCCATGTCGTGATACAAATATGTTTGAAAATTCCTTCTAGTTCACTGCACATCGCATTAATTTGCACACAAGTACACAAATATGATTTTTCAGACCGTTTCGGTTACGCGTTGCATGTAGATGTAGTTCAAATTTGAATTACGGTCATTAAATGGCTAGAAAATCACTTAAATGTATTTAAAAGGTCAAATGACCCCTATAATTTCCAAAAACTTCACATTGCAGTTGTAGTAGTGCATGTTAGACGTAGAAAAAAGGTTTGAAGGCTCTAAGTGGAAGCCATCTCCCGTTCATCATCAAACATGCCTTGTTCCCTCTCGGAACCACGAGCCTTCTAGTGAGTTGCTCCGGTTTGTGAAGGGTGTGTATCCAAACTTTCGTCAAACATGCCAATTTCTTTACAACATCATCTTGGTGGCATGACATTAAATCAAGCAAGGTTTCATGTTTTTCTGATCATTTTTTAATTTTTTGGAATTAAAATTCCATGGCATGCACTCCATGCATGTGCCCATGCCTTGACACCAATATGTTTGAAAATTCATTCAAATTTACTGCACGTGGAATTAACTAGCACACAAGTACACAAAAATATGATTTTTCAAACCGTTTTGGTTAGGGTTGCATGTAGATGTAGTTCAAATTTAAATTATGGTCATTAAATGGTTAGGAAATCACTTAAATGTCTTTAGAAGTTCAAATGACCCATGAAATTAACCAAAGTTTCACGTGACAGTTGTATTAGTGCACGTTAAACGTAGGAAAACATTTAATGGCCGTAAGAGGAAGCTATCTCCCGTTCGTCATCAAACATGCACTGTTCCCTCTCGGAACCACGAACCTTCTAGCGAGTTTCTCCGGTTTGTGAGGGGCGTGTGTCCAAACGTTCGTCAAACATGCCAATTTCTATACCACATCATCTTGGTGGCATGACATTACATCAACCAAGGTTTCATGTGTTTCTGGTCATTTTTTTATTTTTTTGAATTAAAATGCCATGTCACTCCATGCATATGTATGCGTGTGTCCATGTTGTGAGACCAATATGTTTGAAAATTCCTTCTAATTTACTGCACACGGAATTAACTCACACACAAGTACACAGATATGATTTTTTAAATTGTTTTGGTTAGGCGTTGCATGTAGATGTAGTTCAAATTTGAATTACGGTCATTAAATGGTTATAAAATCAATTAAATGTCTTTAAAAGGTCAAATGACCCCTAGAATTTTCCAAAATTTCACATTACAGTTGTAGTAGTGCATGTTAGACGTTGAAAAAATTTCAAGGCCGTAAGAGGAAGCTATATCCCACTCGTCATCAAACATGCATTGTTCCCTCTCAGAACCATGAACCTTCTAGCGAGTTGCTCCGGTTTGTGAGGGGTGTGTGTCCAAACTTTTGTCAAACATGCCAATTTCTTTACAACATCATCTTGGTGGCATGACATTAAATCAAGCAAGGTTTCATGTTTTTCTGATCATTTTTTAATTTTTTGGAATTAAAATGCCATGGCATGCACTCCATGCATGTGCCCATGCCTTGACACCAATATGTTTGAAAATTCATTCAAATTTACTGCACGTGGAATTAACTAGGACACAAGTACAAAAAAATATGATTTTTGAACCATTATAGTTAGGCGTTGCATGTAGATGTAGTTAAAATTTGAATTACGGTCATTAAATGGTTAGAAAATCACGTAAATGTCTTTAGAAGGTCAAACGACCCCTGAAATTTACCAAATTTTCACATGATAGTTTTATTAGTGCACGTTAAACGTATAGGAAAAAAATTGAAGGCCGTAAGAGGAAGATATCTCCCGTTTGTCATCAAACATGCATTGTTCCCTCTCGGAACCACGGACCTTCTTGCGAGTTGCTTCGGTTTGTGAGGGGTGCGTGTCGAAACGTTCGTCAAACATGCCAATTTCTTTACCACATCATCTTGGTGGCATGACATTACATCAACCAAGGTTTCATGTGTTTATCATCATTTTTCTATTTTTTGAATTAAAATGCCATGTCACTCCATGCATATGTATGCATGTGTCCATGTCGTGAGACCAATATGTTTGAAAATTCCTTCTAATTTACTGCACATGGAATTAACTCGCACACAAGTACACATATATGATTTTTCAAAACGTTTTGGTTAGGCGTTGCATTAGATGTAGTTCAGATTTGAATTACGGTCATTAAATGGTTAGAAAACCAATTAAATGTCTTTAAAAGGTCAAATGACCCCTAGAATTTTCCAAAATTTCACATTATAGATGTAGTAGTGCATGTTAGACGTAGAAAATATTTGAAGGCCGTAAGCGGAAGCTATCTCCCGTTCGTCATCAAACATGCATTGTTCCCCCTCGAAACCACGAACTTTCTAGTGAGTTGCTCCGGTTTGTGAGGGGTGTGTGTCCAAACTTTCGTCAAACATGCCAATTTCTTTACCACATCATCTTGGTGGCATGACATTACATCAACCAAGGTTTCATGTGTTTATGATTTTTTGGAATCAAAATGCCATGCCACTCCATGCATACGTATTCATGCATATGTGTCCATGTCATGATACAAATATGTTTGAGAATTCCTTCTAGTTTACTGCACATGGCATTAATTTGCACGCAAGTACACAAATATGATTTTTCAGACCGTTTCGGTTACGCGTTGTTCAAATTTGAATTATGGTCATTAAATGGCTAGAAAATCACTTAAATGTATTTAAAAGGTCAAATGACCCCTATAACTTCCAAAAACTTCACATTGCAGTTGTAGTAGTGCATGTTAGACGTAGAAAAAAGTTTGAAGGCTCTAAGTGGAAGCTATCTCCCGTTCGTCATCAAACATGCCTTGTTCCCTCTCGGAACCACGAGCCTTCTAGTGAGTTGCTCCGGTTTGTGAGGGGTGTGTATCCAAACTTTCGTCAAACATGCCAATTTCTTTACAACATCATCTTGGTGGCATGACATTAAATCAAGCAAGGTTACATGTATTTATGATTTTTTTGGAATCAAAATGCCATGCCACTCCATGCATACGTATTCATGCATATGTATCCATGTCGTGATACAAATATGTTTGAAAATTCCTTCTAGTTTACTGCACATGGAATTAATTTGCACACAAGTACACAAATATGATTTTTCAGACCGTTTCGGTTACGCGTTGCATGTAGATGTAGTTCAAATTTGAATTACGGTCATTAAATTGCTAGAAAATCACTTAAATGCATTTAAAAGGTCAAATGACCCCTATAATTTCCAAAAATTTCACATTGCAGTTGTAGTAGTGCATGTTAGACGTAGAAAAAAGTTTGAAGGCCCTAAGTGGAAGCTATCTCCCGTTCATCATCAAACATGCCTTGTTCCCTCTCGGAACCACGAGCCTTCTAGTGAGTTGCTCCGGTTTGTGAGGTGTGTGTGTCCAAACTTTGGTCAAACATGGCAATTTTTTCACCACATCATCCTGGTGGCATGACATTACATCAACCAAGGTTTCATGTGTTTCTGTTTTTTATTTTTGGAATTAAAATGTCATGTCACTCCATGCTTAATTGTGTCATAGCCGTTAGACCAATATGTTTGAAAATTCCTTCCAATTTACTGCACATGGAATTAAATCTCACACAAGTACACGAAATATGAGTTTCCAAACCGTTATGGTTAGTTGTTGCATGTACATGTAGTTCAAATTTCAATTACGGTCATTAAATGGCTAGAAACTCACTTAAATGTCTTAGAAGGTCAAATGACCCCTGAAATTTTCCAAAATTTGACATGACAGTTGTATTAGTACTACAAAATTTCTCGTTCATTTAAAACACCATCCGTTGGCACTTTTATTCCAAATTCTTTTTTCGCAGCTAATAAAAATATGTACAACATCACACAATTGTTTTCTAGGAACCGTTTGCGATGAAAATATCTGGGTCTATTTATGTCTCCCTCCTTAAGCTTCGTTGGCTCGTCTGCTCCAGTGCCGGCAACCCCCACCCCATCCACGAATCCCGATCCCCATTCCTGCACCCCCTTCTTGCAAAGATGTGGCCGTGGAAACGCTTCGTGAAGGCCCGTACGATGGCCGCGTCCCCCCCCCCCCCCGAGCGTCGCTGCCTACGCCGAGAGCGCGGCCGCCTATGCCGAGAGTGCCACCGCATCCGCACTTAGCGTGGCCGCTTTCACCGAGAGGGCATCTATAGCAGCCGACAGGGCAGCTGCAGCAGCCGAGACGGCTGCAACTGTTGCTGCAATGGCGGCTGCAAACGCTGAGAGCGCTCGATCTGCCTTCCGTGCCACTGATGTCGCCCTGGCCCTGGTCGAGGCCATCCACGCCAATATCGAGGATGCACACGCCAAGATATTCCAGGGCACCTCGAACTCCAGTATGCAACCCACGTCTGAAAAGGCGGCGGTGGCTATGGAGCACCTGCATCCTCATGAGGTCGCCGAGTGGGAGCTGGAGATGCAAGAGGCCGCGGAGACCGAGGAGCGCCGGGAGGAGGAGTTGCACGTGGCCGAGGTCGAGGTAGAGAAGAGTCTGTCCATCGAGGAATCGGTGGTGGAGTACCAACGCGAGCTGTGGTGCAGCCACTACTACGAGTACTACAACCTTGAGGGCGGCGCCGAGGACGAGGATGAGGACGCGGTCGACTTCCGCAGGGGGGACTCAGAGTCCACCAACGGAGGCATGTCTCCAGGACAAGTCATCGACTTCAAATCTCACACCCGCGATGCATAGGCTGGCGCGGCGGTGGATTTTTAATTATGCGTACTTAGGCTTTGTTTTTAATGCTGGTCTTTCGATAGAGAAATGTTTAGGTCAACTGGATCTGTGTAATTACTAAAATTTCTTGATTCATTAAGTGTGGTATGTCTGCTGTACGATCTTTTGTGTGCCTAAATTAGCAAGCGATGTTAAATTATGCAATGACGTACCCGGGGAAATTTCCACCAAAATTTGAATTATCAAACTCATCCCATGCGCGTAAAGCAGAAGAATCGTTTACGATGCACACAATCGTTCAAAGTGAATGGTCTGGCGGCACCGAGCGCGTTCAGTGAATGTGCCCATGCCTTGAGACCAAAATTTGAATTATCAAACTCATGCCATGCTTGTAAAGTAGAAGAATCATCTGCGATGCACACAATCGTTCAAACTGAATCGTCTGGCGGCACCACGCGCAAAGTTTCCCTCCACATTTCCAAAATTTTGGCCTACCGCCAAAATATCTAACCCCGCCCCCCTTCCCCACCCCCTTTTCTCCCTGACCACAAGTCACATTTCCCCTGTTTCCTCCTTCCTTCCTTCCTTCCTTGCTAAGCTATAGCCGCTTCCTCGCTCTCGCCGTCTCGCATCCTACCACCGGGGTCGCCGTGGTCTTCTTCAAAGACATCTCCAGCGGTTCCTCCTCCAGCAACTACTACTTCACCACCCGGGTATGCCTCTCTTCTCTCTCGGGCTATGACTTGGAATGAAGGATTTTTACCCAGATGTCGATTTGAGTCATTTCTTCCTCTTGTAGCTCCCTAAGACCATCAGTGGCAACGAATGGAGCGGGGTGGCTGAATATCTATCTGCTTGTTGTCACCATCAATCTCCATGCGTGAATCTACTTGCGTTTGATTTTGTGGACACTGGGAGGAAGTTTCTGGCATGTGCAAAGAAGGTTAGACCCTCTTCCGTTGTTACAAATCATTTGTTAGATGTGATTCAGACACTGTCACGGTCCCAACCCATTCATACCACACCTTCAACCAAACGCATCCTAAGACAGTGTCACAGTTTGTACCTAGTATCTTAAATAGTTGCCATCTCATCAATGGTGCCATTAGAAAATTATTTGGAACTGCTTCAGCAGTTTGTGCAGCCAACTTTGGTCCACGCATCCAAGCAGCCAAGTAGTAAAATACTGAATCTTTATGGCACGAAGGAACTGGGCATCGGAGCAACTACGTGCTCCGAAGTCCGGGTCCATGATTTTTTTTCCGCTGTATTGGCTAACCAGTTCAGGGCACCAGTGCGAGATGTAGCAAGAGTTGTCTTTACACCAGTTTTGGAATTCATAGTGGACGACCTTAGTGCTATTAGTTCTATGTTACTAAATTTGTGCATGTACACACCTGTTAGTATCAATTTGTTGTCACCCAAACACTGCCGCTATGTTGTTGCAATTATATTTACCTTCCTCATAAAATGTTCATTTCTTTATTTATTTTACATGTGTAAGAACTTGCAGCGTCATTGTAGTTAATTAGAGCTTCTGATGTTCCCGAATTTGGTTGTTGTCTCAATACCAATTACTTCATTTGCACATTGATCTTTTTGAGAAGATATGTCATAATTAACATGTTTCTTCAGTTTTCAAAATAAGCATTGGTGATTTTCGATGTTGCTATAAACCCATTTCCCCTACAATTGTTACTGATCTAGTTTTAAATATTATAGGATGAACGGAAGTGTCCTTACTTGGAGATGGTTGATCAAGAGTGGCCACAGTCTTTGAAGATGTGCCTAACGAAACTCTGGAGCATGTATGAGGAAGTGAACATACCTAGGCTTAAGGAAAGTCTTTTCAATGCTGAAGCATATTTCAAGATGCGGGATAAAAAGTTGAAGGTGGAGAATGAGCTCAGATTTTTTTAAAAGACTTTGCTAAATGGTGTTGGCGAAGGAGGAGGCACTTTCCCAGTTGGCCCATGCAAAACTGGTTCTTACTGAACTGAAAGCAGAGGTGGATAAGACGAGCCTGGATGATCTCGATTAGGGAAATGAATATATTGTTCTTATGAAGTTGAACTAGCTATGTGTTGTACTGTGTTGTTTTCATGTAGCTACCGTAGTGTGATGTTATAATATATTTATGTGCCTGATATGAAATTGGCAAACAGCTGTTCAATATGAAATGTGAATTTGCATAATACTGGAATTATTAATTGTAAACTAATAAACCTGCTAAATGTGTCATGGACCTTTGCAAACGGTTCTAGCAGTAAAAGCGGTTGTGATGGATAGCCCAATGCCACACAGTTTTCTTCATCAAATCGTGTGTGATATAGTTGATAAAAGCAAACAGTTAACCAAGGTAGACCGTGTGTGATAGTTACACCTTTCACACACGAGCCTACACATAAAACGGTGTGGGATGTACGTCCGAACGGAAACGTTTTCCCTGGATTGACTGTGTGGGATGTACATAAGAACATAAACGTATTCCTTGGATTGACTGTGTGTGATATACATACAAACGGAAATGTTTTTTCTAGGATTCACCATGTGGGATGTACATACCTACGGAAATGATTTTCTTAGATTACCGTGTGGGATGTACATACCTACGGAAATGATTTCTGGGATTCACCGTGTGGGATGTACGTACCTACGGAAATGATTGGGTTTCGATGCCTCGCCCGATCGCACACGGCCCCAGTCTGGGTCCCAGGAGGGCCTATCCCCGACGATTCCTGGTCGTGTGGGAAGGACACCCTATCGCACACACTCACTTGGCGACGGTTCCAAATGCCGTCGCGGAAAGGGGTAAAAAAAACTTTTGCTTAGGACCGACGTGCACCAGTGTAGGGGGCACTATGATCGTACTTGAGCATTGGGTGTGGTTAATATGCGAGTGTGCTTCATGAATGGATCAATGATTAATCATGATGGGCTAGGGATAACTTAGTTTAACGTTGATATTTTGAAAGACATGGTTGCTTGTTGATGCTTGAGTATTTAAGTCCTCATGTCAAAACTAGACTATTGCTTTGAACCATATAAAAGTCCAAATGTCCATGCTAAAAAGAAAAATAATATGTGTTGACATGTTAGGCTGCATTCCACATCAAAAATTCTGTTTTTATCATTTATTTACTCAAGGACGAGCAGGAATTAAGCTTGGGGATGTTGATACGTCTCCAACGTATCTATAATTTTTGATTGTTCCATGTTGTTATATTATCATTCTTGGATGTTTTATAATCATTTTATAGTCATTTTATATCATTTTTTGTTACTAACCTATTGACATAGTGCCCAGTACTAGTTGCTATTTTTTGCATGTTTTTTACATCGCAGGAAATCAAGACCAATTGGAGTCCAAACGCAGTGAAACCTTTTGTGGTTTTTCTATGGACCAGAAGACATCGAGTGGGCCGAAGAAGCACCTGGGGGTGGTGCTATGAGGGGAGCACAACCCACCAGGACGCGTCTAGAGGCCCAGGCGCGCCCTTGTGGGCTGTGTCAACCTCGGGTGCCCTCGGGACCGCCTCTTTACTCTATAAATACCCTAATATTCCAGAAACCCTTGGGGAGTCGATGAAAATTAATTCCAGCCGCCGCAAGTTCTAGAACCACCATATCCAATCTAGACAACATCACGGAGGGGTTCATCATGTCCATTGGTGCCTCTCCGATGATGCGTGAGTAGTTCATTGTAGACCTACGGGTCCGTAGTTAGTAGCTAGATGGCTTCCTCTCTCTCGTTTGATTCTCAATACAATGGTCTCTTGGAGATCCATATTGTCGGATTTTGGGTTCCGGCAGACCCTTGAGGTTCGAACTCTGGGGTGCGTGCGGAGATTATGCCCTCTACCTCTCCGTCTCGCAAAGATCTAAACTACTGAAAGAACAACACAAGAGACACAGAGTTTATACTAGTTCGGGCCACCGATGTGGTGTAATACCCTACTCCAGTGTGGTGTGATAGATTGCCTCTTGGGCTGATCATGATGAACAATACAAGGAATAACAGCCTCGCGAGGGTCTGTTCTTGGGCTGGGGGATGAACTGCTAGGAGGAGTTCAACCGCCCTTCTCTCTCTCTCTTACTGATTCAATTGCTAGATGTCTAGATCTTCCTAGATCCAATCCTCGATCCAGTTCCCGATCTAGTTCGCCTCTACCTCGGGGGTGGCTAGTTCTATTTATAGGCAAAGGCCCTGGGCCTCTTCCCAAATATTGAGCGGGAAGGGCGCCAACAATTGGCCATTTTGAAGGGGAACATCTGGTACACTTATCCTGACTAAAGTTGGTCCTCGCCTGCCAAAGGCTCTGTGGTGACGCCGTCCTGGGCTCCACGATGACCTCCTCCCCACCGTTGGACTGGTCTTGGTCTCGTTGCACCGAAATGGAAGCCTTTGCTTGATCCTCTCGCCTGCGCTTGCCCCCTTTGCACCAAAGAGGAAAGGGAGGACACTGCGCGGCTGGCGCCCGCCTGGCGCCCTTGGTCGTCATGGCTTGCGTCATGGGCACCTCGTGAGGTACCCCGCCTTGATCTTTTCGCCTCCTCGTGAGCCAGCCTGATGAGGCTGCGCCTGAGGAAGCTCTGCATCGTCCGCCCCGTGAGGCTTGGCCCCTCGCGAGGGTCTTGGGTCTTGTGTTGATGAAGATGGGCCATGCTGGGCCCCCTTTAAGCAACGCCACAGGCCGCAGGCAGGCAAGTCTGGGGACCCCTGTTCCCAGAATGCCGACAGTAGCCCCCGGGCCCAAGGCGCGCCCGGACTTGGCCGTGCTAAGAGGCGAAAGGGCAAGGGCAAAGCGCCGCGGGCCCTAACAGCCTGCGGCCTTGGGCGCCGCGTGGTGGTTGATGGGACGTGGGCGTCTCCACTTCCCCATGACGCCTCGGCATTTGCACGGATTGGACAAGTCCCTGGAGTACGATGGTGCTTCAGTGATGTTCTTCAAGGTCTTCGACGCGAACGGGCGTCGGCTGGAGTGCTTCCCCGGGAGAGGTGGCCAGGACCTCGCCACGGTGAGGGCTAGGCCCGTCGACCGTTCCCTTGGTGGCTCCATAGGCGACGGAGGCACCGGAGGATCCAGCGACTCCAGTGAGATCTTCGCGACTCCGGAGACGAGCGACGACAGCTACGAGCCCATGAGCCGGCGCCGCTCCTGGAGCAGGGCGGGCTCGTCTGGCTGTCGCCGGCTCTGATCTGGAAGGGGTTGGCGCCGGCGCTTGACGGCCCGCTGTTGATGATGGCGTCTTTTGCAGGGGCGCATGTAGTTAGCATCCTTTAGGATCCGTTCCCTGCGAGGAATCAAAATGCGCCCCATGGGGGCTTGTAAGGTGCCTGTGATCCTGCTTGTTAATATATAACCCTTGTCGCAGAATTGTGTGAGTTGCGGATTCCGTCTTAGCTCAGTTTTCCCTTTCGAACCTCGCGAAGGCTTGGTGCTCTGCGTCGACAGGTCCTAGTCCCAAGGCGGCGTCAGCCGTCGCTGGTATGCCAGGTCGCGATGCCGTGGTCAAGGCCAGGAGGTGAGCGACCCGGGGTCCGATAAGAGCCCCTGAGTCGCGATGCTCAGGAGGTCCCCTTTGGCGCGCAAGCAGCCGTCGCTCGATGAGAAAGGAGAGAGGCGTCGCTAGAACGGAATTGCGTTAGGTGCGTGGGTGGTGCCATGGTAGCCGGTGCCTTAGGGTGATGACTTATCTCGAGAGTCGGGGATCGTTCCTGGTGTGTCGTCGGGTCCGCGCGTCGGTAGAAGCGGAATCGCTTGGCAAGGTCCTTGCGTCCCCCTTTCCCCCTCGTCTTTGCTCCCCTTTCTGCTCTGCGTCCTCGGGTCCCGGCCCTCAAGCGAGTCTCAGCCGTCGCTGGTATGCCAGGTCGCGATGTCGTGGTCAAGGCCAGAGGGTGAGGGCTGGAGAGCCAGTAAGAGCCCTGAGTCGCGATGCTCAGGCACCCCCCTTTAACTTGCAAGCGGTTTGCGCGGACGAGAGTGAAGGAGACGCCGCAAGGGCCTTGCCTGGCGCAGCTCTCTTGGGAGATCCTGTAGACTCATCATAGAAGGAAAAAGGTTTTGCCATGACGATTGACAGTCAGCCGTTAGTTGCTTCCAGGGGGAGATGGGGCACTGAAGGCTTGACGAGGTGGCGCCATGCGGGGCTGCCGCGGCCAGAGCTTAGCCATTCAGGTTTGTCGACGTTGCAGGGACGGACCCATGCGCAAGCGTCGCGCCACTGTGGGAGCAGTTTCGTCCGTTGGCGTCAGTTGAGCAGGCAACTAGATCAAACACGTTAGCCGCGCAGGAGGGGATTCATTCAAATAGATGCTGGGAAGGTAGACATCACTGGGTCAGGCCCGAGCGACTTGTGGATGATGCAGCCCGAGGGGCACCCCCAACAGGGTAAGCTAACAACATGAAAACGAAAGGGATACATGCCGTAGGGACGGACCCACGCGGCCTGGGAATGATGCAGCCTTGGGAGGGCGCTCCCAGCTGGAAGTGAAACTTGAAAGATGTCACCTGATGATGTCGAGGGTGAAGGGGTGTTGGTGCAGTAGACTCGGTGGGCTGCGGAAGCCGATCCTCACGAGCCCCCAGGCCCTGGGGCCTCGGGAGGCTCCGGAGGCACTGGTGGCTCTTCGCGAATCATCTCCATCTCCGCCAAGGCTGCGGAACGCCTGGCCTCTTGAGCTTCCATGATGCCCCTCATGAGGTGCTGGTACGCGGCAGCCACGTTCGGCAAGCCATAAGGCATGCAAACGTAGCTGTGGGGTGGACCCTCGCAGCGCCCCACTCGTGAGGGCCAGAGGCGCTCCAGAGTGGCGACTTGGTTGAGCCCTGGTACGTCGATGCAGGCGCGCAGCCCACAATCCTCGCTTGGATGGGGAGCCACAGCCGGTAGACGGCGGTAGCCTCTCATGACTCTTGACTCCTGTAGCTCTTGAATGGCCTTGTTGACGAACTCCTGAGGGTCTTGCTCTCCTTGCCTTACTCCTTCTTGAGGGAAACGTGCTTCGAAACACGCCTCCATGTGGTGCCCAAGCGCCTCCCTCGTGACCTTGGCCTGGTCGGTGGCCTTCCAGGGGAAAGCCCCCGAGCCCTGCCTGAGGAGGGCGCTGGGCGCGCTTTCCTATGGGATGGAAGGAGGTTCCCCTTGGGCAGACGCGGACCCTGAGGGGCCTGCCTCCTGAGGGGTCGGTCCAGATGATGTCTTCTTCTTCTTGGGGGTGGTTTCGGGAAGCCTCCTGCTTCCGTGATCCGGGTCTTCCAGTGACGCGACCTAAAAGGCTCGCTCCAGGGAACACACCGCATCCTTTTCTTCACAGGGCACAGTGATGACTCCGCCACTTCCTGGCATCTTGAGGACGTTGTAGCCATGGTGAGTTACGACCATGAACTTGGCCATCGCTGGGTACCCGAGGATGGCGTTGTACGACAGGCGGATGTGGGCGACGTCGAAGTCGATGAGCTCGGTACGGTAGTTGTTGCGTGCCCCGAAGGTGACAGGGAGGCGGACCTGCCCAATCGGGACCGTGGAACCATCGGTGACTCCGGAGAAAGGCTTGGTTGGCTGAAGCTGGTCGTAGGGCACTTGGAGATTGTTGAATGTTTCCACGGACAGGGCGTTCAGCCCTGCCCCGCCGTCAATGAGGGTCCTGGTGACCAGTACGTTGCTAATGACTGGGGAGCAAAGCATCGGGAGGACTTCGGCAGTGGCCGCACACTTGAGCTGATCCGCTGAGCTGAACATGATGGCGCACGCCGACCACCTGAGAGGGCGCATTGCTTCGAGCTTGGGGAGGACTGCATTAACCTCGCGGGCAAACTGCTTGAAGATGCGTTGGGAGGCAGGGGCTTGAGCTCCGCCCAGGATGCAAGCGATCGCGCGTGGCTCCTGGAAGCCCCCAGCCCCCTCGTCTTGATGGCGGTCCTCATTCCTCCTTGGCTGCGATGGCAGTGGAGGGAGGCATGCGTTGCCTTGTGGGCGGTCCTCACGAGGCTGATCCCTCCAGTCCCCCTCGTGAGGCATGTCTCGCCAGCGGTCCTCGCGAGGTTGATCGCCCCATCCTTGGCGCGGGCCGCGGTCTTCCCAGCGTCCTGCGTTTCTTCCTCCTCCTCGGCCGTAGCCCCGGTCAGCACGGTCGGGACGACGGCCGATCCTTCCTTCTCGCACAGCGTGGAGTTCTTGGCATTCGTTGGTGTTGTGGGTGTGGAGGTCGTGGTACACACAGTACCGGTTGCCCCTGGAGGATTCGGGCAGATCTTTTCCCCGCTTGGTGTCTGGTTCTGCCGCGAGCACGACAGCCCCCTTGTGCTTCATGTCCTTGGCCTTGGGCTTCTTCTCTTCTGGGTCTCTGGCAGGCAGCTCGAGGAGGGAGAGACGTCCTTCCTCAGCCCTGGAGCACTTGGTCGCCAAGTTGAACAGCTCCAGGGAGGTGCACAAGTCTTCATGCATCGCCAACTCCTCCTTCATATTGACGTCGCGCACTCCATCGGAGAAGGCTGAGATGATGGCCTCCTCGGGCACCTTGGGGATCTTGAGGCGCGCACTGTTGAAGCGTTGGATGTACTTTTGCAGGGTCTCTCCGGGTTGTTGCTTGATGCGGCGCATGTCGCTCACGGCGGGCGGCCGGTCGCGAGTACCTTGGAAGTTGGCGATGAAGCGGGTGCGCATCTGGTCCCAGGAAGAGATCGTGCCTGGAGCCAGATTCAGGAGCCAGGTGCGAGCTCCTTCCTTCAGTGCCATGGGGAACCAGTTCGCCATGACCTTCTCGTCCCCGCTGGCAGCTTCGATGCCCAGCTCATAGAGCTGGAGGAACTCTGTAGGGTCGGTCGTGCCGTCGTAGCGGGGAGGCAGGTCTGGCTTGAACTTGCCGGGCCATGTGACGCTACGCAGCTCGATGGTGTAGGCACGGCAGCCTGCGGTGGCCACGGGGGGCCTTGGCTGGTGGAGAGCTTGGTCTTTCGGGTCCCCGTGCGCTGCAGCTAGGAGCAGCACGGGGTCTTGACGCGCGGGAGTAGGAGCAGGGTCGCGACATGCCGGAGCAGGGAGCGCCCGGGCAGCTTCTTGCGGGCAAGGGACTTCTTGGCAGCTCTGCTCTTGACGCACCGGCGCCTGACGGAGCGGGTTTCGGCCAGGGGCCGCGCGCCTTGGAGCCATGGCGTCTTCTTGAAGAGGAGGCGGCTGGTACGCCCACGGAGCTTCGCTGCCCGCGCGGGGCGGGGCGCGGCGCAGCGGAGCGGACGGCGCAGGAGAGCCCCCCGCGGCGCGGACGAGCTCGGCGACACGGTCGAGCCACTCTTCGTAGACGTCGTCGACGGGACGGTAGCGCAGGAGCTCGTTTGTCGTGATGATCGCAGCCCGGGCCTCCAAGGGTGTACGGAGCGCGCGGGACGAAGAACCAGCTGGTGCGAGTGATGGAGTAGCGGTGTGGCCGTTTTGCCGCACGGACGGATGCTGAGACAACGCTTGCTGCTCGTTTCCCGCCGGGCCGCTGGCGGCGTTGATGGGGGGCAACGGGGAACGACGAGGACGCCCGCCGACGAGAGCCGTCTGGGCGACGCGGGAAGCGATGGCGGCCCGGCGCTCAGCGCGGGCCCGACGAGCGTCGGACATGGACGCGACGGTCGGAGGAGAGCGGAGCGGTGGAAGACAAATTCTGGCGCACCCCTACCTGGCGCGCCAAAAGTCAGATTTCGGGTTCCGGCAGACCCTTCAGGTTCGAACTCTGGGGTGCGCGCGGAGATTATGCCCTCTACCTCTCCGTCTCGCAAAGATCTAAACTACTGAAAGAACAACACAAGAGACACAGAGTTTGTACTGGTTCGGGCCACCGATGTGGTGTAATACCCTACTCCAGTGTGGTGTGGTGGATTGCCTCTTGGGCTGAAGATGATGAACAATACAAGGAAGAACAACCTCGCGAGGGTCTGTTCTTGGGCTGGGGGATGAACTGCTAGGAGGAGTTCAGCCGACCTTCTCTCTCTCTCTCTCTCTCTCTTACTTATTCAATTGCTAGATGTCTAGATCTTCCAAGATCCAATCCTTGATCCAGTTCCTGATCCAGTTCGCCTCTACCTCGGGGGTGGCTAGTCCTATTTATATGCAAAGGCCCTGGGCCTCTTCCCAAATATTGAGCGGGAAGGGCGCCAACAATTGGCCATTTTGAACGGGAACATCTGGTACACTTATCCTGACTAAAGTTGGTCCTCGCCTGCCAAAGGCTCTATGGTGACGCCGTCCTGGGCTCCACGATGACCTCCTCCCCACCCTTGGACTGGTCTTGGTCTCGTTGCACCAAAATGGATGCCTTTGCTTGATCCTCTTGCCTGCGCTTGCCCCCTTTGCACCAAAGAGGAAAGGGAGGACACTGCGCGGCTGGCGCCCGCCTGGCGCCCTTGGTCGTCATGGCTTGCGTCATGGGCACCTCGTGAGGTACCCCGCCTTGATCTCTCCGCCTCCTCGTGAGCCAGCCTGATGAGGCTGCGCCTGAGGAAGCTCCGCGTCGTCCGCCCCGCGAGGCTTGGCCCCTCGCGAGGGTCTTGGGTCTTGTGTTGATGAAGATGGGCCGTGCTGGGCCCCCTTTAAGCCACGCCGCAGGCTGCAGGCAGGCAAGTCTGGGGACCCCCGTTCCCAGAATGCCGACACATATGATGTAACTCTTTTTGCAGTGTGTTTGTTGGGATCAGATGAACTTTGAGTTTATGACCAGATCTATCTTTTTATCCATGAAAGTTATTTATGTCTTCTTTGATCTCTTATATGCATGATTGCTTATAGCCTCGTATTTCTTCTCCGATATTTGGGTTTTGTTTGGCCAACTTGATCTATTTATCTTTCAATGGGAAGAGGTGCTTTGTAATGGGTTCGATCTTACGATGCTTGATCCCAGTGACAGAAGGGGAACCAACACGTATGTACCATTGCTATTAAGGATAACAAGATGGGGTCTATTTCTACATAAATAGATCTTGTATACATCATGTCATCGTTGTTATTGCATTACTCTATTTTCCCATGAACTTAATACACTAGATGCATGCTGGATAACGATCGATGTGTGGAGTAATAGTAGAAAAGATGCAAGCAGGAGTCGGTCTACTAATCTTGGACGTGATGCCTATATAATGGTCATTGCCTTGATATCGTCATGATTATTTGAAGTTCTATCAATTGCCAACAGTAATTTGTTTACCCACCATTTGCCATTTTTCTCGAGAGAAGCCACTAGTGAAATCTACGCCCCCGATCTCTTCTTTAATATCTTTGCCTTTGGGGTCTATTTTATTTGCTTTTATTTTAAGATATATTAAACCAAAAATACAAAAACACCTTGCTGCACTTTATTTTATTTGCATTCCATCTATCAACTTATAACAACTTTGTCACATCCATTTGCCAATTTCTAGCGCCATTACCCGAAAGGGATTGACAACCCCTTTAACACATCGGCTTGCGAGTATTTGTTATTTGTGTGCAGGTGTTGTTTACATAGTCTTGCTTGGTTCTCCTACTAGTTCAATAACCTTGGTCTCATCACTGAGAGAAATACCTACTGTCGTAGTGCTGCATCATCCCTTCTTCTTTGGGTAAATACCGACGTAGTCTATCCGACATCAATACATGTGTGGATACATGGACAAAACACCGTGGCCCTAGTAAGCCTCTACTAGACTAGCTCGTTAATCAAAGATGGTTAAGTTTCCTAACCATAGACATGTGTTGTCATTTGATGAACGGGGTCACATCATTAGGAGAATGATGTGATGGACAAGATCCATCCGTTAGCATAGCATATTGATCATTCAGCTTTATTGCTATTGCTTTCTTCATGTCAAATACATACTCCTTCGACTATGAGATTATGAAACTCCCAGATATCGGAGGAATACCTTATGTGCTATCAAAAGTCACAACGTAACTGGGTGATTATAAAGGTGCTCTACAGGTATCGCCGAAGGTGCTTGTTGGGTTGGCATAGATCGAGATTAGGATTTGTCACTCCGAGTATCGAAGAGGTATCTCTGGGCCCTCTCGGTAGTGCACATCATAAGAAGCCTTGCGAGCAATGTAACTAATGAGTTAGTTGCAGGATGATGTATTACAGAATGAGTAAATAGACTTGCCGGTAACGAGATTGAGCTAGGCATAAAGATACCGACGATCGAATCTCGGACAAGTAACATACCGATGACAAAGGGAATAACGTATGTTGTCATTACGGTTCGACCGATAAAGATCTTCGTAGAATATATAGTATCCAATATGAGCACCCAGGTTCTGTTATTGGTTATTGATCGGAGAGGTGTCTCAGTCATGTCTACATAGTTCTCGAACCCATAGGGTCCACACGCTTAACGTTCGATGACAATTTTGTATTATATGAGTTATGTGATGTGGTGACCGAATGTTGTTCGGAGTCCCGGATGAGATCACAAACATGATGATGAGTCCCAAAATGGTCAAGATGTAAAGATTGATATATAGGACGATAGTATTCGGACACCGGAAGTGTTCTGGAGGGTATCGGGTACTCATGGGGTCACCGGAAGGGGTTCCGGGAACCCCCGACAAAGATATGGGCCTAATGGGCCAAGAGGGGAAACACAGTAGCCAGCAGGGGCTGCGCGCCCCCAAATGGGTTGCACCCGAGGGGAAGGAAAGAGAGGAAGAGAGAAGGAAGGGGAGGTATTTGGCCTCCCCTTTCCTTTCCTCCTCCCTCCTCCTTCCTTTCCCCTCCGGAAAACATGCTAAGGGGTGGGGGGGGGGCGAATTGGACTCCTCCTACTTGGGGCGCCCCAAGGCTGTCCCATCCCCCTCCCACCTATATATACATGGGGAGGGGCACCTAGAACACACACGAACAATTGTTAGCCGTGTGTTGCGCCCCCTCCACAGTTTACGCCTCCGGTCATATCTTGTAGTGCTTAGGCGAAGCCCTGCGCGGATAACTTCACCATCACCGTCACCACACCGTCGTGCTGATGGAACTCTTCCTCGA
>CP136060.1:217448070-217902405 GCA_032464435.1 Aegilops umbellulata
CAGGGCCTTTCTGACCGAAGAGTGCATCTCCTACTGCACGAATTATCTAGGCATCGAGAACCCCGTTGGTCTGCCCGTCAACACGCACCTCGGCAGGCTCGCTGGATGGGGTCACTGTGAGGGTCGCCGCGAAATGCATGTCAACTTCGTGGGTCGACTCGCCGACTTTGAAAGAGCAAACCTAGTCGCGCTACAACACACAGACGTGGTCGATCCTTGGGTGGTAGAGCACAAAACCTTTATTGAGAAGACGTACAATGACCGAGGCCAACAGAGGACGGACGGAGATATAATCAAAGAACACAACTCATGTTTCACGCGTTGGTTCAAAGAGAAGCTTCTGTCGTACCCTTTACATGAGGATTCTTCCGCGGAAGAACAACTCATATTCGCCTTGTCACAGGGGGCCGAGCACAACCTGATGACGTATGAGGCGTACGATATCAATGGCTACACATCCTACACCAAGGGAAAGGACATGAAGAGCGATGGTTATCAGAACTCTGGGGTAACGATGGAATCCTACACCGGTAATGACAAGGACATATACTATCGGCGTTCTGGGAATGGGGGTCCCCAGACTTGCCTGCCTACGGCCTGCGGCGTGGCTTAAAGGGGGGCCCAGCACGACCCATCTTCATCAACATGAGACTCAAGACCCTCGCGAGGGGCCAAGCCTCGCGAGGCGGACGACATGGAGCTTCCTCAGGCGCGGCCTCGTCAGGCTGGCTCACGAGGAGGTGGAGAGATCAAGGCGGGGTACCTCATGAGGTGCCCATGATGCAAGCCATGACGACCAAGGGTGCCAGGCGGGCGCCAGCCCGCGTAGTGTCTCCCTTTCCTCTTTGGTCCAAAGGGGGCAAGCGCAGGCGAGAGGATCAAGCAAACGCATCCATTTCGGTGCAACAAGACCAAGACCAGTCCAACGGTGGGAAGGAGGTCATCGTGGATCCCAGAACGGCGTCACCACAGAGCTTTTGGCAGGCGACGACCAACTTTAGTCAGGATAAGTGTACCAGATGTTCCCCTTCAAAATGGGCAATTGTTGGCGCCCTTCCCGCTCAATATTTGGGAAGAGGCCCAGGGCCTTTGCCTATAAATAGGACTAGCCACCCCCAGGGTAAGGGGATCGGATCATCAGGCAACCAGTTAGAAGGACTCAGGCAACAAAGAGAGAGAGAGAGAGAGAGAGAGAGAGAGAGAGAGAGAGAGAGAGAGAGAAGGGCGGCTGAACTCCTCCTAGCAGTTCATCGTCCTTGCTAAGAGCAAACCCTCGCGAGGCTGTTCTTTCTTGTATTGTTCATCATCATCAGCCCAAGAGGCAATCCAACCACCACAAACTAGAGTAGGTTATTACACCACAATGGTGGCCCGGACTAGTATAAACCTTGTGTCTCTTGTGCTGTTCTTTCTGTAGTTTAGATCTTTGCGAGATGGAGAAGTAGAGGGCGAAGTCTCCGCGCGCACCCCAGAGTTCGTACCTTAAGGGTCTGCCAGAACCCGAAATCCGACATTTGGCGCGCCAGGTGGGGGTGCGCCGGAATTTGTCTCGCACGGCTCCGCTCTCCTCCGACCGTCACGCCCATGTCCGACGCACGTCGGGCCCGCGCCGAGCGCCGGGCCGCCATCGCATCCCGCGTCGCCCAGACGGCTCCCGTCGGCGGGCGTCCTCTTCGTTTCCCGTCGCCCGCCATCAATGCCGCCACTGGCCCGGCGGGGAACGAGCAGCAGGCATCGTCTCAGCACCCGTCCGTGCGACAAGACGGCCGCACCGCCACTCCATCGCTCACACCAGCTGGTTCTTCGTCCCGCGCGTTCCGCGCACCCTTGGAGGCTCGAGCTGCGCTCATCGCGGCGAACGAGCTCCAGCGCTACCGTCCCGTCGACGACGTCTACGAAGAGTGGCTTTACCGCGTCGCCGAGCTCGTCCGCGCCACAGGGGGCTCTCCCGCGCCGTCCGTTCCGATGCGTCGCACCCCGCCCCACGCGGGCAACGAAGCTCCGGGGGCGTACCAGCCGCCTCCTCTTCAAGAAGACGCGATGGCTCCAAGGCGCGCGGGCCCTGGCTGGAACCCGCTCCGTCAGGCGCCGGCGCAGCAAGATCGGAGCTGCCAAGAAGTCCCTCGTCCGCAAGAAGCTGCCCGGGCGCTCCCTGCTCCGGCATGTCGCGACCCTGCTCCCGCTCCCGCGCGTCAAGACCCCGCGCTGCTCCCAGCCGCAGTGCATGGGGACCCGCAAGACCAAGCACTCCCTCAACCAAAGCCTCCCGTGGCCACCGCAGGCTGCCGTGCCTACACCACCGAGCCGCGTAGCGTCGCGTGGCCCGGCAAGTTCAAGCCAGACCTGCCTCCTCGCTACGACGGCACGACCGACCCTGCAGAGTTCCTCCAGCTCTATGAGCTGGGCATTGAAGCTGCCAGCGGGGATGAAAAGGTCATGGCGAACTGGTTCCCCATGGCGCTCAAGGAAGGAGCTCGCACCTGGCTCCTAAATCTGGCTCCAGGAACAATCTCTTCCTGGGACCAGATGCGCACCCGCTTCATCGCCAACTTCCAAGGTACTCGCGCCCGGCCACCTGCTGTGAGCGACATGTGCCGCATCAAGCAACAACCCGGAGAGACCCTGCAAAAGTACATCCAGCGCTTCAACAATGCGCGCCTCAAGATCCCCAAGGTGTCCAAGGAGGCCATCGTCTTAGCCTTGTCCGACAGTGTCCGCGATGTCAAGATGAAGGAGGAGCTAGCGATGCATGAAGACCTGTGCACCTCCCTGGAGCTGTTCAACTTGGCGAGCAAGTGCGCCAGGGCTGAGGAAGGACGTCTCTCCCTGCTCGAGCTGCCTGCCGCGGACCCAGAAGAGAAGAAGACCAATGCCAAGGACGTGAAGCACAAGGGGGCTGCCGTGCTCGCGGCAGAACCGGACACCAAGCAGGGCAAGGATCTGCCTGAACCCTCCAGGGGCAGCCGGTACTGTGTGTACCATGACCTCCACACCCACAACACCAACGAATGCCAGGAACTCCACGCCGTGCAAGAAGGAAGGATCGGCCGTCGTCCTGACCGGGGCTACGACCGAGGAGGAGGAAGAAACGCAGGACGCTGGGAAGACCGCGGCCCGCGCCAAGGGTGGCGTGATCAACCTCGTGAGGACCGCTGGCGGGACCTGCCTCGCGAGGGGGACTGGCGGGATCAGCCTCATGAGGATTGCCCACAAGGCAACGCAGGCCTTCCTCCACTGCCGCCTCAGCCAAGGAGGAACGAGGACCGCCATCAAGACGAGGGGGCTGGGGGCTTCCAGGAGCCACGCGCGATCGCCTGCATCCTGGGCGGAGCTCAAGCCCCAGCCTCCCAATGCATCTTCAAGCAGTTTGCCCGCGAAGTGAATGCAGTCCTCCCCAAGCTCGAAGCAACGCGCCCTCTCAGGTGGTCGGCGTGCGCCATCACGTTTAGCTCAGCGGATCAGCTCAAGTGCGCGGCCACAGCCGGAGTCCTCCCGATGCTTTGCTCCCCAGTCATCAGCAACGTACTGGTCACCAGGACCCTCATCGATGGTGGGGCAGGGCTCAACGTCCTGTCCGTGGAAACGTTCAACAATCTCCAGGTGCCCTTTGACCAACTTCAGCCAACCAAGCCTTTCTCCGGAGTCACCGACGGCTCCACGGTCCCGACTGGGCATGTCCGCCTCCCTGTCACCTTCGGGGCACGCAACAACTACCGCACCGAGCTCATCGACTTCGACGTCGCCCACATCCGCCTGCCGTACAACGCCATCCTCGGGTACCCGGCGCTGGCCAAGTTCATGGCCGTAACTCACCATGGCTACAACGTCCTCAAGATGCCAGGAAGTGGCGGAGTCATCATGATGCCATGTGAAGAGAAGGATGCAGTGTGTTCCCTGGAGCGAGCCTTTCAGGCCGCGTCACTTGAAGACCCGGATCGCGGAAGTAGGAGGCTTCCCGAGACCACCCCCAAGAAGAAGAAGGCATCGTCTGGACCGACCCATCAGGAGGCGGGCCCCTCAGGGCCGCATCTGCCCAAGGGGAACCTCCTTTCATCGCATAGGAAAGCGCGCCCGACGCCCTCCTCAGGCAGGGCTCGGGGGCTCTCCCCTGGAGGGCCACCGACCTGGCCGAGGTCATGAGGGAGGCGCTTGGGCACCATGTGGAGGCGTGTTTCGAATCACGCTTCCCTCAAGAAGGAGCAAGGCAAGGAAGGTCAGACCAGCAGGAGTTCGTCAACAAGTCCGTTCAAGAACTACAGGAGTCAAGAATCATGAGAGGTTGCCGCCGTCTACCGGCTGTAGCCCCCCATCCAGGCGAGGATGGTGGGCTGTCCATCTGCATCGACGTACCAGGGCTCAATCAGGTCGCCACGATGGAGCGCCTTTGGCCCTCGCAAGAGGGGCATTGTGAAGGTCCGCCCCACAGTTACGTTCGCATGCCTTACGGCTTGCCGGGCGCGGCTGCTACGTACCAGTGCCTCCGGAGCCTCCCGAGGCCCCTGGGCCTGGGGGCTCGTGAGGATCGGCTTCCGCAGCCCGCCGAGTCTGCTGCACCAACACCACTTCGTCCTTGACATCTTCAGGTGACGTCTTTCGAGTTTTGTTTCCAGCTGGGAGCGCTCGCCCAGAGCTGCATTATTCCCAGCCCGCGTGGGTCCGTCCCTGTGGCGTATATCCCTTTTACTTCAGGTTGTTAGCTTGCTTTGTTGGGGGCACCCCTCGGGCTGCATCGTCCCCAAGTCGCTCGGGCCTGGCCCAGCGGTGTCTACCTTCCTAGCATCTATTTTAATGAATCCACTCCTTCACGGCTAACGTGTTTGATCTAGTTGCCTGCTCAACTAACGCCAACTGACGGAATTGCTCCCGTAACGGCACGACGCTTGCGCATGGATCAGTCCCTGCAACGCCGACAAACCTGAATGGCTGAGCTCTGGCCGCGGCAGCCCCGCATGGAACCATGTCGTCAAGCCTTCAGTCCCTCACCTCCCCTCGGAAGCAACTGATGGCTGGTTGATAATTTCTAAGGCAATCCCTTTCTTCCTTCTTTGATGAATCCACAGGACCTCCCAAGAGAGCTGCGCCAGGCAAGGCCCTTGCGGAGCCTCCTTCACTCTCGTCCACGCGAACCGCTTGCACGTTAAAGGGGGGGTGCCTGAGCATCACGACTCAGGGCTCCTACCGGCTCTCCGGCCCTCACCCTCTGGCCTTGTCCACGGCATCGCGACCTGGCATACCAGCGACGGCTGAGACCAGCTCGAGGGCCGGAACCCGAGGATGTAGAGCAGAAAGGGGAGCAAAGGCGAGAGAGAAGGGGCACACGAGGACCTCGCTAGGCGATTCCGCTCCTGCCGACGCGCGGACCCGGCGACACACCAGGAATAATCCCCAATTATCAAGATAAGTCACCTCTTGGAAGCACCGGCCACCGTAGCACTACCCCCGCACCTAGTGCAATTCCGTATCGGCGACGCCGCTCTCCTTTCTCGCTTAGCGAAGGCTGCTTGGCGCCAAAGGGGACCTCCTAAGCATCGTGACTCAGGAGCTCTTACCGGACCCCGGGTCGCTCACCTCCTGGCCTTGACCACGGCATCGCGACCTGGCATACCAGTGACGGCTGACGCCGCCTTGGGACTGGGACCTGTCGACGCAGAGCACCAAGCCCTCGCAAGGTTAGAAAGGGAGAACTGAGCTAAGATGGAATCGGCAACTCGCACAGCCTTACAACAAGGGTTATATATTAACAAACAGGATCACAGGCACCTTACAAGCCCCCATTGGGCGCATTTTGATTCCTCACAGGGAACGGATCCAAAGGGATGCTAACTATGCGCGTCGCCGCAAAAGACGCCATCATCAACAGTGGGCCGGCAAGCACCGGCGCCAACCCCATCCAGATCAGAGTCGGCGACGGCCAGCCGAGCCCGCCCTGCTCCAGGAGCGGCGCTGGCTCGTGGGCTCGTAGCTGTCGTCGCTCGTCTCTAGAGTCGCGAAAGTCTCGCTGGATCCTCCGGCGCCTCCACCGCCTGCGGAGCTGCCAAGGGAGCGGTCGACGGGCCTGGCCCTCACCATGGCAAGGTCCTGGCCGCCTCTCCCGGGGCAACACTCCAGTCGACGCCCGTTCGCGTCGAAGACCTTGAAGAACATCACCGAAGCGCCATCATACTCCAGGTGGATCGAGAGGGCGCCCCTTGCTCTGCAACCCCGGGCGATCTCGCCCCAGCCTCGAGTCATGAAGACCTCGCCCGAAGCAACGACCGCGACCTCTGCCTCGGTCGCGGGGGTGCTGCAGCCGGCGTGCTGCAGCCATAACTCCAGGAGTCTTCCCTGCGGAATGACGGAGGCGAAGAAGGAAGGAAAGCGAATCCAAGATCAAGGGGGCATGGCGGCGTGGAGCATGAACTCGCGGGAGGAGCCCCCGGTGTGGACTCCAGGGGGAACAACCCACACCTTCGTGACCCGTCGGTGCCGGCGACGGCGCTGGCCGCGGGTGTCAGCATCGACCCCTTCAAGGCCCTCGACATGGGCATACAAGGGAAGCGGGAACCCTGGCGGAGGACACTCGCCCTAAGGCCTCGACACCACCTGACGGCCTTCCTCGTCCCGGCCGCGAAAGGCAGGTCGTTTCTTCGGCGGGAGCGGGTCTGGTTCCTCTCGAGGAGCCTTCCCCTTCCCTGCTGCGGAAAACCGGCGAATCGGAGCCATCACAACAAGGCAAAGCAAGGATCAGGAGGAAGGAGAAGCAAGGAGAGATTGACTGGAAGAGCACGCGCAGTGCCGTACTTATAGCCGGCGAAGGCCAACCGTCGGCCTTCACGATCACAGGTAATCATGACACGATCTGCATGCAGGGACTTGTCCAATCCACGCGACCACCGTGGCGTCGTGGGGAAGCGGAGACGCCCACGTCCAATCAACCGACACGCGGCGCCCAAGGCCGCAGGCTGTTAGGGCCTGCGGCGCTTCACCCTTTCCCTTTCGCGTCTTAGCACGGCCAAGTCCGGGCGCGCCTTGGGCCTGGGGGCTACTGTCGGCGTTCTGGGAACGGGGGTCCCCAGACTTGCCTGCCTGCGGCCTGTGGCGTGGCTTAAAGGGGGGCCCAGCACGGCCCATCTTCATCAACACGAGACTCAAGACCCTCGCGAGGGGCCAAGCCTCGCGGGGCGGGCGACACGGAGCTTCCTCAGGCGCGGCCTCGTCAGGCTGGCTCATGAGGAGGCAGAGAGATCAAGGTGGGGTACCTCATGAGGTACCCATGACGCAAGCCATGACGACCAAGGGTGCTAGGCGGGCGCCAGCCCGCGCAGTGTCTCCCTTTCCTCTTTGGTGCAAAGGGGGCAAGCGCAGGCGAGAGGATCAAGCAAAGGCATCCATTTCGGTGCAACGAGACCAAGACCAGTCCAACGGTGGGCAGGATGTCATCATGGAGCCCAGAACGGCGTCACTACAGAGCCTTTGGCAGGCGAGGACCAACTTTAGTCAGGATAAGTGTACCAGATGTTCCCCTTCAAAATGGGCAATTGTTGGCGCCCTTCCCGCTCAATATTTGGGAAGAGGCCCAGGGCCTTTGCCTATAAATAGGACTAGCCACCCCCAGGGTAAGGGGATCGGATCATCAAGCAACCAGTTAGAAGGACTCAGGCAACAAAGAGAGAGAGCGAGCGAGAGAGAGAGAGAGAGAGAGCGAGAGCGAGCGAGAGAGAGCGAGAGCGAGAGAGAGAGAGAGAGAGAGAGAGAGAGAGGGAGAGAGAGAGAGCGAGAGAGAGAAGGGCGGCTGAATTCCTCCTAGCAGTTCATCGTCCTTGCTAAGAGCAGACCCTCGCGAGGCTGTTCTTTCTTGTATTGTTCATCATCATCAGCCCAAGAGGCAATCCACCCACCACAAACTAGAGTAGGGTATTACACCACAATGGTGGCCCGAACTAGTATAAACCTTGTGTCTCTTGTGTTGTTCTTTCTGTAGTTTAGATCTTTGCAAGACGGAGAGGTAGAGGGCAAAGTCTCCGCGCGCACCCCAGAGTTCGAACCTCAAGGGTCTGCCGGAACCCGAAATCCGACAGATACTACGAAAGGATCGAGGAGATCTGGGAGCTGAGCTATGCTGGAGAGAAGGTCCCGATGTTCCGTGTCAGATGGGCCAAGAATGTCATAAAAGAAGACCGGTATTTCACCACCATGGTTATACCCGAAGCCAAATCCAGACCGCAGGCGCAAACGTCGCCGCGAAAAATGAGCCATGGGTACTGGCTTCCCAAGTGGACCAATGCTTCTTCATTACCGACCCGCCAAAGCCTAGTCATGTTGTCGTGAGGAGAGGCAAAAGGAAGACCATCGGAATGGATGGAGTCGCCAATGAGCAAGACTTCGACAAGTATGGCGACCCGAAGATGGAACATGACGACGACGATGAAGTATAAGCATACACCACAAGAAGAAGAAGGACTACCCTACTTAAAGGACGCCCGTTCAAGAGAAGTACTCCATTTACGAAAAATAAGGGCAAGAATATTGTGAACAGATAGCTAGCTAAGATCGATTGTATTTAAATTGTAGCCTTCATTTCTCGATTGTATTTCATGGGCACTTTTTGAACTCATGAATGTTTTTAAATTTCATGGACACTCAATCTCGATCCCCCTCCATCTCGATCGCTATCCCACCTCGCCAGATCCGGTCCCCCTCGCCGCCGAGCACCCCCCGCACCCTCTCCCCCGCTCCACCGGCCGCCGCCGCCGCCCCCCCGCACCCTCCCCCGCTCCACCGCCGCCGCCGACCCCCTGCACCCTGTCCCCCGCTCCACCGGCCGTCGCCGCCGACCCCCCGCACCCTCCCCCGCTCCACCGCTGCCGCCGACCCATCGCACCCCTCCCCCGCTCCACTGCCGCCGATGACCCCCCGCACCCTCCCCCGCACCCTCCCCGACCCGCTCCACCGTCACAAATGAATGCAACTAAAATTGCAAAAAAAATTTGATTATATTTTCAAATAACAAATTTGATGATATTTTCAAATAATAAATTTGATGATATTTTTTCATATTCATAAATATTTTCAAATAACAAATTTGATGATATTTAAAAAAAAATTATTACTGTTTTTATTAAAAATTATTACTGTTTCATATTCATATTCATTTTCTAAAAAATTATTAGATGCAACAAAAAATTACTTATGGCGCACCTCTGGCTGGTGCGCCATTGCTATATATAAAAAAAGATTACTAATGGCGCACCTCTGGCTGGTGTGGAATTGCTATATAAAAATAAGATTACTAATGGCGCACCGACCGCGGGTGCGCCATTGCTAAAAAAACATACTAATGGCGCACCGTTGCGGGGTGCGCCATTAGTAAGCTTCCGCCCCTAGCTAATTCCTCCCTCTCCCTCTCGCCAGATCCCCTTCGTCGCTCTCCCTCGCCAGATCCACCCGCGCGCTGCCCCGACGCCGCCCCTCCGACCCCCGCCGGACTCCACCCCCGCCGCCCCCACGCCCCCACCACCGCAGCTCCCCCACGCCGCCGCCCCCGCGCCCCCGCGCCCCCTACCACTGCAGCTCCCCCGCGCCACCGCCCCCGCGCCCCGAGCCGGAGGAGGAGGACCAGGAGGAGGACGACGACGAGGAGGAGGAGGAGGAGATGACGACCGCCTCTACCTCAGCTCAGCCAGGCCACGCGACGCCGAGCCGAGCGCCGCCTCCCTCACCGTCCCCCCTCCGCCCGCGCCTGCACCCTCGACGTCCTCCCCCCCAAGCCGAGACGCAGAGACAGGCGAGTGGAGGAGCCCTCCGAGTGTCACCGGAGCTTCAACGCCCAGCCGCTGCCGGAGCTTCAACGCCGTCGTCTTCCTCCATTCCTCCATCCCCTCCCCAGGTGATTCCTCCCTTCTCCTCCACCCCTCCCCTGCAAACCCTAGGGCCATGGTGGCATGTTATAATTTCTCTCCTACATGCTTGTACTCTCTAGCAACGGCTTACAAGTCTAATTACTTCTCTCTGTACAATTTAGTATTATTAACTGATGCATAATGAGTGTGGAGTAACCGAACAAATTCCTCTTGATTCCTGCTGGTCCTGACAACACAGAACATTAATACTGTCACTCTGCAAATTATCAGCTGAGCTTTTCTTGCTTCTGAATCACTGTGCCTACTTTTCTTTTACATATAATAATTCATTCGGAACAGCCTCTGTTGTTCTTTCCAGATCAAGTTTTTTGAGGTTGTTTGGTTTGAAGACAGTGTGAGGCTTCTGTTCTTTTTCTTGTTTAGTTATGACAACTGTAGTGTTGCTGAACATCTTTGATCAAATGAAGGTGATTGAATCCAAATTGTCAACAGTGAGAATTTAATATGGTATTGGTCACTGTTTGTAATGTGCAGTTGTGAAGTGGCTACCAGAAGGAAACACTTTCAGACCAAATAGTTAGGCAAAATTTTTGTTTTAAGCATCTTTATTCCATTACTAGTTTAGTATAATATATCCAAGGCACAAAATTACCAGTTTATAGTCATATTTTAGCAACTTCCCGTTGTCCAAGCCATCAAAACAAAATAATGGGGTTGTTTGATCTAAAGAATTGTCAACAATAGGCTAGTATGTATTTGTTTATTTTGGGGTAGTTGTGTTTAGTGAAAAAAATAGACTACATTCAGTGACCAAACTGAAAGCATGCACTGATTGTTGCAAGTATGTTTTCATGTTACCAGATTTTTTCGGTTGATGGTTGTTTTATTTCAGTAGTCACAGTAGGATGATGTGATGATTGACTCATTTTACTTCTAACATTGCATATTTCATAGTCTACTTAGTCTGCTGCATCAGTGCCTAGTCTCACCTTGCTGTTAATGTGCCCTGATAATGATTTATTTTCTCATAAAAATATATAGTGGACTGCCATGATAATGACATGGTCCTGTGTTTGCAAGCTGTCATAATCTTCAGTTTACTTGACTTTTGAGCCTGCTAGTAGTTTACTTCCATGAGTTGTTTTATTGACATGGCACATTTGCAATGGAGTTTTATATATCTTTAGCCACTGTTCACAAACAGCAAGTCAGTTTTGTTTATAGTTGAAAGTAAGTGTGTGGTTTGAAATTTCGATCTGATTATGGCATCTAGAATTAATGTTTATGAAGAAGAAGAATAAACCTGCTGTTGCTGCTGTTATGCCTGTATTCACTGCTGCTGTCGCTGTACTTGTGATGATGCTACTTGTGATCTTCTGAAATGGCCCATTGGCAACTTCATTACGCGGGGATAACGATTTTGCAGGTACCCAGAGAGGCCCTTGAGTTTGCCGGAATGTTGATTAACTTCCGTTCCGGCAAATTCGGGTACTCCATATGTCCTATTTTCAGCAAAGGTCATGCTGAAATTTTCCGTGAATTGTAGCATGACTTTGCTAAAAATAGGGCATATGGGGTACTTGCGACTAATGCATGGGCCGGGGTATCTTAGTACTTAGTTAAGTAGGATCAACTGCCCCGCCATTCTTGCTGCATTAAACCATAGGTGGCAATAGAGCCAAGTGATTAGGCCCAACTTAGATTTCTCCTTAGCATCGATAAACCCTATATGATAAACCCAACATAGGTGGCAATAGAGCCCAAGTGATTAGTGCCAAGTGATTAGGCCCAACTTAGGGTGCCTCGGCATCGATAAACCCTAAATGATGAAAACTTAACTTAGCATTTAGGGTGCCTCGGTGTCGACAAACCCTAAATGATGAGACCTTGGCTTTTTGGGTGCCTCGGTGTCGCGATGAGAACTTAAATGATGTACGCGTAGGCTTTTAGGGTGCCTCGGCGTCGACAAACCCTAAATGATAAAAGCTTAGCTTTTAGGATGCCTCGGTGTCGACAAACCCTAAATGATGAGACCATCATCTTGTTCCTTGACAATAACCAACTTTTTGACCAAACTTTTTTCCTATTTAGAGCGAAACATGGCCCACAACGATGAGGCCGGCGGTTCGGGCGGCAAGCAATTCTAGGAGCTGTCCCGGGAGATGGAGGAAGAACCTCACCGCTATGCGGACACCGCGGAAGACACCGACCTTGACTACACAAGCCCTAGTGGCGTCGGGGATGACACCAGTGATGGTGCCGCCGAGGATGCCACCACTTATGATGGCGGCGCACGTACAGATGGCAGCCAACCGAAGAGGCAATGGAAGGACCGGCGCCCGAGCGTGCTCGGCACCGTCAAGGAGGAATTTACTGAAGTCAACTCCGACGGGCATCCGACGGCGCGCAAAGAAGTAGTCAAGGGGTACTCGGTTCAGCTCGGGTGCATTCTCCGGAGCACCGTCTCGATCAACACCTAGAACCTAAGGCATAAGGACCGAGGGAATTTGCGCAGCCTCCTCTTCTCAAAGCTGCACGAATGATACATGTTCCCCGCGGACTTTGCAAACACACGCCTCTCAGGGAATAAAGTGAACAATGCTGCCCTCATGAGGATGAGCACGGCCCTGTCTACTTGGAGAAGCACGGTGAAGGCAATGATTGAAAAAGGTGATAGTTATGAGAAGATCAAGGCGAAATATCCTTTGATGAGCGAAGATGACTACAAGGAGTTCAAGATCAAGTGCGAGAGCAGCGCAACCTCCGAATCAAGTCAGTGGGGGAAAGAAATGCGGTAGTTGAACTTAGGGTTCCACCAACTCGGTCCCGACGGTTACAGAGTGGCGGAGCCTATATGGGACAAGGAGGACGCGGAGCGTGCCGAGCAAGGCCTACCGCCCCGCTTCAAGAAATACCATGACAAGAAGACCAGGAACTTTCTCAGGGCCCAGTACAAGGAGGACCCGGTAACAAAGGAGCTTACCACGGATCCGAAGACCAGGGCGCTTGAGCTTGTTCTGGTAAGGAATACACCCCCGCGTAATTAGCTCCATATGGTTGCATTCTAATTAATCCCCAATATTTCTAAATGGTTCACGTTCCTTCCGCAGGACAATGAAAGCAGTAGCGCGTGGTCGTCTCATAGTTCCCCTTTCGACACCCCTTTAAATAGGGCGTTGAACGTAATGAAAAACAACGATAAGCCCAGTAAGCCGACGTCAGCTGGTCGTGTGGCCGGCAAAGGCTTGTCCACAAAATGGTCGTCATACTATACCGCTTGTGGGCGAAAGGAGAAAAAGACCAGCTCGGAAAGCCAGTCGTGTGAGGTTGAAGCACTCAAGGCACAAGTGGTGCGGATTCCGGAGATTGTCCAAGAGCAAGTGCAACAACAACTGGGAACGACGCTCAATGCCATGGTGCCTACATTGATTCATGGGCTGACGACGTGGATTGCGGGCGACCAACACGGGCCTCCCCCGTTTCCCAGCTTCCCGGCCAGCAACTCACACAACGCGCAGGCGGCGCCATTGGTGTCTCCGGCGGCGCCATTGGTGTCTCCGGTGGAGGCGGTATTCGTGTCTGTGGCGCCGGCACATGCATTGGAGCTTAATGCACCCGGGTGTACGCCGGCTGGCACCTCGCCAGCAAGCGGCCGCTTCGTCAGTTGCACGCCCGCCATTGGTGGTGCCTCGACATTAGCCGAGCTCGACGGCATCACAGTAACTAAGCCTCTCGGCCGATGACTTCATCTCCTTTCCTTTGACTGGGCATCCCTGACATCCTACATGTTTTCGCAGGGCGCCGCCGACATTCCTTGCACTCTCCTGCACTTCAAGGGCGGCGAGTTGGTTGATGTCGCCAATGGAAGAATCGTTCAACCGGTCAACCCCGTGTTCCATGATAATTCGATGCCACCCACAGTATATAGGGTTGAACTGGTTCGGGTGCTGCTAGGCTGCGACAAGCTGTTACCTTCGATTCGACCCGCTGGGGACGACGAAGATAATGAGATGACCCTCAGCGCCTGCGTAAGCTGGCCCCTACTTTGGCCGAAGAGCCAGATTCGTTTGGGGGCGGGAGACACCACCCCACAGACAAGAACGCCAGTCGTGCCGGCGCCAAGCCATGCAAGAACGCCACAACGCTACCGGACATGCCGGACATCCCTATGGCACAGGATCAGGACGACGACGACAACGACGACGGTACATTTACCAACGTCGATAAGTACTTTGCTGAACATGGGTACGGTGACGAGTTTTGCGGGCCTCCTTCTCAAGAACCCAACCAAGACGACCGCGATCTAGCTCGTACAGCGGAGAAACCCAATTGCAACAGGCGTCATCTGGCGTTCAGTTCTCAGGAGACGCTTCCAGCTGCCGCCTTCACCGAGCCTCAGATAGCTGAGGTGCAAAATATTATCAGCCCCAACACGCTCAAGAAGGCGGTCTGTGAGCAGAACTCGGTCCCATTACAGCAGATCAAGAAGAAGGGATGGAAACAAAAGACTAAAAAGGGCGCCGGTGCGAGCCAGCCGGCATCGAGTATGATCCGTGCTCAGGACGGGCCACCTTCACCTAAGGATATCTCGAGGAGGGTGCATGTGGAGGGTAGAGCGATGCTACCGAAAAATATGATCAATGCTGCAACCGGTGCTATGCGGAGTCTGCATGACAGTGTTCTTTCTTTGGAGAAGTGGCGTCTCACAGAGAATGATGTGGCATACCTGGTTTTCGTGGCCAAGGTGCCAGAGGGCAAGGGCTTTGTGGATGGCGCCATCGGGGGTACGATCGTCCTGCGGTGTGATGACATCTTTGCTATGTTTAACCTTCATCCGCCGCACTACACCTTCGTTAGGCTGTTTTCGCTGAGTATGGAGATGCGGATCATTAGAGACAAGACCCCGGACATCATGATAGTCGACCCCTTCTACATGCGTGCCAAGCTCTTGGCAGCGCTGGGGACCGCCAAGTCGCAAGTTCATTCCTCGAAGGCGTCATTCTGGCAAACCCAGATAAGGATAACTTCCTCGTGCCTTACTTTCCCGAGTAAGTCATCCCCTAACCGCCCCGTAACATATGATTTCTTAGATTTTGATCGTTCTTTTTTTTCTAACATTCCATGTTCTGTGCAGTGACACACATTGCACACTCATCCTCTTAAGCCCGAAATATTCCATGGCCACGTATTTTGACCCGAACCGTGACTCCAAGATAGACTACACAAATATCAAGAAAGTTCTTGATGATGTTCTCTCCGGCTACGCCAAATCTGGAGGCACCTTCACCAGGCCAGTTCGTAGGTACGGCAGGCATGTGTTCGCCCATAATACGACGTTCTCCTGCGTCAAGCAACTGTGTGGCGGTCAGAAGGATGCCTACTACGCCCTCCATCACATGCGGGTGATCGTACGGGACCATCATCACCTTCTGCTACCAGATAATCTCAAAGATTGGGCCGCGAGCTTGTCGGCAATCCAGGATGCGGACATCAGACAAGAATTCTTTCGCATCCAGTCGGAGTTTGCGGAAATCATCCATCAAGATGTCCTTCATACCTCGGGGCAGTTCTACCTCAGATATCAACCGTCCACCAGTGAGATAGACACAACGCTACAAATGCAGGCTGACAACACCCGCGATTTCATGACCATCACGACAGACGGCGGCTTCATCCACGCTCCGGTCGAAAGTAGTGATGCTATGTGTAGTTCTGAAACATTGATTGGCTCATTTTGTAATTAAACTTTAATGACTTGTATGTCTCTTTGGTTTGGACAGTCGTTCAACTTAGATGTAATCGATGCTATTTATTAGTAGGACCATGAATCGTGCTATTAATGTCTTGCTTTTCTCTTTCGATCCTTTTGTTGCATAGTTATACATTGCTTATGTATTGTCTGTTGTTTGGCTTGCGCATAGATATGCCGTCGTATGTCGTGTACAAGGGTAAGGTTCCCGGAGTCTACGACGACTGGGAGGAGTGTCGGAGACAGGTTCACCGTTTCAGCGGTAACAGTTACAAAGGGTACACCAATAGGGCGGAGGCGGAATCTAGATACGCCCGCTATCTAGCGGGAGAGAGGAGGGAGCGTTGGAGGAACCGGATGAAGACCAGTTTCATCGCAATGATCCTCATCGTGATGACCGCAGCTCTCTTTTATGTGATGGTAGTTTAGATGATCGATATCGACTTGTAATGTGAAGACAAACTCGCTACTCGCGGTCTCGAAAATACCAAAACTCTCTCTTCTCATGACGAAGATGAAGAGGAGGAGGGGGAGAGCAATTCTCCCCCCAAGGGGGGAAAGAAGAAAAGGGTGGCCTCTGTGGACCTAGAGGCGGAGGCGTCCAAGAAGGGGAAACTCTCCCTTTCGGATGATTCTGAATCGGACACCTACGCCATCCCCGAGTGGCGCCCCAGGCCAAAGCCCCAGGCTGGATTGTAAGTAACTAGAAGTGCCGGGGTTTTCCTGGGCTCCCCGAGCACCTATGGGGACGGAGCCCCTTCTCGGTTCGGCGGGGGGCGGAGGCCGCGCGAAGAGCGGATCGAGGCGAAGCACGCGGGGGAAGGTTTTTACCCAGCTTCCGAGCTCTCCGGAGAAATAACACTCCTACTGCTGCTTTGTGGATTGTATTGAGTTCTTGCTCGGGAGCGCCGAGTGCTATAGTACACTCGAGCAGCTAACGAGACCGAGCGCTTCTCTGAGGATCCATCCCCCCCTACGTTGTACATGGGCCTCCTTTTATATGTCCAAGGGGTCTCCAACAGGTGGCAACGTAGGTAAGGGTAAAAGTGTAAATATGATGCGGTAGGTACAACTACCTACACAGTGTATCATACCTAACCCTGACGGCAGGGGACAAAGACATTAAATGCCCGTCTACGTCGCCCAGACGATGCAGAAAAGGGACCGCCAGGGGCGCTATCGCTCGCCACGATGGCGATCCTGTCAGCGCTGCATGCCATAGTGTACCCCTGGCTGCACAGCCTCCCGCCACGTACGCTGGGAAAGGTCCTGGAGCGACATGTAGATGGGTAAGCTGGAGCACGGGTACAGAGTGGCTGCCTGCCGCGGCAAGTGCCTTGCCGCGGCCGTTGTCTTGTCGCGCCCGGGAACTTGTCGCTCGCCGGGTCCTGCCGGGACGCGTGGCGTGCTGCGGCAGGTTCTTTGAGATGCTCTTGTTGGGCTTCCCGGCAAGCTCCTCTTGCCGGGGTCTCGTACCTTGAATGGCCTTCCCGGCAAGCTCCTCTTGCCGGGGACTTGTCTTCTTGACTTAAATATTTTGTTCTCGAATGGCTTCAAAGGAACCATAGAGAGCCTTGGTGATCACCTGGCGGGCCTTGCCGCGGGGTGCTTCGACTGCTCGTGCACAAGTTCAGGATACTAGAGTACCCCTACTTTAGTACACCGACAGGAGCCCCCGGGCCTGGGCACACGCGGTGCCGAGCGCTGTTGGGCCAGGCCCAAAACAGGGCACGGGCATGCACGGCCTGGGTCGCGTTGTACCTTGCTCCGCATCCACCACGCCCTCCCGAATAGCACGCGTCGATTGCGGTGTCGTGGGGGAAGTCGTGGGTGGTTCCCTTACTCAGAAAGGTGAAACGTCCGCCCCCATCCCTCCTTATAAGCAGGGGAAACAGGGGCAGTTCGCCCATCTGCCCGTTGCTGTTCCTTCCTCGAGAATCTCCGCCACTCCCCTTCTTCCCAAAGCCGAAGGAGAGCAGAGCCCCGCCCCCATCGCCACCAGCACCACCAACGCCGTCGTCCTCCTTCTCCACTCCCGTCATGGCCCCGAAGGCCGAGAAGGGGAAGTCGGCTGAGGCGCAGCAGCTCGCGGCGCTGCGAAAGGAGCGGGCAATCTTCCCTCCGAGGCTCGAGGCATTAGAGCTGAAGGAAGATTTCTATCTCTTCTGGTCGACGGGGATGCGAGCGCATCCGCGCACGAAGGTACTCCCAGCCACTGCTTGGGATAAGTATCCCACTGGGTATCCCTTCTTTGCCTTGTTCTTCTACTGCGGGCTCTGCCCGCCCTTTTCTGGATTCTTTTGCGATGTCATGAACACCTACGGGCTCCACCTTCTTAATTTCACCCCCAATGCTGTCGTGACCATGGCAGTTTTCGCACATCTCTGCGAAAACTTTGTCGGGATCCATCCAAACGTAGCTCTTTTCCGCCATTTCTTTTCGCCTCGGGTTGAGAAAGGAGAGCCTTTATCCGGCGGAATCGCCTGGATCTCGAAAGCTGGCAAGAAAGATGCTTATCTGGAGGGAGAGCTCCACAGCAAGTGGGAGGAGTGGAGGGCTGACTGGTGTTTGATTGTCGAGGAGAACCCCCAGCCGTTTACTGCTCTGCGCGAAACCCCAGTAGTGCGCGGCGGCGATTGGAGTAGCCTGGCCCCGGAAGACGACAGGCTGAGGATTGCCGTCACTTGGATCCTGTGCCTCAGGCTTGCCGGGCTTACTGTAGGAGCGGTCGGCGCAGATTTCCTCCGCCGCCGCATTGCCCCCCTGCAGGAGAGGAGGAGACCCGCCTGGGAGTTCCAGAATGCGGCGGATATCATGAGGTTGCGGCCGGGCTTCAATTTCAACTTCACTGTCCTGGAGATCAACGCGATGCTCCAGGAGCTGTTCAAGCACGACCCGCAGCATCCCGAAGTGTTCTGGTTGCCGAGGGGCGTCGTCCCGCTGTGCAACAACTCCGCGCTTGACCGCGGCCGTGCAATAATGCCGCTGTGCGACTCGCATGGAATTGATCCAGCCTGGATAGAGCCTGCGGATGATGTCGTGCGGGCGTTCTTCGACAACTTGATAGAAGTGCCGGTCGACGCTGACGAAAAGAAGGGGCTCACCCGGGACACCACCGACGATGAGCTCAAGCGAATCGCCACCAGGATGGAAGAGGCGGCGGCAGCCGCCGCTGCGGGCGAGTTTGGGTTCACCGTGGAGGAAGCAGAGGCAGCCAAGGCGGCAAGCCTTGCCGACCGAGAGGAGCTTGCCGGTGAGAGGAGGTCCGCCGAGCATGACGTCGGGCCGAGCGGGCCCGCCGAGGACACGAGCGGCTCGTTGGAGATCGACTCCTCTTCCTCTTCGTCTTCGGACAGCCTGCCGCAAGTAGAGCCTCTGGCTCCGCAAGCAGAGCCCCCGGCTCCACAAGCAGAGCCCCCGGCTCCACCAAGGAAGCGTCTTCGCAAGGCCGGGGACGTAGCGGAGCGGCGGGCGAGTCAACCCCCGCCGCGCCGCACAACACGCTCCACCGCGGCAAGTTCTGTTGCCGCGGGAACACCTCGCGCTGCAGCGGCAACTGGGGCGGGGTCCTCTCGGCCTGCCGCCCCAGTGCCCGCCAAGCGGCCAAGAGATCCCACTCCCCCGCCTCCTCGCGCCGGAGGTGGGCCAGGCTTTGCCTTCTCCGCACTCAGCTCTGACGAGGAAGAAGGAGAGTAAGATCCTTGTTGTATTTGCATGTCTTCAATACTTGCTGTCTTGTATTGTATCTCATTTGCCTTACTCTGAACTCATCCCTTTTTAGGACGCTGGCCCAGAGAATGGCAAAGAGGTCCAAGGTCTCGGTGATCGTTATCGAGGATGACCCCTCCGTGGGAGCAGGGGGCGCACCCGAGATAAACTCGCCGGACCCGACGGCCGTTCTTCAGAGCAGCCCCCAGCGCAACCCCCAGCGTAAGTATATGGTGTACTTACAGCTGTTAGGCGCGCACGGATACTCTTTGCTTGCTGATATCTGACCGTTGGCTTATGTAGGAGCAGAGCAGCTCCACCAGGAGTGCCCGGAGGCCACTCCCGATGTGCCACCTGTTTCGACTACGCCGCCAAGGGAGAAATCCCCGACCAGGGAGAGCTCCCCGGCAAGGGAGAAGTCCCCGACGAGGGACAGTTCCCCGGCGAGGGAGGAATCTCCGGCAAGGGACGGTACCAATGAACCCCCGGCAGCGGAGATCCCCACCACCGAGCCTGGTACAGGTACTCCTTGCTTCTAAACCCCCCTTGTGTTCTTCTTTTTGGGTATTTGCTTGACTTTTCTTCTTTTTCCGGCCGTTAGATCCATCCACTGTGGAGTCGATGGAGACCGAAGTCGTTATTGACGACGCCACTGCCACCGAGGAAACGGCCGGCGCCGATGATCCCGCCGGCAAAGAGGCTGCCAAGGCTGCCGCCGCAGCAGCCGACGAGGGGTCCGGCGATCGTACTGATGACCCTAGGGCCGCAGGAGCGACAGGCGCTACACCGACCGCTGATCCTCCCGCCGCTGCCATGGCGTCAGGCTCCGAGGAACCCCAGCCAGGCGTCTACTTGAAGGCTGGCGCTAGCATCTTCATCAACCTCCCCTGGGCGTCAACGTCCAGGGCGCCAGTCGAAGGAGAAAGCTTCGACGTGGAGGTGCTCGCCTCCGCTGGGCTGACGTTGGTCGACGCACCAAGCAGCAGAAGTGACGAGCCCGAGGAGGAGCGACTGCTGTGGAAGCTGGTGTCGCTCTACCGCGCCCGCCAGGCCAAACTGGAGTCCCGCGAAGCGCTTGTCGCGAAGGCGGGGGTGGACGTGGAGAACCGCGTGGAAGAGCTCCGAGGCCTCAACCAGGCAGCTCTCCAGTCGCTGGCGGCGAAGTGGGTGCAACTCGATGAGGCGCAGTAGGCTTTCATCCTTGAGAAGGCAGAGGTTGCAGAGCAACAGCGGCTTGCCGCCGAGGAGTTATCTGCGCGGGACGGCGAATTGGTGCAGCTGAAGGCCAGCCTGGACATCCATGAAGAGGAACTAGCTGCGCGCGAGCAAGCACTCAGCGGGGCCCTCAAGGAAGCAAAGGACGCTGCCGCAGCTGCCGAGGCCGCCAAGAAGGAGCTGGAGGCGAAAATGGTGCAGCTGGAGACTGATCTCAAGGCGAGCGGCGAAGCGCTTGCCGCACTCAAGCATGAGCGCGAGAAGGACGCCTACACCTTTGGCGAACTACAGGGTCGTCTCGCCGAGAAGGTCAAGGAGCTTGACGCCGCCAAGGACTCCAACGTTGACCTTGAGCTGAAGCTGGCAACTTTGATCAAGACGCTGGACAGCGCCAAGGAGCAGGAGGCGGCCTTGAAGAAGGAGATCGAGGCCGACCAGGCGCTGCTGGAGAACATAGCTGCCACCTAGAATGAGTTCAGGGGAACTGTGGAGCGGTGGACGGAGGGCCTTGTGAGCGCTGCCGCAGGCATCGACAAGGAGTTGGCGTTGCTGGGGGTGGAGGATCTCGGGTATTCCTCCGACGAGAACCTCCCATCTAGCGCCAAGCTCACCTTGTTCTTCAAAGGCGTGGCGACGGCCCTCCAGCAACTCCGGGAGAGGATCCCAAAGCAGCTGGCCGATGAGTCACGCGAGATCTGCGCGGGAGCTCTCAAAAAGGTGCTGATGAAGGTGGCCTTCCGCAACCCGGGCCTCCGCCTCACTAATGTCCTCAGGTCCCTGCCGCCGGAAGCTGATCTGGATGAGCTCGAGACCCTCGTCGCACCCATTGTGGACAAGGTGAGCGGGATCAAGAGGGTTGAGGGCGACCGCGCGGACTAGGCCGCCTATTTTCTTCTTTTCTTGTCGTCGCTGGTCATGTTATGAAAACAGTCTATTAGAGCCATGACAAACTATCTTGTAATATAACTTTGTTTCATGTCACGATTGCAATGCTATTCCCTTTACTCGACTCCCTCCTTTGTATGTTTTTGCCCTACGCTTTTAGGGAACTTGCCGGCGTAGGCACCTTTGCCGCGAGGGCTGAGTGCGGGACGTCAGCAGCCTGCTGGCGGTGCCGTTACCGACAAGAAACCTTGTCGCGACTAGTCGCAGCTCGCTTAAGTTGCTGAGTGAACTCGAAACAAAGTAAGGGCGCGACTCTAGTCGCGGCACACTTAAGCTGTTGAGCGAACTCGAAGCAAAGTAAGGGCGCAGCTAGGCACGAGTTGGTTCCTTCGCGCACGGGTTTTCCATACAAAGCATGGTCGTTCAAGGAAAGTAACTTAAAAAAATCTGATTGCTCAAACTTTGGCACTTAGCTTTTTTGTCGTTTGCTCCCCGGCAAGGCGAAATTTTTCCTGAACGACGCCGGGTCCATACCATTATCTTCCCATCCCCTCCGGCTAACTTGTGGGCGAAGGATCCTTCCTCTCCTTGAGAAAAACAAAAGAGAAAACAATAGTATGGAGCCTTATGGCTCGTTATTGCTTACCGAGGGTGCTTGCTGCACAAAGTGTCAGATAATTCATGCAGAAAGGCATGAAAGTGACAAGGTGTGTGGAGCACCTGAGTTTTATTTATGCACAGGGTCTGCGCCTGGCTTTTTACAAAGGATTACATGCAACAGCGGCAAGACTTGTACAAAATGGTGGTTGCCGAACAGGGTCCGACAACCGCGCCTTACGGGTAAAACTTACGAAGATGCTCGATGTTCCAGGAGTTGCTCACCGGAAATCCATCCTCGGTCTCAAGGCGGACAGCGCCAGGCCTAGCGACTCATTTCACCCGGTAAGGGCCTTCCCACTTTGGCGCCAACTTGTTGGAATTCTTGGCGGAATGAACGCGCCGAAGAACAAGGTCGCCTTCCTCGAGACTTCTGGCTTTAACTTTGCGGCTATGGTAGCGGCTCAAAGCTTGCTGGTATCGAGCAGCTCGTACAGCAGCCTGAAGTCGGTCTTCCTCATGGAGCAGCGCATCATCTCGCCGCAGCTGCTCTTGCTCAAGCTCGTCATAAGCGAGCACTCGAGGTGACCCGTATACGAGTTCCGTGGGGGTAACTGCCTCTGCTCCATAGACTAGAGCGAAAGGTGTCTGGCCAGTGGCTCGATTTGGCGTCGTCCTGATCGACCAAAGAACCACCGGCAGCTCCTCGATCCAGTTTCTTCCGCACTTGTGCAGCCTGTCGAAAGTTCGGGTCTTGAGTCCACGCAGCACTTCAGCATTTGCCCTCTCTGCTTGACCGTTGCTCCTGGGGTGAGCAACAGAAGCGAAGCAGACCTTGGCGCCAAGGTCTCGGACGTACTGCATGAAGTTGCGACTCGTGAATTGTGTACCGTTGTCGGTGATGATCCTGTTAGGGATTCCGAAGCGGCAAACAATCGACCTGAAGAACTTGACTGCTGACTGTGTTGTCACCTTCCTCACTGGTTCCACTTCTGGCCACTTTGTGAACTTGTCGATTGCGACGTACAAGTACTCAAAGCCCCCAACAGCTCGGGGGAAAGGGCCGAGGATGTTGAGCCACCAGACCAAAAATGGCCAGGATAAAGGGATTGTCTGGAGAGCTTGAGCTGGTTGGTGTATCTGCTTGGAATGGAACTGGCACGCTTCACACTTGGTTACTTGTGCAGTTGCATCCTGGAGGGGTGTCGGCCAAAAGAAACCTTGCCGAAACACTTTGCCGGCAAGTGCTCTGGCGCCAATGTGATGACCACATATGCCTCCATGCACCTCTGCCAACAGCTTCTGTCCATCTTCCCGGGGAATACACTTCAATTTCACTCCGTTGAGCCTTCTTCTGTACAGTGCGTTGTCAATGAACTGGTACATACTAGACTGCCGGGCTACTCTTTTCGCTTCTTCTGGCTCTTCGGGAAGTTCTCCTGACTGGAGGAAACGGACGATCTGCTGTGCCCATGCTGGAGCCTGTGGCTCGACAATAAGGACTAAAGGCATAACTGCTGCTGCGGGAGCATCCGCTTCTACGGCGAGAACCCGTGGCTCAGCCGGAGCTTGATGATCCCCGGCAAGTTTGCCGGAGCGAAACTTGTCGGGAGCGTCTGCTTCAACGAAACAAACCTTGGGGCTTGTCGGAGCAGACTGCTCCTCAGCACTCTTGGCGTTGATCTTGGGGACCCTCTTGGCGGCGGCTTCGGGAAGCTCAACTGGAAGATAGTCGCCAGAAATCAACTTCCTCTTCCTGCTCTGTCCAGTTGGTGGCGTCACGGATGGCTGAGTCAGCTTGAGCACAAAGATTCCTGGTTCCACAGGTAACTTAAATGCCGCGCACTTTGACAGGCCGTCAGCGATGTCGTTCTGAGCTCTAGGAACATGTTCCATCTGTAGGCCGACAAAGCGCTCTTCCAGCTTCCTCACTTCATCAACGTAAGCTTCCATCAACGGACTCTGATAATCCTTGTTTACTTGGCGGACGACAAGCTGCGAGTCCCCCCTGACAATGAGCTGCTTGATCCCAAGGCCTGCCGCGATCCTCAGACCGGCGAGCAACCCTTCATACTCTGCAGTATTGTTTGTTGCTTGCTCCTTGGGAAAGTGCATCTGGACCACGTACTTGAGGTGTTCTCCGGTTGGTGCGATAAGAAGCACACCAGCGCCGGCGCCTTGTAGCGAGAACGCGCCATCAAAGTACATCAGCCACTCTTTGTTTGCTTCCTTGACGGGGATGCTCGTCTCTGGGGTTTCTTCGTCAGGTTGGCGTCCACTCTGCTATGAATTCTGCCAATGCTCTGCTTTGAATAGTTGAAGTGCTCTCAAACTTGAGGCCAAAGCTCGACAGTTCCAATGCCAACTCAACAATCCTGCCTGTTGCTTCTGGATTCTCCAGTATCCTCTTCAGCAGAAAGCGAGTGACAACTGTGATCTCATGTGCTTGGAAGTAATGGCGCAGCTTTCTCGAGGCCATAAGAAGGCCGAAAAGCAACTTCTGCACACCAGAGTACCTCGACCTAGCCCCCTGCAGAAGGGAACTTACAAAGTAGACTGGGCGCTGCACCATTTTCTTCTGTATCCCTTTGCACATCTGCGCAGATCTATCTTCGTCGGGACCAGAGCTCGTCGGGGAAGCCCCTTGCTTGTCGCTAGATGTGCTTGCCGCGGTTGCTGGCTCATCATCTGCCTCTCTCTCCGCTACTAACGCAGCACTAACCACTTGATTGGTTGCCGCCAGATATAGCAGCAACTTCTCTTGTGGTTTAGGTGCGACAAGTATTGGAGTGGAGGACAGGTATCTCTTCAAGTCCTGTAGCGCAGCCTCCGCTTCCGGAGTCCATTTCATTGGACCTGCCTTTTTCAAGATTTTGAAAAACGGCAGGGCGCGTTCGGCAGACTTAGAGATAAACCTGCCGAGAGCCGCCACGCAGCCGGCAAGTTTTCGTACATCCTTGACGCGCTTCGGTGCTTCGATCTGCTCAATGGCCTTGATCTTGTCGGGATTGGCTTCAATCCACCGCTGGGACACAAAGAACCCGAGAAGCTTGCCGGAAGGGACTCCAAACACGCACTTCTCGGGGTTGAGCTTGAGGCTGATCTTATGCAGATTTGCAAAAGTTTCTTCTAGATCTTGAATCAGAGTTGACTTGTCCCTGCTTTTGACCACTATATCATCCATGTAGGCTTCCACATTTATGTGTATTTGCGGCTCAAATGCAGTATGGACGACCCTTGCAAATGTTGAACCAGCATTCGTCAAACCGAAAGGCATCCGTACAAAATAGTACGTGCCACATGGAGTGATGAACGTGGTTTTCTCCTCATCCTCTTCTGCCATGAAGATCTGATGGTATCCTGAGTATGCGTCAAGAAACGAAAGCAAGTCACATACGGCTGTGGAGTCGACAATCTGGTCAATGCGCGGCAAGGGAAATGGGTCTTTGGGACAAGCTTTGTTGACATCGGTGAAGTCGATGCAAAGTCTCCATTTCCCGTTCGCCTTGCGCATGACTATAGGATTGGCCAACCACGTAGGATGGAGCACTCCTCTGACGAGGCCTGCTGCATCCAACTTCTTGATTTCTTCGGCGATGAACTCTTGGCGCTCCACCGCTTGTTTCCTGACTCTCTGCTTGACAGGTCGCGCATGAGGACAGACGACAAGGTGGTGCTCGATTACTTTCCTGGGAACGCCGGGGATGTCAGACGGTTGCCACGCAAACACGTCGACATTCGCCCGCAGGAAAGCAACAAGCGCGCTTTCCTATTTAGGGTCGAGAGTGGCACTGATGCTGAAGGTACCACCAGTGCCGTCCTCCTTGGCAGACACCTTCTTGGTTGCTGGCGGTGCTGCCATTGTCTTATTACACTTGCCGGTGGAGCTCGATGGTGCGTCCTCGACGGTAGAGCAGCACTCCGAAGAGGTGCGCTTGCCGGAGTGGGCATCAGAGCTCTTGCCGGACTTGGTCTTCTTCTTCCCCCCGGGAGCTTCAGCGGCAAGTGTCTCACGATCCGCAGCGGCTGCTGCTTCCCGGTAGATCTTGTCGGCACAGATGAGAGCGTCTTTCTTGTCGCCATGTACAGAGATGACACTTATCGGGCCTGGCATCTTCAGCATGTTGTACGCGTTGTGAGAGGCCGCCATGAACTTGGCAAGCGCTGGACGGCCGAGAATTCCATTGTAAGGCAATGGAAAATCGGCAACGTCGAAAGTGATCCTCTCAGTCCTGAAGTTCAACTCACTGCCAAATGTCACCGGCAGCGTGATCTTCCCCTTCGGCTTGCTCCTTCCCGGGTTGATTCCTTGAAACGTGCCGGTCTCTTCGAGCTCGCTGTCAGGGACTTGGAGTCTCCGAAGTACAGCGGAGGAGATCAGGTTCAAGCCGGCCCCGCCGTCAACTAGCATATTAGTGACCTTGAGGTTGCGGATAGTTGGTGAGACCAACATCGGCAAACACCCGACAGCAGTTGTGCGATCGGGGTGGTCCTCAATATCAAAGATGATAGGCGTGCTGGACCATTTCAGAAGCTTGCGTGACTCGACGGGTGGTTCTGCTGCATTAACTTCCCGCACCCACTGCTTGAGTTGGCGGTGTGAAGTATGCAGAGAAGCACCACCGTCAACGCACAAAATTTTTGTGTCTTTCTGGAACTCCTGCTCGCTGGTCTCGGCGTCATCCATGTCTTCGTCGTCGTCGTCATCTTCATCCTTGTCGCGGCCGCGGGGAGGTCTGTCGCCTTGCCGCTGCTTGGTGTTGCCGCGGCGTCCCCCTCGGCCAGTGCGTTTCGTACCAGATCCTCCAGCACCTCCTTGGGCCTTCTCCTTGTCGCGTCGCTCGTACTCGGCCTTTTGTAGCTCAACGAGCTGTTCGACCTTCTTGCAGCTCTGGAGGTCATGGCCTTTGGTGCAGTGAATCTTGCAGTACTGCTTGTTGGTGCCATCCTACTTGTCGGCGGCCGCCACAGCCTGGCAGCTGGCGCATGCGGCAACCTCCTTGCCGGAGCCATCAGTCTTGGCTGTCTTGGCGCCACCTTCGTTGCCGGATTGCTCGACAACTAGCACGTCTTTGCCTTTTCTCTTCCTGTTGTTCCGCCGCCTATTTTTGCTTGCTGGGGCAGCATCGTCGCTGTCAGATCCTGCGGTTCCTACGTTCTCTCCACGGAGTTTCCTCCCTTCCTCAGCACGTGCACATCTGTCGGCCAGGGCATACAGCTCACTGACGTCTCTAATCTTGCACATCGCCATCTCCTCCCGCATCCTGCGGTTGCGCACGTTCTGATGGAACGCACTGATGCCCGCGACAGGGTGGACGTCTGGGATGTTGCGTTGCACTTGGCTGAATCTCTGGATGTACTTACGTAGAGGCTCCCCCTCCTTCTAGGCAAGCAGGTGAAGATCACTCTCCTGGCCATGGGGTTTGTGGCCGCCTGTAAAGGCGCCGAAAAACTGATGGCATAGGTCCGCCTAGGAAGATATGGAATTTTCCGGCAAGTGCATGAGCCAGGACCTGACGTTGGGCTTGAGCACCAGAGGGAAGTAATTGGCGAGGATCTTGTCGTCTTGCCCCCCGACAGCCTGCACCGCAATGGTGTAGATGCTGAGGAACTCCGACGGATGCAGCCTGTCGTCGTACTTCTCTGGTATGTCTGGCTTGAAATTCTTCGTGCTGGGCCACCGGACATGCCGCAGCTCACGGGTAAACGCAGGGCAACCTACCGCATACGGCAGGTCGCCTGGTTCCCCTGGCGCTTGCATGTCGATAGTGGGGCCAGCGCGTCGGTCTGATTGATGCCGCGTTTCTCTCCGACGCTCGATGCGGGTGCGGGCGTCTTCTTGCTACCGTTCTTGAAGAACGTGGCGCTGATCGCGACGAGTTCGCGGATCTGAGGAAGCAGTGGAGTCGCTGTCGTGGCGGACCCGGCGAGTCGGCGATCTTGGCCTTCGGGGCGGAGAGTGCACGGTGGTTGCACCCCCACCGGTTTTGTCGCCATCGGCTTGCACTTGGCTGGCCTGCCGCGGCTGCGATGCGGTCGCTGACCGCGGAGTGGCGCCGTTGGCGAAGCCGATGAGACTCTGAATGGTGGCCCTCCAGTCGTCGATCTTGTCTGGTGCTGGAGGGAAGTCTAGGAGCAGTTGAGCTCGCGCTAGAGCTTCTGCTGGGGTGGCGTGTAGCGGTGGCGAACGGTGCAAGGAGCGGGATATGCTCGGGCTCCCAACGATGTTGGAAGGAGCAGTATTCCGTCCAGGCGACCGTGCCTCGCTCGCGCCAGCACGTCGGCGTGCATGTTGGCCTTGAGCGTCCCGGGATCCGCTAGCTCGATTTGGGTCCAGCGAGCGTATGGTACCGTGAGTACCACGACGCTGCCGGTCCTGCGCCACTTGAGATGGGCGCGGTGCGTCTATGGACGCCCGGTCGTCGGGGGAGCTGACTACGCCGCGAGCGGGCAGCGCGGTCTTGTCCTTGGACTTGTTGGCACCGTGGGCTCCCTCGTCGGCGCCCGTTCCACCGCCGGCGTTCTCCCCGCCGGCCGTTTGCTGCGGCGGCGGTAGATTCGACGCGGACGGCGCAGCCGCCTCCAAAGCCTTCTTCTTCAGCGGCATGTCGATGAAGTCAATGAAGATTCAGCTCGCGTGAACACCGGATCAGGTTCACACGACCTCGACGCCCCCTACCTGGCGCGCCAGAGATGCCGGGGTTTTCCTGGGCTCCCCGAGCACCTATGGGGACGGAGCCCCTTCTCGGTTCGGCGGGGGGCGGAGGCCGCGCGAAGAGCGGATCGAGGCGAAGCACGCGGGGGAAGGTTTTTACCCAGCTTCGGAGCTCTCCGGAGAGATAACACTCCTACTGCTGCTTTGTGGATTGTATTGAGTTCTTGCTCGGGAGCGCCAAGTGCTACAGTACACTCGAGCAGCTAACGAGACCGAGCGCTTCTCTGAGGATCCATTCCCCCCTACGTTGTGCATGGGCCTCCTTTTATATGTCCAAGGGGTCTCCAATAGGTGGCAACGTAGGTAAGGGTAAAAGTGTAAATATGCTGCAGTAGGTATAGCTACCTACACAGTGTATCATACCTAACCCTGACGGCAGGGGACAAAGGCATTAAATGCCCGTCTACGTCGCCCAGACGGTGCAGAAAAGGGACCGCCAGGGGCGCTATCGCTCGCCACGATGGCGATCCTGTCAGCGCTCCATGCCATAGTGTACCCCTGGCTGCACAGCCTCCTGCCACGTACGCTGGGAAGGGTCCCGGAGCGACACGTAGGTGGGTAAGCTGGAGCGCGGGTACAGAGTGGCTGCCTGCCGCGGCAAGTGCCTTGCCGCGGCCGTTGTCTTGTCGCGCCCGGGAACTTGTCGCTCGTCGGGTCCTGCCGGGACGCGTGGCGTGCTGCGGCAGGTTCTTTGAGATGCTCTTGTTGGGCTTCCCGGCAAGCTCCTCTTGCCGGGGTCTCGTACCTTGAATGGCCTTCCCGGCAAGCTCCTCTTGCCGAGGACTTGTCTTCTTGACTTAAATATTTTGCTCTCGAATGGCTTCAAAGGAACCATAGAGAGCCTTGGTGATCACCTGGCGGGCCTTGCCGCGTGGTGCTGTGACTGCCCGTGCACAAGTTCGGGATACTAGAGTAACCCTACTTTAGTACACTGACAAGAAGACACTGTATATATATCCCGTTTCATGCCTTGTGGTTCTAACATATTGAGTTGCGCGTTGAATTCAGGCTCGCGATCTCCCCCAACAACCATCGTCCTCTGGGAATTCGCTGGGGCCGAACATGATGGAGAGCGAGTCGCCTCCGCCGGCCTCTCCTCCCACCGCTATGGACAACACCGAAGTGTTGTCCCAAAGAACCTCTCCAGGTCACGGGGAGGTGCGGGAGGCCGTGAAGGTGGTGGCGGAGGGCAATACCTCTGTTGCCGAAAAGAGGGAGGAACCGACCCCCATGGAGACTGGTGACGGGGGCCATGCCCAATTCGGCCCTCCGACAAAATACCATTCTGGAGAGCCGCACGGCTCCGAAATCAGGTGAGCAGCCTCCTTCGAAAGAAGGGGGCTTGTCATCTCCACCGGCGACCTCTGTGAATCGAGAGGCGCCGGACTCTCTGGTGGAAGCGCTTCAGAGTGCTTCCATTGTAGAGGAACATCATACCCTTATGGGTACGGTGGTTGAAAAGGTTCGGTCTGCTAAAAACGGATTGAACGAAGCCTATACCAGCCTTCTAACAGGCTTTGAGGTATGTGATGTGATATTTTTTGGCTATTTTGGTATGTAAAAGGAATGCATGTGTATATATAGTAGCCCCTGAGACTCTGTTCGGTGTTCACAAAGAAAGGCGAACAGAGGATCAAATAGTTCTTCGCAGGAGATAACATACATATCTATTTGGATAAACAAGCTTCGATGTTAGCGCCAACTTCTCAGGCCGCCGAAGTGTCCGAACTAAAGTGGAAATGGAGGAAAAGCAAGGTATGCGATACCAGAACATATCTGAAACAAATATGAGTTCTGATTTGTTAGCTTAATGAGTTTTATAATTATGCTCATAGGTGACGTGTCTGAGGTCGAGGCCCTCAAGAATGCACTGGCCAAAGCCAAGAAGGAGGCGGAGCAGGAACGAGCTTCCCGCCTAAAACATGAGGCGAGGTTGGATGAAGTTCAACAAGAGCTCACGGATGCTATAAGCAAATGTGAGTACTTAGAGTGCAAGGTTCTGGATCAAGACTGCGAACTTTCTAAGGCCCTCCAAAGTGCAAAGGAAGCCCGGGTTGAGGCCCAAGGCGCCTGCCAGGAAATACAAGAGGCAAAGCAGATCGTGGCGGGTAAGGCCTTTAATATGGAGAGCAAATTTGTAAGGAGAAGGTACATCTTACTGGCCCGCGTTGGGATTTCTCCAGGAGCGTTTGGCGATCTACCCCGGAGTATTGCTGATGTTGCGGAGTTCTTTCGAGCCAAAGAGGGGAGCTCAATGGAGAAGCTGTTCTGGTCATAGTACCTTGCGCCAGAGCATCCAGTGCCCTTTAGTGATAAGCTAAAGTAGCTGACTGAACTGCATAGGGTGGCCGAATTGGCCATGAAGAATGTTATAGTCCGTCTTGGGCCAGCCGAACCCATACCCAGAAACTACTTTGGGCTCGTGAAATGGCTAGTCAATGCCTGCCCCTGGCTTAACGCTATAAAACGGCCGGTCTGTATCGAAGGTGCACGGATGGCCTTTGCCCGTGTCAAGGTGCAGTGGGCGAAGATGAATGCCACCAAGCTTGCAACCGAGGGACCATCTGCAGGCAAGGAGCACCGCACACCGGAGAGGTATTTTGACGAGCTCCTGGAAGGATCCCGCATTGTAGAGGGCCACTGTTCGAAGGACATCATTTTTGAATGAGTGTATCTGTGCTGCCTAAACTTTTTATTAAGAAACAAGGCTTTTGTATAATATGTTTTTTATCTCAAATTCCTTTCCTTCTATGCGGCCGTGTACGGTATATGAGAGTTGGCCAGTCGTCAGCTTCAGCCCCACATAGGTAGTACGGGGGTGTTCGGGATAGCATCTGAACACACTTGACCGAATGGCCTGGTCCTGGAAGGAGGTGTCAATGCGGCGAACCAAGCAATTAGACTAAGTGGCTTTAACACTCTCACTTAGCCATAGGAGTTTGACAATGGGATTGTAGGCGCAACCCCTGGTATTGTTCGACTATCCGGAATTGGGTGTTGTAGGCGCCTGACCGAGTGAAGACAGGTCCATCGTGTAATACAGAAAAAATTGCAAGAGATTTATACTTAGTCACCGATTAGCTGACCAGCTCTCACCGCACCATGACAGTCAGCTTTCGGCTTTCTCTACTAAGATGTTTATTCGGATGAACCAGAAACACAATCACAATAGTTCTCCCTTTACTACCTAAGCCGAACAATCGGAATGTAAGGCAGTAACCACACGAGCCGGGGAACCCAACTATTGACCAAAGACATGATTCGGAGCCGATGCATATAATGCTATATTCGGGACGCTGAATTGTACTATAGAAGTGTTTGGACTTCTTTTATTTTTAATAAATGAACGTGGATCAATAGAGCCCCGGGCAATTTAAGTCTGTCACAGCCCTAGAGTTTGCTTGTAACTAGTGGCATTGCATCCATGCATCATGTTTAGTTTTCATGAAACTTGAAATGGGGACTGACCAAACCCTAGCACCCAAATGAATCGCAACTAGGATAAAAATAAAATATTTTCAAAGAACCCAAAATGTCATGGAAAATGTTCATGATTTCTGATAAAGGTGAAATCTCTGCCAAAAATGATGAGCATATTTCTTGGCCATTATGGATTTTTGAGTTAAATCATATTGTATTTGAATTGGAGCATTTAATGCCTATAAGTATTTTAAATACTTCAATACCTCTGAAAACAATTGGGGGCTGTTGGAAATAATTCAAATAGTGCCCACAATTTTTGTCAGGATTTTACAAAATGAGTTAGTATTTTTACTAATTCAAAACAGATAGAAGAAATAGAAAACTAAAACGGAATAAAAGAGAGAGAGAGAGAAGTACCTGGCGCTCACCTCGCAGCCCACCTGGCCCAACTCCAGCGGCCCAGTCCACCGCAGCCGCCACCGTCTTCAACTTCCTGCTAGTAGGCAGGAGGGCGTGTGGCCACCGCGCGCCGGCACGCGCCGAGCCACCTCCTGCTTCCTCCTCCTATCTCCCCCTGGACCCCATCCCCTCCTCTGCTCCCCTCTCGCGCGCACCACCGAGCGGAGCTCGTCGTCATCGTTGTTGTACTTGTGGCCACCGGCCACCCCTCGCCCTGCCGCTGCACCCAAAAGCTCCGCCACTTCGTCCTCGACCCCCTCACCGAGCCACGCACCTGCGGGACGCCTGAAACGATGCCACCGTCTTCGTTTCCATCGCCGGCCGCCGGAGATCCCCCTCGATGCTCCGCTCGCTCCGGTGCCTCCCCGAGCTCGCCGAGGCCACCGCTGCACCCGTTGTGAGCTCCTGTATCGTTCCCCCCTCTCCCCTGGCTCGTTTTCTTCCTCTAACACCGATGCCCATCGGAACCGAGAGCTCTTCGCCACCGGCCATGTCGCCGTCGTGGCCACCCTTGCCTAGAGTTGCAACCGAGCATACAGTCGTGCTCAGTGTACCCCCAGGAGATCGTAGCACCCCTCTTTGCCTCCTGTCATGCTCCCTAACCCCGAAACCCAGTTCACCCGAACGTCAGCGCCGCCTCGAGCTCGTTTCCGGCGATCTCTGGCTGTCCCCGCTGCTGCCGCATGCCGCCCTGGATGTGGGCGAGCCCCAGCTCCCCGCGCGTGCCCTCCGTTGCTCGATTGGTCGCCGGAGGAGCAATCCCGAGCCCTCCGCCGCGTTCGGCCTTGCCGGCGGCTAAACGCCGGTGGGTTGACCACTTTGACCGGCGGTGGTTTAACCCCGGTTGACCAGGGGATTTGACCTCCCCTGGGCATATGACATGCGGGCCCGCCCCCGGCTAATTAATCTAGTTTAACTTTAAACTTAATTAGAATGACCCAGGTTAGTACTAACTAAACTAGATTAGTTTAACTAACCACTGACACGCGGGCCCCACAGGTCAGGTTTGACCTGGACCGCCGCAGTTGACCGCTGACGTCATAGGGACGCAATGCTGACGCACTTACTAATTTTCTGGATTTAAAATAATCCAGAAAATTCCAGAAAATAGTACAAACTTCAAAAATTCATAGTAATTCAACCGTAACTCCAAATCAAACAAATTATATATGGAAATTGATCAGAAAAATATGAAGAATCTGTTTATGGCACTTTCATGCATGATTGAACAAGTTAACCTCACTGAATAGGATGAATCATGATTAGGGCAATTTATGAACTAGCATTTAGAGTTGGAGTTTAACCTTGTTTGAATTCCACTTCAATTAACTTGGCTTACTGCTGCATTAGGTCAATTCAGTTCCTTAACATGACATGTCATTCATTTGATTGTGCATTGTAGTGAATGTTGGTTCTTTGTGTTTGCCGGTGACTGTCCCCTCTCAGTAGACGACATTCCGACGACGAGTTCGATGACACCGATGAAGAACTATATTATCTTCAGAAGTGCCACGCAAGCAAAAACCCGTTGTTCATTTCGATAAAATCCCACTCTCTCGCTCCTGCTCTCTTTTACTGCATTAGGACAACAACAATTCAACTGTTACATGCTGCGGTAGTTGAACCCCTTTCCTCTGCATGACCTATCATTGCCACAGTAAATAGATGAAACCCACTAGCATGAATAGGAGTTGTTTGAGCACTGATGTGCCTACTCATTCATGCTTGTTTGTCATGCCTGCTACTGCTTAGAGTTGAGTCGGGTCTGATTCATTGGGAATGAATTGGAATGGTGATGAACATGTCCTACTATGTGTGAGCTAAGTGTGTAAACACGATTTGGTAAAGGTGGCGGTGAGAGGCCATGTAGGAGTACATGGTGGGTTGTCTCGTTGAAGTCGTCCTCAGGAACTGAGTTCTGTGTTTGTCATCCATGAAACAGTTACTACCACACATTGGGATCCTTAATTGACTCTCTCGGCTTCTTGATCACCCTTGTCCTCTGTCCAGGAGTTGCAAAGTAGTTTCTGGTGTTTGTAGTATGCTGGGGGCCGCATGCAACGCTGACCATAGGGGTGGGCTGTGTTGCGGTAGGCACGTGGCTGGGCCAGCCGGGCACCCGTTTGGTGTCTCGGAACCCTGTACACATCGTTCGGGGCCGTATGTGGAAACCTCGGCCGGACTCCCTGCGGATGGAACCTGAATAGGCGATAAAGCTGGACTAGAGACTTGAGTGTTTAGGTAGGCCCTGGCCGACACCCTCGTTGGGCTTCTGCTTGAAGGTTGCCGAGTACATGTCGTGTAAACGATGATAAGTGGTGAGAGCGTGTGTGAAGAAGTACACCCCTGCAGGGTTAACATCATCTATTCAAATAGCCGTGTTCGCGGTAATGGACTTCTGAGTTGCCTATAACAGTTCATAGACAAGTGAAAGTGGATACTCTAAAATGCGCAAGATAAGCGTGAGTGCTATGGATGGCCTTCTCGTACGGAGACGGAAGTGGATCCATAGTGGTGTATTGATATGGTGAATATGTGGACTCGTGTGCGCCACCTCAAAAGAGTTACTTGCAGTCGTAGTCCAGGTTAGCCACTGAGTCAAAGCTGGCTTGCTACAGTTAAACTCCACTACCCCCTTTGTTGATACCGATGCATATGTAGCTAGTTCTGATGTAAGTCTTGCTGGGTACATTTGTACTCACGTTTGCCTATTTTATTTTTTTGCATAGAGACTTCAGTCTCGCTAGTGGTACCGCTTGGACTTGGACGTTTAGCTTGTTACCTCAGCTATAATCTTGTGCCTCGGCAGGATCGGGTAGATAGTCAGGCTTCTCAGCCTTTTTCATTTGTAGATGTCTGTACTCAGACATGTTAAGCTTCCGCATGTGCTTTGACTTGTATGCCCTGAATGTTGGGTCATGAGACCCATGTTTGTAATATCTCGCTCCTCGGAGCCTAATGAATAAAAACTTTGAGTCGTAGAGTTATGTTGTGATGCCATGTTGTATTTACACATATCGAGCATATTGTGTGTATGATTGAAATGCTTGGTATGTGTGGGATCCGACAATCTAGTTGTTTATCCTTGGCAGCCTCTCTTATGGGGAAATGTAGTCTAGTGCTTCCTTGAGCCATAGTAGTCCGCTACAGCCCGGTTCACCGGAGTCCTGCTAGCCCAGCACTACTGCTCAGGACACTTGACTGGCCGGCATGTGTTTCACTTCATTCCTGTGTCTGTCCCTTTGGGGAAATGTCACGCGGTGACATCCGCAGTCCTGCCTAGCCTGCTACAGCCCGGGTTACCGGAGTCCTGTTAGCCCAGTGCTACAGCCCGGATTCACACGCTGTTGACCGACATGCTCGAAGTTGATTCATGTATGCCTGTCCCCATGGGTTAGTGTCGTTTTGGGTTCACGACTAGCCATGTCGGCCCGGGTTCTTTGTCATATGGATGCTAGCGACACTATCATATACGTGAGCCAAAAGGCGCAAACGGTCCCGGGCCAGGTAAGGTGGCACCCGTGGGAGTACCGTGCGTGAGGCCGCAAAGTGATATGATGTGTTAGATGCTAGATCGGTGTGACTTAGGATCGGGGTCCTGAAAGCGTTGGTATCAGAGCCTGACTTCCCGTAGGATTACCAAGCCAAACTGGTCGAAGTTGAGTCTAGAAATGCTTTAGTTATGTAAGGGAATTGATTGGGGAAGGGAACGTAAGGCTCTTTTTACTCCTTATACCTCATGGCCTTCTGATCTGAGTCAACCTCTTCTCTTCTACAGGGATTAAGAACTAGGCATTCTCATCTATCTATCAGGATGATGAGTCACTATGTTAGAGACTTATAGGATTGACGGATTTAAGCCCCAGTTCTGTTTCTACTACTTCCATGTGTTCTTAGTTGATCTCAGAACATTGATATTGTGATGTTGAGTGGTTATGCCACCATTTTGCAGGATGTCTCAAATCATTTTGAGCATTTACAGCCATTATGCTGTCCGAGTCATCCCATGTTTTTAAATAGTCTGATGCATTTGCAAATTCCTTCTTCCGTTACCGACGTTCCTTTGGGCCAGTTTATCCACCCTAATCGGTGAGTTGAGGTACTCTATTGCCTCGACATATATGTTGGAGCTATTATTATGACCCTACGTGTTTTAGGGAGTCACCTAGTAATCTAGCCATACTTTGTGTTCCCAGCGTGATGATTCTGGCCATCTTTTCCGAAAGCATCCCGTGATGCTACTTAGTAGTAGGTATTCTACTCCTGGGTTCTTGACCCAAGATTCACTCTACTTACCTCGTGTTGATAGTGTTGCTAGTTCCTTTAAGATATTAGTAACCTTTGCGATAGTCCTCGTGGTCCGTGGTATTTCCTTCTTCCAAATACTATGAACCACTTATGGCAGAAGTTTGTTCGACCAAAGGATCACAACAGGAGTGCTCTCGATGAGTTCCCCATTCTATATTGTGACTCTGCCAGTTCTACCTTTATGCATGGGTTATCCGGAAGAAATATGTTGAGCTTTGTTCGACATACTAATCTATGCATCCAACTCAGAAAGTGATATGTTCCCTTGAGTTGTCCCTCTTCATTTGTATTCCAACCATCATCTATCAATTGATAGTCAGGAGTAATTGTGCATCCGTGTTAACGATGCCTAATATTCTTGTGGTCCATCAAGCCATTCTATTCCGGAATGACTAGGAGAAACAAACTCCAGTACCTCATCCATTTCTAGGAATGGGTCAAAGTAGTTGTATCCCGCAGATCAAAATGCCAATCCAGCTTCTGCTCTGCTCTACCTTGGAGTGTTACCATCTTTATGTCAAGAGTGTCATGAGAATTGCACCACCTCTTATGAACTCTTGACGCAGTAATACTTCTCGCCATCATTATTCATTCCTCGGTCCCGTGTTATTGTAACCGGAATGCCGACAAGTGAATCGTGTTGTGTGAAATCAATACTCCTAGCAACTGTGTTACTTGGTAGTTAATGGACACTATTCTCATTCTTAGCGTGTTGGTTATCAAATCATCATCCTAAGATTGATCGTGCTACCAAGTCCTTATTTCCGGTGCACTCTTCGATCAATGAGTTAGGATTGTGTCAATCCCTCACTCCTTGATCATATCATCTTGCCCTGAAAAGCAAGATTGTTCTCGAGCTTAGTAACATATCGGTGGTTCGTGATTTTCTGATTATGTTCTCGGAAGTATCACCAGGTTGTTCCCTGACTGTTATGTTGAGCTCGTGATCAAGTTTGTTTTTTGTAAACCACCACTTCTCCAAGAATCGGTGTTGGTTATCCCTGAGCTAGTTGGTTGAGCTAGACAACAACTTGGAGAGTTGGGAGATAAAAGCTTAATCTACTTAGTTCACTCTTAAGGGATATCCTTGCGTGTGTGTGCTGAGGAAAGGTGATATATTCATCAATTGGTCCTCGTGATCAGTTGTTGGATCTATTGCCTTGACAAAACTTTGGCTTGAGTATGGGCTATCATCAAGTCAAATCAGAACCAACGATGTTCGTAATGTTGTCTTACTCGTGGTTGATTCCTCGAGCATACACCATTACATCTTTTGGTCTGACCAATACTATCACATCGTTCACATGATGGTGGAAGTCCAGTGATATGGAAATACCAATGAGTTGTTGTTGAGACATCAGCAGCATTTTGTCTCCCCCATGATTCATGTTGAACGCTACACTAGTATTGGAAACTTTGTAAGCAATGCCTTCGTGCCCCGTTCATGAAGCGTATGCTTGGATGAAAGGAGTGACCTTCTCCAAGTTCACGTGCATTAGGTATAAGTTGCCTCCATGAATGTGAGAAAGGTTTGTTTTGTTTCCCTTGGAATCATCCCAAATCGGTCATGCATACGTGCTAAGTATTCTATGGTTTGGTAGATTAATTACCTCCACTCCATGTGTGTTCCTAGCACACCAAGCCACTGATTGATCTGTCCGAGGAAAAGAAGTTGATGTGTGAATACTAGTTCATGCACAAAACTCCAACATCCTCGATGATGGTTCCCCACCTGAACTCGGTAGTATTTTATCTTAAGACTACTACGTGATCGTACTTGTCTGGGATAGCGTGTTCATATGTGTGTAGCAGAACCAACTCATGTTTTGGAGCTTGCTATCGTAGTTCATTTCCCGAGAATCTCGCAACATCATCTCGTCGATTCGTGTTGCAACCTTTCCTTTTCAGACATGTTGTCTGAACTATCCTCACACCAACCAGATCTGAATCTCAGGCAGATATGATGGTTGGAACATTCCCGACATTTGCATTTTATTCCCAGCTTGCACCGCCTTGCGCCAACTTTCCATGGGCTGCCCTTCTCAGCAATTGCTGTCCAGGATCATCTTCAATGTGGACTTGCCATGGGTCCCCTCCATTTCCGGTGATAAGCAAAAGTCATCCATTGCGTTGTCTTCAACAAGGTAGTCCACATCATCCATCCAGTTTGAGTATGCCCTTCTTTCGAATTCGTTCAAACGATCGTTTGTGATTGCCTTAGGCTGGTATATAGAGTTCCAATGATCTCTGTATCAAAAGTAATTCTTTTTGCCACTTAAGGGAATAATTCTATGAGTCACCTTTCCCAAGGTGCCCCGTTATGGAATCATGGCAATTATTTCCTCGCCACCTTGACACCATCCACCATCTCTCTAAGCGTCGAATTGTTGCCCACCAAATCAAACCTCGTTGTTTGTTCTTCCATCCCTCTCAATGTGTTTTGTATCTCAACTCGAGATGTTCCAACATCTCATTCCACGAGTTGATCTTGAATGCTCGATCTTCGAGGAGATCATGTCCTATAGAGTTTCTTTCTGTCGCCATCGTGTTGGATGAAGATCTCAAAAGCGAGGACGTCAAGATCAATATGATGCAATGAAGCTACTTCTTCGAGAAGGGCAGTTGGATTGAGAAGATTGTGATAGCTTGCGACCCCTCTGTCTTCTTACCTCACAACTTGAATCTCGGGACGAGATTCTTGTTTAGTGGGGGTGAGTTGTCACAGCCCTAGCGTTTGCTTGTAACTAGTGGCATTGCATCCATGCATCATTTTTAGTTTTCATGAAACTTGAAATGGGGACTGACCAAACCCTACCACCCAAATGAATTGCAACTAGGATCAAAATAAAAATATTTTCAAAGAACCCAAAATGTCATGGAAAATGTTCATGATTTCTAATAAAGGTGAAAACCTCTGCCAAAAATGATGAGCACATTTCTTGGCCATTATGGATTTTTGAGTTAAACCATATTGTATTTGAATTGGAGCATTTAATGCCTATAAATATTTTAAATACTTCAATACCTCTGAAAACAATTGGGGGCTGTTGGAAATAATTCAAATAGTGCCCACAATTTTTGTGAGGATTTTACAAAATGAGTTAGTATTTTTACTAACTCAAAACTGATCAGAAGAAATAGAAAACTAAAACAGAATAAAAGAGAGAGAGAGAAGTACCTGGCGCTCACCTTGCAGCCCACCTGGCCCAACTCCAGAGGCCCAGTCCACCGCAGCCGCCACCGTCTTCAACCTCCTGCCAGTAGGCAGGAGGGCGTAAGGCCACCGCGCGCCGAGCCACCTCCTGCTTCCGCCGCTTCTGGAGCCAGCCCCGAGTGCCATGCACTCCCCCTCACCCCCCTGCACCTCTCCTCTCTCCCCTGGACCCCATCCCCTCCTCTGCTCCCCTCTCGCCCGCACCACCGAGCAGAGCTCGTCGTCATCGTTGCCGTACTCGTGGCCACCGGCCACCCCTCGCCCTGCCGCTGCGCCCAAGAGCTCCGCCACTTCGTCCTCGACCCCCTCACCGAGTCACACACCCGCGGGACGCCTGAAACGATGCCACCATCTTCGTTTCCATCGCCGGCCGCCGGAGACCCCCCTCGATGCTCCGCTCGCTCCGGTGCCTCCCCGAGCTCGCCGAGGCCACCGCTGCACCCGCTGTGAGCTCCAGTATCGTTCTCCCCTCTCCCCTGGCTCGTTTTCTTCCTCTAACACAGATGCCCGTCAGAACCGAGAGCTCTTCGCCGCCGGCCATGTCACCGCCGTGGCCACCATTGCCTAGAGTTGCAACCGAGCACACAATCGTGCTCAGTGTACCCCCAGGAGGTCGTAGCACCCCTCTTTGCCTCCTGCCGTGCTCCCTAACCACGAAACCCAGTTCACCCGAACGTCGGCGCCGCCTCGAGCTCGTTTCCGGCGATCTCTGGTCGTCCCTGCTGCTGCCGCATGCCGCCCTGGATGCGGGCGAGCCCCAGCTCCCCGCGCGTGCCCTTCGCTGCTCGATTGGGCGCCGGAGGAGCAATCCCGAGCCCTCCGCCGCGTTCGGCCTCGCCGGCGGCTAAACGCCGGCGAGTTGACCACTTTGACCGCCGGTGGTTTAGCCCCGGTTGACCAGGGGATTTGACCTACCCTGGGCCTATGACATGCGGGCCTGCCCCCGGCTAATTAATCTAGTTTAACTTTAAACTTAATTAGAATGACCCAGGTTAGTACTAACTAAACTAGATTAGTTTAACTAACCACTGACACGCGGGCCCCACAGGTCAGGTTTGACCTAGACCGCCGCAGTTGACCGCTGACATCATAGATACGCAATGCTGACGCAGTTACTAATTTTCTGCATTTAAAATAATCTAGAAAATTCCAGAAAATAGTACAAACTTCAAAAATTCATAGTAATTCAACCGTAACTCCAAATCAAACAAATTATATATGAAAATTGATCAGAAAAATATGAAGAATCTGTTTATGGCACTTTAATGCATGATTGAACAAGTTAACCGCACTGAATAGGATGAATCATGATTAGGGAAATTTATGAACTAGCATTTGGAGTTGGAGTTTAACCTTGTTTGAATTCCACTTCAATTAACTGGCTTACTGCTGCATTAGGTCAATTCAGTTCCTTAACATGACATGTCATTCATTTGATTGTGCATTGCAGTGAATGTTGGTTCTTTGTTTTTGCCGGTGACTGTCCCCTCTCAGTAGACGACATTCCGACGACGAGTTCGATGACACCGATGAAGAACTATATTATCTTCAGAAGTGCCAGGCAAGCAAAACCCCCTTGTTCATTCCGATACAATCCCACTCTCTCGCTCCTGCTCCCTTTTACTGCATTAGGACAACAACGATTCAACTGTTACATGCTGCGGTAGTTGAACCCCTTTCCTCTGCATGACCTGTCATTGCCACAGTAAATAGATGAAACCCACTAGCATGAGTAGGAGTTGTTTGAGCCCTGATGTGCCTACTCATTCATGCTTGTTTGTCATGCCTGCTACTGCTTAGAGTTGAGTCGGGTCTGATTCATCGGGAATGAATTGGAATGGTGATGAACATGTCCTACTATGTGTGAGCTAAGTGTGTAAACACGATTTGGTAAAGGTGGCGGTGAGAGGCCATGTAGGAGTACATGGTGGGTTGTCTCGTTGAAGTCGTCCTCAGGAACTGAGTTCTGTGTTTGTGATCCATGAAACAGTTACTACCACACATTGGGATCCTTAATTGACTCTCTCGGCTTCTTGATCACCCTTGTCCTCTGTCCAGGAGTTGCAAAGTAGTTTCTAGTATTTCTAGTATGCTGGGGGCCGCACGCAGCACTGACCGTAGGGGTGGGCTGTGTTGCGGTAGGCACGTGGCCGGGCCAGCCGAGCGCCCGTTTGGTGTCTCGGAACCCTGTACACATCGTTCGGGGCCATATGTGGAAACCTCGGCCGGACTCCCTGCGGATGGAACCTGAATAGGCGATAAACCTGGACTAGAGACTTGAGTGTTTAGGTAGGCCGTGGCCGACACGCTCGCTGGGCTTCCGCTTGAAGGTTGCCGAGTACATGTCGTGTAAACGGCGATAAGTGGTGAGATCGTGTGTGAAGAAGTACACCCCTGCAGGGTTAACATCATCTATTCGAATAGCCGTGTCCGCGCTAATGGACTTCTGAGTTGCCTATAACAGTTCATAGACAAGTGAAAGTGGATACTCTAAAATGCGCAAGATAAGCGTGAGTGCTATGGATGGCCTTCTCGTAGGGAGACGGAAGTGGGTCCATAGTGGTGTATTGATATGGTGAATATGTGGACTCGTGTGCGCCACCTCAAAAGAGTTACTTGCAGTCGTAGTTCAGGTTAGCCACTGAGTCAAAGCTGGCTTGCTGCAGTTAAACTCCACTACCCCCTTTGCTGATACCGATGCATATGTAGCTAGTTCTGATGTAAGTCTTGCTGGGTACATTTGTACTCACGTTTGCCTATTTTATGTTTTTGTAGAGAGACTTCAGTCTCGCTAGTGGTATCGCTTGGACTTCGACGTTTAGCTTGTTACCTCAGCTACGATCTTGTGCCTCGGCAGGATCGGGTAGATAGTCAGGCTTCTCAGCCTTTTTCATTTGTAGATGTCTGTACTCAGACATGTTAAGCTTCCGCATGTGCTTTGACTTGTATGCCCTGAATGTTGGGTCATGAGACCCATGTTTGTAATATCTCGCTCCTCGGAGCCTAATGAATAAATACTTTGAGTCGTAGAGTTATGTTGTGATGCCATGTTGTATTTACACATATCGAGCATATTGTGTGTATGATTGAAATGCTTGGTATGTGTGGGATCCGACAATCTAGTTGTTTATCCTTGGCAGCCTCTCTTATGGGGAAATGTAGTCTAGTGCTTCCTTGAGCCATAGTAGTCCGCTACAGCCCGGTTCACCGGAGTCCTGCTAGCCCAGCACTACTGCTTAGGACACTTGACTGGCCGGCATGTGTTTCACTTCGTTCCTGTGTCTGTCCCTTCGGGGAAATGTCACGCGGTGACATCCGCAGTCCTGCCTAGCCTGCTACAGCCCGGGTTACCGGAGTCCTGTTAGCCCAGTGCTACAGCCCGGATTCACACACTGTTGACCGACATGCTCGAAGTTGATTCATGTATGCCTGTCCCCATGGGTTAGTGCCGCTTTGGGTTCACGACTAGCCATGTCGGCCCGGGTTCTTTGTCATATGGATGCTAGCGACACTATCATATACGTGAGCCAAAAGGCGCAAACGGTCCCGGGCCAGGTAAGGTGGCACCCGTGGGAGTACCGTGCGTGAGGCCGCAAAGTGATATGATGTGTTACATGCTAGATCGGTGTGACTTAGGATCGGGGTCCTGATAAAGTCGTACCGAGGTGTACATGACAATCAGACGAAAAAGAGGGAAATACAGATTAATAAATAAGTCAGTACCATATAGGTTGGGCTAGAAACTGTTTTCCATTATAGTCTGATTGATACGTCAAAACGTATTTGTACAAATAATGCGATAAGCATCGAGGCTATTTTACATGCCGAGCTCAATGGAAAGCTTGTGTACGGGTCCTAAAAAGGGGAGAGGTGATCTTTGAAGATCCTTTAGATACTCTGCCGCACGTCATCGTTGCTTGTCTCCTTGGTGTATTATCCTTCGAGAGGATCAACGATCGGGTTCTCCTAAGGGTCCTAGAAAAAGGGCCCGTGGTACCATCAAAAAGTGATGTGGGTTGTAAGGACCTGACAAAATAAAAATAACAAAAGCAGGATATGAGGGTCTGGATAGGATCGAGCCGTATTATGGACTTTATCTTTAATATGCCTCCATCTTTGCCCATGGTATTTTTAGTGTGTAATTATGTATGCGTGGTACATGTGCCGCAATTCGGTTGGGGATGAGACGGAGGCCGAATTGCTAACCGAGCTCCTGACGAGCCGGACTGTCGTTCTGCAGGATAGTTTGGACTCGTTTGACAGCGTCCGGGGGCTTGGCCGCCGATGTAATATTTGGCTTGATAAGGCCGCCGTGTACTTCTGCTGCAACGGCCGCGGTTTTCTCGTCAGTACGGAGGGAGCGTTCCATGTTTCCGTTGACTATTATAACACCGCGTGGTCCGGGTATCTTGAGTTTGAGATAGGCATAGTGTGGGACCGCATTGAAGCAAGCGAACACGGTTCATTCGAGCAGTGCATGGTAGCCACTGCGAAAAGGGACGATGTCAAAGACCAAGTCTTCGCTTCGGAAGTTGTCCGGCGAACCGAAGACGACCTCCAATATGATTGAGCCCGTGCAGTGGGCCTCTACACTAGGTATTACTCCTTTAAAGGTAGTTTTGGTGGGTTTGATTCTTGATGGATCAATACCCATTTTGCGGACTATGTCCTGATAGAGCAGGTTAAGGCTGCTGCCGCCGTCCATGAGGTCTTGCGTGAGGTGAAATCCATCAATAATCGGGTTGAGGACCAACGCGGCCGAACCTCCGTGACGGATACTGGTCAGATGGTCTCTGCGATCGAAAGTGATTAGACAGGATGACCACTGGTTGAATTTTGGGGCGACTGGCTCTATCGCGTAGACGTCTCGTAAAGCGGGCTTGCACTCCCACTTGGGGATGTGAGTGATGTATATCATATTTACCGTTTTAACCTCAGGGGAAATTTCTTCTGTCCCCCTGTGTTCGATGGGCGAGGCTCCTCATCGTCGTCCTCGCTGGGCGACCCTTTCTCCTTATGTTCAGTATTCAACTTACCGGCCTGTTTAAAAACCCAACAACTTCTGTTGGTATGGTTAGCAGGCTTGTTGGGGGTGCCGTGAATCTGGCAGGGTCGATCGAGTATTCGGTCTAAGCTGGATGAACCATCTTTGCTTCTTTTGAATGGCTTCTTCCGCTAAATGGACTTGGAGCCACTGAATCCGGCGTTTACCGCGGTGTCTTCGGTATTGTCATTGTTGCTTCAACGCTTGTGTTTGTTGTGTCGGGGCCTTCCATTGCCGTTTTTTTACTTTGGAAGTGCCACGGTTGTTGGCACTGTTACTGCTATGAGCTAGCCAGTTATCTTCGCCCGCGCAAAGGAGGGTCATGAGTGTCGTAAGGGCTGCCATGGACTTCGGCTTCTCTTGTCCGAGGTGTCGGGCGAGCCATTCGTCGTGGATGCTGTGTTTAAAGGCTGCTAGGGCTTTGGCTTCCGGAAAGTCGACAATCTAGTTCTTCTTAATTAGGAACCTGGTCCAGAATTTTCTAGCTGACTCTCCGGGCTGCTGGACTATATGACTGAGGTCGTCGGCGTCTGGAGGCCGGACATAAGTGCCTTGGAAGTTGTCTCTAAAGGCATCTTCCAAGTCTTCCAAGCATCCAATAGAGTTTTCTGGGAGGCTGTTTAACCAGTGCCGAGCTGGTCCCTTAAGTTTTAGGGGAAGGTATTTGATAGTGTGTTGATCATCACCGCGAGCCATGTGAATGTGGAGAAGAAAATCCTCAATCCATACTACGGGATCTGTTGTACCATCATATGATTCAATGTTCACGTGTTTAAACCCTTCTGGGAACTGGTGCTCCATTACCTCATCGGTGAAGCATAGGGGGTGTGCGGCGCCTCTGTATCGGGCCGTGTCACGGCGCAGTTTGGATGATGTCCGTATGCCATTTTTGGCCTGGGTGTGGTTATGCTTGTCACCCCAGGCCTGCTAGCCGTTTTCTCGTGCTGGGGCACGCCCCCGTGATCCGTAGATTGATCTGGTCTGACCAGCTCTATTTTCCAGGTCCTACCGTAGGTCATAGGTGTATCGTGGAGCCGTTGTTTCTCTGCCTCTATGGCGAGGTGGTGCGGGCTGGTGTTCGGCTCGAGTTGCGCTCTGTCCTGGCCACGTGGTGGTCGGTCCGGTCTGTCAACAGCGTCATGCGCTAGCAGTGCGGACTCCAGGACCTCATCGTCGAATTGGGATAACAGCTTGCACGAGTAGCTCTTTATTGGGCATTCAAGGACGTATTCCTTGGCTGCCAGGACTTTAGTCCATCTGTCGTTCAACGTATCCTGTTCGGATTGGAGTTGTCGCTGCTTCTTTTTGAGGCTTCTCGCAGTTGCGATTAGGTGGCGCTTAAAGCGTTCTTGTTCAAGGGGTTCCTCTGGCATGATAAAATATTCGTCGCCGAGGCTCACGTCGTCTTAGGAGGGTGGTAGATAGTTGATATCCTCCGAGTCCTCGTTCCCTACTGGTTCGTCAGGGTCAACTTGCTCGTCCTCCTAATCATCCTGTTCGGATGTTCGTTCGATGGGGCCATCTTGGTCATCGGCATTCTCCGGAGTATTATTTTCTCCGGTGCCGGTATTGCTATCTTTTTCGCGACGCGGTTTAGAGCGGCGCCGCTGACGTCCTTGGCTGGATCCTTCTCATTATCGGGTCGTCTTCTTTGGGTGTGTCCACCATGTACACGTCATATGAGGAAGTGGCCGTCCTGCGTCCGATGAATGGCGGGTTTTGGCCTTGCTCATCTGCGGCATCGACGTCCATACCGTTTGTCGGATCTCGGGTTCTGGCAGAACCCTCAAGGTTCGAACACCAAGGTGCACACGAAGATCTCCCCCTATCGAACCACTCACTTAACCACGCTACGATCTCTAAGGCTAGCTCGGCGAAGTCGTAACATAAGAGACACAAGATTTATACTGGTTCAGGCCACCGTCGTGGTGTAATACCCTACTCCAGTGTGTGTTGGTGGATTGCCTCTTGGGCTAAGGATGAACAGTACAAGGGGAAGAACAACCTCCTGAGGCGAGGTGTTCTTGTGCTTGGTGAGCTTGTGTGGGTGAGGGTTACTCAAGATGAGATGCCTCCTACTATGGTGGCTAGTCCTATTTATAGAGGCCCTGGTCCTCTCCCCAAATATTGAGTGGGAAGGGAGCCAACAACAGCTAATTCGAAAGAGGACATCTAGTAAAAGCTATCCTAACAAAAGTAGTCTTCGCCTGCAAAAGGCTCTGGCGTTGACGCCGCCTTGTGCTCCATGGTGACCTCCGTCTTGCCATCCTGTTGGTCTTGGTCTCATTGCACCGATGTGGAGACCTTTGCTTGACGCCTCGGTACTCCTCGCATGCACTTGCCTCCTTAGCACCAAAGAGGAAACAAGGACACTGTGCGCGCTGGCGCCCGCCTGGCCTCGATCATCACGGCTCACATCACTGGAACCTCGCGAGGTTTGCCTTGCCTCGATCTCCCCGCCCCTCGCGAGCTAGTCTAGTGAGACCGCTCCCGAGGGGGTCTTGCGTCTTCCGCCTCGCGAGGCTTGGCCCCTCGCGAGGGTCTTGAATGCTTGTTGGTGCAGATGGGACGTACGGGCCCGCGTGCAGAGCCATGCCATGGGCCGCAGGCAAGCAAGTCTGGGGACCCCCGTTCCCAGAACGCCGACAGTAGCCCCCAGGCCCAAGGCACGCTCGGGCTTGGATTCGGGACGAAGCCAAAGGGCAAGTGCGGAGCGCCGCGGGCCCCAATAGCCTTCGGCCTTGGTCGACGCGTGGTGGTTGATGGGACATGGGCGTATTCGCTTCCCCATGCTGCCTCGGCAACTGCCCGACTTGACGAGTCACTGCCGCATGCAAGGAAAAACCATCATTACCTGTGATCGTGGGGGGCGCTGGTTGGCCTTCTCATGCTATAAATGGGGAGGGGGGCAGAGCCCCCGTCGCCCATCTCTTCCCATTTCGCTTGCTTATTCCTCCTTACTCCATTTCCAGCAGTTACACTAATGGCGCCATTGAGGAGGTTCTCTACCGCGGAGAAGGGGAAGGCCCCTCGCGAGGGCCCCAGCTCTCCGGCGCCCAAGCGTGGATGCGGTCGTGGCAGCCCTATCGATGAAGGGAGGTGTGCCGTGGTTGCGCGGCCTCCCCCGGCCGTGCTTCCACTCGGGGGAGGTGCTGCCGGAGTTCATTGCCTGGTCGGAGAACCCGGCCGGCAGCTGGCTTCAGCTCCCGTGCTTCTTCACCGACGAGCTACCAGCCTCTGGTCCAAGAGGGCTTTGGCTGCAGGTGGACGGTTGCTACAGCAGGGCTTCCTGGGTCGCGGTCGAGGTCTCCGCCGTGGGCAACATAGCTCTGGCTCGTGGCTGGCAGACGTTCGCCCACGTGCGCGGCCTGGGCAGGCGGTGCACCCTCCATTTCAAGTATGACGGTGATGCGACCCTCTACGTGAGGATGTTTGGGGAAGACAGTCGCCGCGCTGGGTGCTGCCCCGAGGTCAACGATGGCGAGGAGGTGCTCGGCCTTGGCGACGGTCGTGACGAGGATGAGGGCGAACCCGCCCTTGGTGCCGACCGCGTCTCATCCAGCTATGGTGGCTCTTCCCCCGGTGACAGCTCCAGCAGTGGCGGCTACGACCAGCAGCCACGCTGTCGCGCCCGCTTCGAAGGCGGCAACGGGTCATCTTGTCACCATGCCTCCATGAAGCACGAGGAGGGGTCTGGCTGAGCTCAGGACGACACCAAGAGCCCGCCCCGTGGACTGCTGTAGGGGCAGGTGCCGCTTTTATTTTGTTCTTCCTTTCCTTCCTGCATCGAGAGAGAAACCAGTATGGGCCCCGGAGGGGCGTGTATCGAACTATGATTACTCAATCACTATGCTATGTTTATCGTTTATGTGACGTGTCGTTATTTTGTGTAGAGATAACTTATCTTGACACGTTCGGGGTAGTCTCCTCTTCACTAGGCACTTGCTTCCTGGTGCCTATCAAGTCCTTCCTTGACTTGGTGGGCGCTTAGGAACTGCAAAAAGTTCGTTAGGAGGCTCGCTAGGAGGCTTATCGTTCACCCGAGCCTTACCCAACGCCTCATATCACGGTACCCAAGGGGCACGGATTAGGAGAGGTGCGCCAACTTGTGGGCTCGAACAAGGGTGCCTCACGAAAAAGCAGACGAAAGGCAGGGAAAGGAAAAAACGCTCACGAGGGCACCTGCCTAGCCCCCTCGTGAGGTATGCGAGAGAGAGTGCAGGCTAAACTGGAGCCGGAAACAGTGGTAAAAGGCGACAGCACCAAATCAGCAAAGAACTCCAGAAGCAAACTTCAATTAAAATAGGGCGAGCCAACTATCAAAAGCAAATGAAAAGCCGCGTCTGGCACCTAGTCTAGTCTTCAAGTCTTCTCACCAGCGCGGAGATAAGTGCTGCCACTTGGACGTGGGAGGGAGCCCCTAAGGCCCAAGGGCGGTAATTCTAAGACTCCGGGGCTTGTATAGCCCCACTCATTATTACGTGAGCATGTCACGAGCGAAGACCTTCACAGGCACTGGGCCTTCTTCACAGGCACTGGGCTTTTCTTCATGGGTAGAACTTCCGAGGGTGCTGGGTGTTCCAGGCGTTCTGGATGGGTACCCCGTCCCGCATCTCCAGGCGCGCGGCGCCAGGCCTAGAGACGTGGGTGACCTTGAACGGGCCCTCCCACATGGGTGAGAGCTTATGCAACCCTTCGCTGCAGAGCACCCGCCTCAGGACGAGGTCACCCACCTCGAGCATCCTGGAGCGGACGCTGCGACAGTGGTACCGCCGCAGCGCCTGCTGGTATCTTGCTGCCCATAGTGCAGCTTCGCAGCGGCGTTCCTCCCCCAGCACGAGGTCCATCCCCCGCATGGCGTCCTGCTTCGTCTCATCAAATGCCAGGACCCGTGCGGAGCGATGCTTGACCTCATGAGGGAGAACCGCTTCCGCTCCATAGACGAGGAAGAACAAGGTCTCGCCCGTTGGCTTGGTGGCGGTGGTGCGGATTGACCACAACACGGGCTGGAGCTCGTCGTGCCAGCCCCTGCCACAGGCTTCGAGCTTCTTCTTGAAGGTCCTGGTCTTGAGGCCTCTCAGGACCTTCGCGTTGGCGCATTCAGCTTGACCATTGCTCCGGGGGTGCGCCACGGAAGCGTAGCAGATCTGCGTTCCAAGGTGAGCACATTATGTTTTGAAGAGATTACTGGCAAACTACGAGCCATTGTCAGTGAAGATGCGGTTGGGGACCCCGAAACAGCTCACGAGACCCTTGATGAACTTGACCACAGAGCCAGCTGGGATGGTGCGGACGGCTTCCACCTTCGCCCACTTGGTGAACTTGTCGATGGCAACGTAGAGGTATCGGTATCCCCCTGGCGCTCGAGGGAATGAGCCCAGGATGTCCAGTCCCCAGACTGCGAACGGCCAGGAGAGTGGGATGGTCTAGAGGCCCTGAGCTCGCTGATGGATTTTCTTGGCGTGGAATTGGCAGGCCTCGCAGGACCTTACCAGCTCAGCTTCGTCGTTGAGCGTTGTAGGCGAGTAGAATCTGATGCGGAATGCCTTGTCGATGAGGGTTCGCGACGACGAGTGGTGCCCGCAGTCCCCACCGTATATGTCGGCTAGCAGCTCTTTCCCTTGTTCCCTGGAGATACAACGCAGTGAAACATCATTTGGTCGCTTCCTGTATAACTCACCATCCCGGATGCAGTATGTCGTGGCTTGCCGGGCCACACGCTCTGTCGGCGTTCTGGGAACGGGGGTCCGCAGACTTGCCTGCCTGCGGCCCACGGCATGGCTGAGCTAGCAGGCCCGTACGGCCCATCTTCATCGACAAGGCATTCAAGACCCTCGTGAGGGTCCAGGCCTCGCGAGGCGGACGACACAAGACCTCCTTAGGAGCGGCCTCGCCAGGAAGGCTCACGAGGGGCGGAGAGATCAAGGCAAGGCAAACCTCGCGAGGTCCTCGTGACGTGAGCCATGACGATCGAGACCAGGCGGGCGCTAGCGCGCGCAGCGTCCCTGTTTCCTCTTTTGTGCCCAGGGGCAAGCGCAGGAACGGAGTACCAAGGCATCAAGCAAAGGTTTCCATATCGGTGCAATGAGACCAAGACCAGCAGGAAGGCAAGACGGAGGTAACCATGGAGCCCAAGACGGCGTCACCTCCAGAGCCTTTTGCAGACGAAGACTGCTTTTGTCAGGATAAGCTGTACTAGCAGTCCCCTTTCAAATTGGCCGTTGTTGGCTCACTTCACGCTCAATATTTGGGAAGAGGACCAGGGCCTCTATAAATAGGACTAGCCACCACAGTAGGAGGCAACTCATTCGGAGGCGAATTAGATCTAGAGCCAACCCTTAGCCACACATCGAGCACAAGAACACCTCAACCTCAGGAGGTTGTTTTTCCCCTTGTACTATTCATCATCAGCCCAAGAGGCAATCCACCACCACACTGGAGTAGGGTATTACACCACAACGGTGGCCCGAACCAGTATAAACCTTGTGTCTTTGTCTTGTGAGTTCGTCGAGTTCGTCCATGAGATCTTAGAGAGCTAGGGCGTGGATTGGTAGGGAGGAGATCTTCACGCGCACCCCAGTGTTCGAACCTTGAGGGTTTTGCCGAAACCCGTGATCCGACATTTGGCGTGCCAGGTAGGGGTGCGCCGGAGCCTCTTCCCCGCCAATCGACCTGCCGACGCTCCGCGGCCCCGATGTCCGGCGACCCAAGGGCCGACTCCGACCGCTGGGCAGCCCCGGCGGCGCCTCCTGACATGAAGACCTCAACCCCGCGCTCCAGGCGGCATGAGCGCCGCCTAACACTGCGGGGCGCGGGTGACGCGGCCGGGCGTCGTCCACCCTCACACCACGACAAGCGCGAGACGCTGCAAGGGCCGCAAGCCACGCTGCAGCAATGGCGACACACACCCGGCGGGAGCAGGCGAACATGCGTGCCGCGCTCATGGTGGCGCGGGAGTTGTTGCGGTGCCGGCTGATGGAGAGCAGCCGGGACGCACTGCTGGAACGTGTCGCTGAGCTGCTGGATGCGGTGGCATCAGGAGCACCGCCTTTCTGTTATCTGCTCCCTTCCCGGGACACTACTGGATCTCACGGTAGGCCTCCCCGCAACCACGCACCCTCGGGTGCGCCTGGGGGCTTCATCGACACCAGGACAGCCGGGGGCCCCGTTGCCCCCACGCTGCCTCCGATGAGCATGGTCATCAGCGTTGCCCCCCATGGCCCCAGCGAGGCATCACGCTATCATCGTCAGGACGCCGCGCTAGGCCGGGCGACGTGGAGTGTGGGGCACTACGGCGAGGTGTTTGGGGTGATAGCCCTGGAAGCCTATGTGCCACGCATGATGGACCAGGAGTACACGCCGGAGGACGACCCTGGCTCGTTCCTCGGGCCAGGTTGTGAGGAGGAGGCATTAGGAGCTGAAGCCTTCAAGGAGCCGCCGGAGAGCCCCGCCAACCGCGCCATCAACAATAGATACAGGGTACCACTAATCCCTCAGGAGCAAGCTTACGCTAACCATGGGTTGTAGGAGAATCAGGTCACCACAGTGGCTGGCGGCCCCAGCTCGGCGACCTCCCTCCCGCCAGGAGGATCACGCTGGGGGCAGCAGGATAGAAGCCGGGAGACAGATCCCTCGCCGCGTCGCACGGAGCAAGGTCCCCCCCCGTAGGTAGGCCCTCTGCTGGGGAGGTGCAGAAAAGCCTACCCCCGGTAGAGGACCTGTGGTCGCCGAGGGCACCCCTGGCGTCCCCTTTCCCCCATTTGTGTCGTCCTGGTTGCCGGTCGGCTCAAAGGTGGCCGAGGGCGGCGCAAGGCAGGGCCCTCGCCTGGCAATATGAAGCAAGGCCGATACCTGTGAAGAAGGCCCAGTGCCTGTGAAGATCGCCGCCCGTGTCACACTCACGTAATAATGAGTGGGGCTGTACACGCCCCGGAGTCTCCGGAGAGCCGCCCTCGGGCCTCGGGGGCTCCCTCCCACGCCTAGTGGCAGCACTTCGCTCCCGCGCTGGTGAGAGGACTTGGAGACAAGAAGACTAGACTAGGTGCCGGACGCAGCCATTTGCTTTGAATATCTTTTCTGTAACATTGCCTTCTGGATTTGGATTTACGTTGAAATTGAGTTTTTATCGATTCGCGCGGGGGGTGCCTGTGGGACCCCAACTCATAAGTCGTGATCACCGAATGCACGTGTACAGTGATCCCAGAGATCAATGCTCACTGAACACACAGAAGCTGAATAACAAGAGTCTTACATCCATACATACCGTATTACACAAGCAGGACCATTATGGTCAAGTCTTGAGTATAACATTGCAGCGGAAATCTTCGTCGATAACTTGGACCCATGCCATCTGCCTTAACCCTACAGGCATTCTGACTGGGAAGCGTCCTAGCTCGCATGTTCGTCACCGAAGTATTCTTCATCATATCCTGTTCTTTTACGCCTGGCCAATAAAATAACCAGTGGCAAGCCAATGAGTACTTTGAATGTACTTGCAAGCAACCCATGTTTTGGTTCGAGATACAACAATGCATGATATAGGTAAATTTTTGCAGAAAGCTAGTTTTGAGTGCAATGACATGTTCAAAAACTTGTAAGACATGCATAAGGAGAATTCAAGTAACCGTAAGGACAGGTTACAGATATCAACATAAATAGAGAGGGCACCAACCCAACTCAATCATGTCAAGTCCTTGACTTGACCCAAGTAATTCTTCCCACACACACTGGTTTGTAGACAAGTGGACGTAGCCCAAGAGCGGTTACCCAACTATCCTTGACCGTGGACACGGCTATTCGAATAGTTTTACACTCTGCAGAGGTTGCACACTTTACCCACAAGATCCGAGGAACTTCCGTGTCATCCACGTCCCGCGGTACCTCAAGTACCCGGGGTAAGCACCCGATCACTAACTTTCCCTAGATGACACTAACAAGGAGTCCACTCATTGTTCCGTATCCTCACAATGTACATCATACGAGACTCGCTCGAGATCGTAACATCCGAGAGGGGACACAACGGTGTATCCGGTGCCCTGTAAAGACAGTCATGGTCGCCCTACCTGGCACGACCCCATCCCGAGAGAGAGCACCAACTCTCCCCCGTCACTAGTAATGCAGGATCCAAGCTAGTATCAGCCTAGGTAATCAATAATGCCCTTTCCCATATAAGGGTAGAGTGGTTGCGCATGTAAGGTTGGAATAACGGTCGCAACTTAAACCAATCCGTTTTGAAAAACAACACCCACACTTGCCTCGGTACACCACTCCATCATCAAGTGGTTACCCAACTCATCATCTCCCTCGGGCATAAGTGGCACCCGATGGGGTTTTCAAAAAAGCCCTTTGAAAATACTTTGCCTCCATCACTATGCATATTCCCGTCCCTTTTTGCGTAGCACTACTTTAGCATCCTATCTACTCCCACCGGCATAACCCACATAAGGGGGTAGGGTCATGCACAATGCAAGTATCAATGAGGAAGTAACGGAGGCAACCCACCAAAGTGGTTACCATCACATCATGATTTCGGAGCAACACTAATAATGTGCTATATGACATGCATAAAAAGGGTGTCATAGACATGGTCAAAGGGCTGCTTGCCTGGTTCATCAGAGTCTTGAAATCTTCTGGTCCCTTATTCAAGTACTCCGTCTACTTCGTCAACTTACGTCGGAAACAAACATAATAAGCAACACAACAAGGCAAAAGTAAAAGTGCTCTAAAAATATGAAGTTGATTTTTATTGGATACCCCTATTCATATGAGGAATGACTAAAGTGGTTTCATTGGAAGTGGATCAATGGATATTTCTAAACATTTCGATATGGTGGAATCAAGGGTTTTATGGGATTGCAAGAAGTGTACAGAAACATATTTTTGAAAAATGAGAAAAGGCACCCATTTAACAAAGGATGATTTTAGAAGCATCTAGGAATTGGTTTCACTGGATTTGGAGTTCAAATGAATTTCCTATGAATTTGCAAAGTTGGCAAATATGAAGAAATGGCTCCATAATTTATGTGGTACAGAAAGTATTATTAAAAATGTTCATAAACTAAGTTATGAACTTAGGAACACCCAGGAATTTGAATCATGGAATTTGGATCAAAAATGGGCTCTCTGTGATTTTCTAAAGTTCATCACAGAAATGGAAATTGGGGTTTTCATAAATATTTATGAAGAGAAAGTTCCTAGAAAAATGTGCAAATAGCACCATGTGAAAGATCATGATTTATGGAGTCATAAGAAATTTGAATCATTAAATATGGACTTAGAATAAATAATCTATGGATTTTTGAAGTTAACTGGAAAAAGAAAAGAAGAATATTTGGGTTATACCTAAACTGTGCACAACGCGCAGTTTAGCACCGCAGCGCACTGGGCCGGCCCAGCGGCTCGGCTGCGGGGCAACCCAGGCGACGTCGAAGGCGTACTGCAGGAAGGCGCTACCCAGCGGGGCAAGCGGATCAGGCCGAAGCCGTTTCCACTTAACCTGACTGGTGGGCCGGCTCGGTCGCCTCTGCCGCTGACGGGCGGGCCCCCCTGCCAGCTAGCGAGGCGGCCGTCCTCTACCTCCCGCTCGAGGCAGAGCAGGGGAGGCAGAGCACACGCCGGTGCTCGTTCGGCGATAGCCGGCGCCTCCGGCCGTCTCCCGTGGCGCTCCACCTATGGGCGAGCTCAGCGCGGAGCGGCGCATCCGCTGGTGCAGGCCACGGCCGCCGGAGGGGTCCGAGGTGACCACATCTTTGACGGTGGCGGGGGGAGGTCGTCGGCCATCCGTGGCTCTCGATGTTTGAACATCCCTGCGACGGTTCGAGGAGGTGGGGAGGTTCGCCGGACCACGGGGAGCTTTCGTGTGGAGGAAAGGGAGGGAGGTGAGCTCGGTGTTGCTCGAAATTGAGCGAGCCGAGGCGGCGGCCGTGCAGTGTTAGGAGGAGAAGGAAGGTGCAGGAAGAGGATCAGGTCGCTCGAGGAGGTTGCTGGGGGAAGTGGGAGTGCGAGGGGCGTCCAAAGAGGGCTCTACGAGGCTCTATATGGCAAAGCCATGGTGCACCGTGAGCCGCGCTCGTGGGTGCCCGCAGAATCGGTCCTGGGGACCGTTGGGAGGGGCCAGGCTGGGTCAGTGGCGCTCATGGAGCCCGTCCAGGAGCGAGGGAGGCAAGAGGGGGAGCGGGGCGAGGTCAGAGGCGGGCCAGCCGTGTGACCAGGGATTGGCCGAGTCGGGCGGTGCTCGGGCACGCGACGGCGGGCTCAAAGGAGAGAGAAGGAGGAGGGGGCCGACCGCGTAGCGTGTCACGCACGCCGAGGTGGCCTCGGGGGAACGTTCCCGGCGCCCATGGTCGATGGGAGCATCGGGAAGAGGGCGCCTACATTGCCCTGGTGCACTGTAGAGCGCTCCAGAGCACGGCCATTGCATGCCATGGCATGCAAATGGCTTTCTGCGCGTGGCCAAGCCTGTCCACTAGCTCCTGGGAGGGAGTAAACAAGTGGGGAGGAGCTTTGGATGCCTTGGAGAGCTACTAGGAGAGGAGAGAGGTTGAGGGAGAGAGAGAAAGAGGCTGTCCAGAGAGAGAAAGTGAGGGTTTCACCGCCCAAATAATTGATCTGAGGACTTGCCATTGTTACTGGAGGTGCAAGGGGACTAGGAGGGGTTGTGGTAAAAAGTTGAGCTCAAGGAGAACAAGGAAAGAGGGGAAAACATCAACTTTTAAAATTCACCAGAAGGTGTTTGATGGTGGTTTGGGCAAGCATATGATTTTCATTTGCCATGAGATTCCACAGTGTGAATTGTCACATATAATTAGGACCTTCCACCAATTTTGAGCTCATTTGGGCAAAGTGGCCAATGTAACTTTGGTAAACCCTAGAAATCAACAGAAATGGCTTTACGAAGATTTAGTCATGTAAATCTATTCTCCTTGATGCACCACTTGGTGTAGTGTCATCATTTGAGGATTTAAACATGCTCACAAAAGTTGGGGTCAAGGAGAGGAAGTTGGTAGTACAAACTTGTTCAAAGTTGATTCTGGCCAGAGAGGGTTTTGGGGAACTTTGATCAAAATAAATTTCTCTCCAACTTGTGCCATTTGGTCTAGATGCATTATTACACCATTTGAGAATGTGCACAAAGTTTGAGAGCATTTGGACATGTTTGACAGTGCAAAGCTGTTCAAACTTGAAACAGGACAGAAGTGGTTTTGAGAGGGTTTCATAGGGTTATACTATTCTCCATGACATGAGACTTGGCAAGATCATCAAACATGTCATGTGTGACATGCTAGAATTTTCTTGGATATTTATGAAAATATTTCCTGTAGAAATATTTCAAATCCTTGAAATGAGCAGAAATGGTTTTGGGAGGTTTTGTCCAATATTTTGAGCATGACCATGTGTTGAAACTCATATATATGGAAAATATACGTCCATTGAGTCTCCCTAATTTGTATCAAATATTTTTAAAGCTTTAAAACAATTTTAACCTATTTAAGACCATTTCTGGCCTTAAGAAAAAGCCTTTAAATAAAATAGGAAAATAACTTTTAAAATTATATTTTTGTGGTTTCTGGGTAACCTATATCTAATAGGAATCAAAAATATTTTTGGAAAGATTTTTACTGCCCTTAATTAAGTTCTTGGAGTGCAATCCTCAATCAAGGGGTTTTTGGAAAACTAATTTTTGAAAATACTATTTGGCGAAATTATTTTTGTAAGAAAATACTATATTGTACTATACACATGGCATGATCATTGGGAAGAGGTTTTGGATCAACGAGAAGGAGTATAAGAGTTGGAGGATTTATTTGATTTTTAGAGCACTTGCAAACAACACACAAAAATCAAATCAAGCAAATTCCAAAACACTCAAAAGTTTTTGTCAAACCACATTTTATCATGATTTATTATCTTAAGTGTTGTGGCATGGAAATCAAGGTGTGACAGACCTACCCCCCTTACAAGAATCTCGTCCCCGAGATTCCCAGACTAGGTGCGGAAAGGAATACGGAAACTTGGATTTGGGGTAGTCTTCACGTCCTCATACTGCTTCTGGTTCTGTTTGGTGCTCCATTGAACTTGAAGTACTTGATGGTGTGGCTTCGTGTATGATTCTCTGCTTGATCCATATTGCCCTTGGGGTCTTTCGCGTATGTCATATTGGGCTGGAGGTCGATGGCTCGGTGATCGATGTCCTTGTTGAGATCGGGCTAGTTATGAAGTTGGAAACACTTTCGGGGGGGGTGGGTCGCGTGGAAAGCGTTGTGCGCAGTGGGTAACTCAGGCGGTAAATCTAACTGGTAGTCATCTATTCTTTGTTTTGCAGTGATCTTGGAGGGGGTTGTTAAATCTTGGAGTGATCTCGAAGAGGGCCGATGAATCTTGGCGTGGGTTTCCTTGTCATGAAAATGCTTGGTTCCCTTGAGAGAAGTGGCTTGCAGATATGCTTGGTATTCGATGCGGAGGTTTACTTCTTGACGATGGTGGTTGGTGTAGTTCTTCCTCCTGGACATGGCGATCTTCAGATGTTCCCTAACCAGCTGAACGGTTCTTCTTCCGTTTTTGGGTAGGCAAGTATGTTACCAAAATAAAGATGACAAATACTTGCCCGAGTACTCCGTGAAGACTTGCCCACGGGGTACATAGGGTATAGGTTGGGGTATCGGTGGTGGTCATGGTTGCGTATTGGCCAAGGTTTCCTTGTCCTAGAGCCAAAGCCCATGGTTGTGATTTCTACCATATCGTGGCTTGGTGGGGCTTAAGGGTTTCAAGGATTCTAGTGTGCGAGTGAACATTTATCATCTTATCCTTAAGCACAGTCCCTGAGATGCCAATTGTTCTATCTAGTCTTCCAAACAATCACATCATGTTATTCATATCCTCATGACTCTCGAGAGGAGGTCTAACAAAATCATATATGTCTACGATCCCCAAACTCATATGTATGGCTACCCCTAAAAATCCATGGGTTGAGCACATAAGCTGCTAGCTTGAATTTAATCACCACAATCCAAGTGCTCAGTCTATTGATCCAAGGTCCGCGATAAAGCATCTCTATCCTAAGGAAACACGTCGTAAGCCACTCCAAGATCTTGTTTCCTTCCTATGAATCAACTCCAATAGCCCATTAACTTCCATTAATCGCTACATAATCCATTAATTCTAAAAATCCAATGTCTATGGTGTTCCACATGATCTCCTAAAGTCTATATAATCCCCAAATGCTTGAAAGGGCTGTCTCTACTATAGTAAGTCCACCAATTCCCATTATCATGATCAAGTAAACTCCAAGATCAAGCTCATACATATCCCTAGATAAACTCCGACAATTAATCCAATCTCCTAGTTTATTGTCCTCCAAGAAACATGGTATCATGATCGAGATCATCAGTCTAAATCCAATTTACTCCAAACCATGTATAATTACTCTACATCCATACTCCACTAGGATAACCTATTGCATCCAAATCTCATGTCCAACGAGGATTCCTATTTATTCCCCCAAGTCATTATCATAATGTCAACTATCTCCTATCAATATCCCCTGGCTAAGTCAAATCCTCATACTTCCAAGAATTCAGCTTGCGATCTTAATTGTCCTATAAATCCAATTTACTCAGGGGGTAATGAAAGCTATGCTACTCTATAGTCATGATCCAGCCACGTTCATCTACCAACATGAAAGCCTCAAAATCCACCAAATAGTCTCAGATGATCCCTCAAAGTCATTGATATAAACTCATCAAGTCATTAGTCCTCTATTGCTATATCCTTAAACTGGTCTTTCCTATGGCATCGTCAGTTCTGGTGCTATATTAGGATGATAATGTGCTCGTTCACTATGTCCACTAGTTCCAAAATGAACCCAGTGATAAGCAAGGTTACGGAGGCTTAACAGGTTCTCTTGCAATTCTGTGGGTTAAGCACATGGTTAAGGACTCGAGTCGGGGTGTCTCATGAAGTCTCGAAGGGTCTAGGAATGGGTTTCTAGTCTGGAGGGTTAAACATAACACTACGGGTTTCACTCGGTCGAGGAGGCTGCAACAAAAAGTCTTCAGTGCTAGTTGGTCGCCGAGGTGGAATCCTTGGTGCATATTGTCTTGCTTGTCTTCAGTTGATGAGAGAGAAGAGAGGGGGAAGGTAGCATAGCGTAGGGGAATGCCTAAAGGGGGTTCTATAGTGCAAGTGTAAACAAATAACTGCCAAAAGGGTCAAAAAGAAGCAAGGTAAGGAAGGTGATATAGTCGCGTACTTGTTGCCTAGGGCAAAAAGGGCGACTGATATCAAAACACAAACAAATAAAAGCAAGCAACACACAATCAAGGTTCTATTCGAACCATCATACAGACTCGACTGCACATAGGGGGTACACGACCCATCCTACCCTAGGGGTTCTCGGACTAAGTAGTCATGCTTTACTTCGTGCCTCATGCAGTCTTCTGGATTTTTCCTCAGGTGTCGCTACGTCTTTTGTAGTTGTTTGATGAAATGATCCGGGTTGGCCTGAAGAATCTTCAACACTCCTCGCCTGATGAGATGATGGGGTGAAGGTGGCTCCTCGTAGCTGGCATTGACTTGGTCTTCTCTTGTCCTCTTAATCATGATGATCGCTTTTGCCTTTTTAAGGTGTCGGCGGTTCCAGGTGGCCATCCTTTATGCAATGACATTAACAAGGCATAATAAAGGTCCAATCCGTCGAACACATTGTTGACAATATCGTCACAGAGAGCGGGGGATGAAGAGAACCGTTTTCCTGCTCACTATAGTGAGGCGGACCAAATGGCGAGGTTCTCATCCACCGGTGGTTGCCGATACAACAACGGTAAGGACATGATTGCTCTATTAGCGATGTATATCATGATCTTGCATATCCTATGCCCTGATCGTCGTAGGCTAAGGTTGCATCATCTTGGGGCAGTGTCAAGGGTGTCACCATCTCCTGGGCCTCCAGGTCCTCATCCCTCGAGGATGCATCTTCTGTTGGTATCGTCTTGTTGTGATGTCGCCAATATTGTGTTCAGGAGATGTGGGTGAATGTCTGGCAAGGCATCTTCCTTCTAGATTATCCACGAGGATTACAAGGAACCCAGTGGTCAGGGGCATAAGGGTTCTAGCGATCAAAGGTTTTGAAGGGGAAGTGATCAACAAGGAAAGTATACCTTAGTTTTCGAAAAACTGAGAAGGGAAGAGAAGTATAGATAGTTTTGAAAACTAGTAGTAGTTTTGGAAATAGTTTTACCCTAACTAACGACCATGCTAACTAAGGCTTCCTACAGTGTGGATGGCTCTGATACCAGCTTTGTGGGGACCCCGACTCATAAGTCGTGATCACCGAATGCACGTGTACAGTGATCCCAGAGATCAATGCTCACTGAACACACAGAAGCTGAATAACAAGAGTCTTACATCCATACATACCGTATCACACAAGTAGGACCATTATGGTCAAGTCTTGAGTATAACATTGCAGCAGAAATCTTCGTCGATAACTTGGACCCATGCCATCTGCCTTAACCCTACAGGCATTCTGACTGGGAAGCATCCTAGCTCTCATGTTCGTCACCGAAGTATTCTTCATCATATCCTGTTATTTTATGCCTGGCCAATAAAACAACCAGTGGCAAGCCAATGAGTACTTTGAATGTACTCGCAAGCAACCCATGTTTTGGTTCGAGATACAACAATGCATGATATAGGTAAATTTTTGCAGAAAGCTAGTTTTGAGTGCAATGACATGTTCAGCAACTAGTAAGACATGCATCAGGAGAATTCATGTAACCGTAAGGATAGGTTACAGATATCAACATAAATAGAGAGGGCACCAACCCAACTCAATCATGTCAAGTCCTTGACTTGACCCAAGTAATTCTTCCCACACACACTGGTTTGTAAACAAGTGGACGTAGCCCAAGAGCGGTTACCCAACTGTCCTTGACCGTGGACACGGCTATTCGAATAGTTTTACACTCTGCAGAGGTTGGACACTTTACCCACAAGATCCGAGGAACTTCCGTGTCATCCACGTCCCGCGGTACCTCAAGTACCCGGGGTAAGCACCCGATCACTATCTTTCCCTAGACGACACTAACAAGGAGTCCACTCGTTGTTCCGTATCCTCATGATGTACATCATACGAGACTCGCTCGAGATCATAACATACGAGAGGGGACACAACGGTGTATCCGGTGCCCTGTAAAGACAGTCATGGTCGCCCTACCTGGCACGACCCCGTCCCGAGAGAGAGCACCAACTCTCCCCCGTCACTAGTAATGCGGGCTCAAAGCTAGTATCAGCCTAGGTAATCAATAATGCCCTTTCCCATATAAGGGTAGAGTGGTTGCGCATGTAAGGTTGGAATAACGGTCGCAACTTAAACCAATCCGTTTTGAAAAACAACACCCACACTTGCCTCAGTACACCACTTCGTCATCAAGTGGTTACCCAACTCATCATCTCCCTCGGGCATAAGTGGCACCCGATGGGGTTTTCGAAAAAGTCCTTTGAAAATACTTTGCCTCCATCACTATGCATATTCCCGTCCCTTTTTGCGTAGCACTACTTTAGCATCCTATCTACTCCCACCGGCATAACCCTCATAAGGAGGTAGGGTCATGCACAATGCAAGTATCAATGAGGAAGTAACGGAGGCAACCCACCAAAGTGGTTACCATCACATCATGATTTCGGAGCAACACTAATAAAGTGCTATATGACATGCATAAAAAGGGTGTCATAGACATGGTCAAAGGGCTGCTTGCCTGGTTCATCAGAGTCTTGAAATCTTCTGGTCCCTTCTTCAAGTACTCCGTCTACTTCATCAACTAACGTCGGAAACAAACACAATAAGCAACACAACAAGGCAAAAGTAAAAGTGCTCTAAAAATATGAAGTTGATTTTTATTGGATACCCCTGGTCATATGAGGAATGACCAAAGTGGTTTCATTGGAAGTGGATCAATGAATATTTCTAAACATTCTGATATGGTGGAATCAAGGGTTTTATGGGATTGCAAGAAGTGTACAGAAACATATTTTTGAAAAATGAGCAAAGGCACCCATTTAACAAAGGATGATTTTAGAAGCATCTAGGAATTGGTTTCACTGGATTTGGAGTTCAAATGAATTTCCTATGAATTTGCAAAGTTGGCAAATATGAAGAAATGGCTCCATAATTTATGTGGTACAGAAAGTATTATTAAAAATGTTCATAAACTAAGTTATGAACTTAGGAACACCTAGGAATTTGAATCATGGAATTTGGATAAAAAATGGGCTCTCTGTGATTTTCTAAAGTTCATCACAAAAATGGAAATTGGGGTTTTGATAAATATTTATGAAGAGAAAGTTCCTAGAAAAATGTGCAAATAGCACCATGTGAAAGATCATGATTTATGGAGTCATAAGAAATTTGAATCATTAAATTTGGACATAGAATAAATAATCTATGGATTTTTGAAGTTGACTGGAAAAAGAAAAGAAGAATATTTGGGTTATACCTAAACTGTGCACATCGCGCAGTTTACCACCGCAGCGCACTGGTCCGGCCCAGCGGCTCGGCTGCGGGGCAACCCAGGCGACGTCGAAGGCGTACTGCGGGAAGGCACTACCCGGCGGGGCAAGCAGATCAGGCCGAAGCCGCTTCCACTTAACCCGACTGGTAGGCCGGCTCGGTCGCCTCTGCCGCTGACGGGCAGGCCCCCCTGCCAGCTCGCGGGGCGGCCGTCCTCTACCTCCCGCTCGAGGCAGAGCAGGGGAGGCAGAGCGCACGCCGGCGCTCGTCCGACGATAGCCGGCGCCTCCGTCCGTCTCCCGCGGAGCGGCGCATCCGCTGGTGCAGGTCACGGCCGCCGGAGGGGTCCGAGGTGACCACAGCTTTGACGGTGGCGGGGGGAGGTCGTCAGCCATCCGTGGCTCTCGGCGTTTGAGCATCCCTGCGACGGTTCGAGGAGGTGGGGAGGTTCGCCGGACCACGGGGAGCTTTCCTGTGGAGGAAAGGGAGGGAGGTGAGCTCGGTGTTGCTCGAATTTGAGCGAGCCGAGGCGGCGGCCGTGCGGTGGTAGGAGGAGAAGGAAGGTGCAGGAAGAGGATCAGGTCGCTCGAGGAGGTTGCTGGGGGAAGTGGGAGTGCGAGGGGCGTCCAAAGAGGGCTCTACGAGGCTCTATATGGCAAAGCCATGGTGCACCCTGAGCCGCGCTCGCGGGTGCCCGCGGAATCGGTCCTGGGGACCGTTGGGAGGGGCCAGGCTGGGTCAGTGGCGCTCGTGGAGCCCGTCCAGGAGCAAGGGAGGCGAGAGAGGGAGCGTTGCGACGTCAGAGGCGGGCCAGCCGTGTGACCAAGGAGTGGCCGAGTCAGGCGGTGCTCGGGCACGCGACGGCGGGCTCAGAGGGGAGAGAAGGAGGAGGGGCCGACCACGTAGCGTGTCACGCACGCCGAGGCGGCCTCGGGGGACACGTTCCCGGCGCCCAAGGTCGACGGGAGCATCGGGAAGAGGGCGGCTACAGTGCCCTAGTGCACTGTAGCGCGCTCCAGAGCGCGGCCATTGCATGCCATGGCATGCAAATGGCTTTCTGCGCATGGCCAAGCCTGTCCACTAGCTCCTGGGAGGGAGTAAACAAGTGGGGAGGAGCTTTGGATGCCTTGGAGAGCTACTAGGAGAGGAGAGAGGTTGAGGGAGAGAGAGAAAGAGGCTGTCCAGAGAGAGAAAGTGAGGGTTTCACCCCCCAAATAATTGATCTGAGGACTTGCCATTGTTACTGGAGGTGCAAGGGGACTAGGAGGGGTTGTGGTAAAAAGTTGAGCTCAAGGAGAACAAGGAAAGAGGGGAAAACATCAACTTTTAAAATTCACCAGAAGGTGTTTGATGGTGGTTTGGGCAAGCATATGATTTTCATTTGCCATGAGACTCCACAGGGTGAATTGTCACATATAATTAGGACCTTCCACCAATTTTGAGCTCATTTGGGCAAAGTGGCCAATGTAACTTTGGTAAACCCTAGAAATCAACAAAAATGCGTTTACCAAGATTTAGTCATGTAAATCTATTATCCTTGATGCACCACTTGGTGTAGTGTCATCATTTGAGGATTTAAACATGCTCACAAAAGTTGGGGTCAAGGAGAGGAAGTTGGTAGTACAAACTTGTTCAAAGTTGATTCTGGCCAGAGAGGGTTTTGGCGCACTTTGATCAAGATATATTTCTCTCCAACTTGTGCCATTTGGTCTAGATGCATTATTACACCATTTGAGAATGTGCACAAAGTTTGAGAGCATTTGGACATGTTTGACAATGCAAAGCTGTTCAAACTTGAAAAAGGACAGAAGTGGTTTTGAGAGGGTTTCATGGGGTTATACTGTTCTCCATGACATGATACTTGGCAAGATCATCAAACATGTCATATGTGACATGCTAGAATTTTCTTGGATTTTTATGAAAATATTTCCTGTAGAAATATTTCAAATCCTTGAAATGAGCAGAAATGGTTTTGGGAGGTTTTGTCCAATATTTTGATCATGACCATGTGTTGAAACTCATATATATGGAAAATATATGTCCATTGAGTCTCCCTAATTTTTATCAAATATTTTTAAAGCTTTAAAATAATTTTAACCTATTTAAGACCATTTCTGGCCTTAAGAAAAAGCCTTTAAATAAAATAGGAAATAACTTTTAAAATTATATGTTTGTGGTTTCTGGGTAACCTATATCTAATAGGAATCAAAAATATTTTTGGAAAGATTTTTACTGCCCTTAATTAAGTTCTTGCAGTGCAATCCTCAATCAAGGGGTTTTTGGAAAACTAATTTTTGAAAATACTATTTGGCCAAATTATTTTTGTAAGAAAATACTATATTGTACTATACACATGGCATGATCATTGGGAAGAGGTTTTGGATCAAGGAGAATGAGTATAAGAGTTGGAGGATTTATTTGATTTTTAGAGCACTTGCAAACAACACACAAAAATCAAATCAAGCAAAGTCCAAAACAGTCAAAAGTTTTTGTCAAACCACATTTTATCATGATTTATTAGCTTAAGTGTTGTGGCATGGAAATCAGGGTGTGACAGTGCCTTTTCTCGTTCAAGCGATTTCTTGCCATCCGGTTTTCATCTTGTTCTGAAGCTCGTGCTTGCTGCCTCCCCCTCGCGGGCCCCTCGCGAGCGGGGCTGGGCGCGGCACACGCACTTAGCGTGCTGGTTAGCCCTAGATCTGCGCGAGGCCCGCTCAGGCGGATCTGCAAGCCTTTCGGGACCTCCGCGGAAACTCTCAATCTTGCAGTTCGATTCGGGGCCCGCCCCAGCTAAGGTAAGCCGCAGCAGCAAAACTTGCCCCCATGCTCATGGATCCATGAAGGCGCATACTTGGCTTGGCATAACAGAGTAAAAATTGCGATTTGTTTACATGAGGGGCTCCCCCTCTCAAAATTCTCTCACAATCTTTAAGGGCCATGCCCAAGTTTTTGCATATAGGGTAAAATAGTAAAGGGACAAGGGATCAGCCAGATATGTCACTCGCCGCGTCCTCCACGTCGCCTTCAGACGCACCGTTGGCGTCGTTGTCGCCGTCGTTGGCGTCGCCGCCACCTCCACCAACACCGGCATCACCATCGTCAACCACGTCGCCTTCGTCTGCAGCGACCACCACCGCGTTGTCTTCAGAAGCAAAGGCTCTGGCCAGCGCATCCATGTTATCCTCCACCCACCGCACCAGATCGCCATGGGTGGCTTGCAGTACGGGGGTAATGGCGGCGTCGAAGTCAAAGTCGGGGATGGTGTTCCGAAGATGGCTGAAGACACGGGAGAATGCGCACCCGAGAAAGCCTCGACTTCTCTCTCCATGAGCTGGCGAGCTCTGTCGGACCGAGCTTCCAAGCGCGTCACCACATCACCAAAGAAGCGTAGATGACTGGCATAGTCATTTGAGTGTGGATACGGAGCATTCTCGTTGCAGACATGGCCCAACGCGGCGTTGGCCCTGACCCTGAGGTCCTGAAGCATGGGGGCGTGCTCACGCTCCAGTGTCCGGCGCTGAAACACCTCCTCCTTGTTTTGCCGCGTGACCGCCTCGGCTTCATCAAACCGTTTCTGAAGTGAGAGCAGCTCGGCGCGGGCGGAAGCCAGTTCTGCCTGCGCCGTAACCAGGGCGGCTGCCGTGGCCTCCTCGCGCTTCTCCACTTCGACCAGCTTGGCCTGAGGGCGGCGGCCCTACCCGCATCCTCTGTCCCCGCAAGCTTCAACTTCAAATCATACCTACCCTCAAGATCTGCACGAGCCTCGGCCACCCGACGATCAACCTCCTCCTGAGCCTTGGCCTCGCGTGCGCCAATGGCATCTTCCACTTGGGTAACTTGACGCTCCCTTGTCTCCAACTGCTCAAGCTTGAGGCTACGCTCCATGGTCTCCAGAGCCAGCGCCTCCTCGCGCCTCCGGATCTCTTCTTCCTCGGTGGGTATCCCCCTCAGCGACGCAAGGGCGACCTTGCACGCCTCCACCTGCTGCTCTAGGGATGCACTCCAGGCCTGTAGCTCCCACGCACGCTTCTTCGCAGCCTCGCAGCAACAGTCGGCCTCGCGAGCCTCCTCCAGAGCTCGGGAGCAAGCTTCTCGGGAAACCTTGAGGGACGCCTCGACCTTCGTGTAATCAAAATCATGTTGGTAGCGGCCATGGTTAATGGCCACCTTCAGCCCGCGCCGTTCCTCCACCAGCCGAAGACCCTCAGCCTCAAGGCGCGCGTCGGCACCCGCGAGGTCTTCGCCAAGTCGGCTCATCACGCCCATTGCCTCCTGGAAGAGGTCATGACGAACGATGCTCCGCCCTTGCTCGAACTCCAGCACACAGCTGAAAGTGCAACTATCCCTAGGTGGTTTTGGTAATTCATAACAACATATAGCTCATTGAGCTAATGCTATTCCAAGAAGATTATTTCAGGAAAGCTCAATGATTGGCATGGCATGGATGATCAAAGTAGATCCCTCAAAATGCTAAGGACAAAGGATTGGCGAAAGCTTCAAGCTCAAGACTCTTTTGTTTTATATTTTAGTGATCCAAGATCACATTGAGTCTATAGGAAAAGCCAATACTATCAAGGAGGGATGAGGTGTTGCTTAATGAGCCTCTTGCTTCATGTGCTTAGTGATATGCTCCAAAACCCTCAACTACTTTCCCATTTGACCTAAACCCAAAGCCAAACTCGGACCTACCGATTCTTTCAATCCGGCACCACCGAGTTTCACTTGTCATAGCCACTGCCAAGCCCTAAGCAAATCGGTTCTACCGATAGGGATCTCGGTCTCACCAAGATGGGATTGCAATTTCTCTGTTTCCTTTTCGTAACTTTTCGGTCTCACCGAAAGAGCGGATCGGTCCCACCGAGATTGCGATGCAAACTCTCTGTTTCCTTTTTGTAACTTTTCGGTCTCACCGAAAGAGCAAATCGTTCCCACCGAGTTTACTCGACCAACGCTCTGGTTAGCTTATTACCAAATCGGTCTCACCGAGTTTGTGTAATCGGTCTCACCGAGATTACGTTATGCCCTAACCCTAACCATATCGGTCCTACTGAGTTGCATGTCAGTCCCACCGAAAATATCTAACGGTCACTAGGTTTACTAAATCGGTCCGACCGAGTTTGTTGATTCGGTCCCACCGAGATTGGTAAATTGTGTGTAACGGTTGGATTTTGTGTGGAGGCTATAAATACCCCTCCACCTCCTCTTCATTCGTGGATAGAGCCATCAGAACACATCTACACTTCCAACTCATATGTTCTGAGAGAGAACCACCTACCCTTGTGTTGAGGTCAAGATATTCCATTCCTACCATATGAATCTTGATCTCTAGCCTTCCCCAAGTTGCTTTCCACTCAAATCTTCTTTCCACCAAATCCAAATCCTGTGAGAGAGAGTTGAGTGTTGGGGAGACTATCATTTGAAGCACAAGAGCAAGGAGTTCATCATCAACACACCATTTATTACTTCTTGGAGAGTGGTGTCTCCTAGACTGGCTAGGTGTCACTTGGGATCCTCTGACAAGCTTGTGGAGTTGAACCAAGGAGTTTGTAAGGGCAAGGAGATCGCCTACTTCGTGAAGAGCTGCCGCTAGTGAGGCAAGTCCTTCGTGGGCGATGGCCATGGTGGGATAGACAAGGTTGCTTCTTCGTGGACCCTTCGTGGGTGGAGCCCTCCGTGGACTCGCGCAACCGTTACCCTTCGTGGGTTGAAGTCTCCGTCAACGTGGATGTAGGATAGCACCACCTATCTGAACCACGCGAAAAACATCCTTGTCTCCAATTGCGTTTGAATTCTCCAAACCCTTCCCTTTACATTCTTGCAAGTTGCATGCTTTACTTTCCGCTGCCTATATACTCTTTGCATGCTTGCTTCAATTGTGTGATGATTGCTTGACTTGTCCTAAAATAGCTAAAATCTGCCAAGAACTAAAATTGGGAAAAGGTTAAGTTTTATTTGGTCAAGTAGTCTAATCACCCCCCTCTAGACATACTTTCGATCCTACAACAGCCCGCCTCGTCCTCCGCCATGGGGGCTGCAGGCGGGACGTGAAGCGGCGCACCCCCTCTCAGCAGGGGGCTGGGGGCTGGTGGCGCCCCAGGCGCCAGCCCGACCTCGCGAGGGGCCCCGACCGGTCGGGGCCCACTGCTTGAAGTGGAACTGAGGACTGAGGCCAACCAGCTACTATCCATGACCAGAGGAGGGGTCCTGGGCATGCCTGCTAAGCTCCAAGCTAGGCCGAGGGGGAAGGATGTTGGGGCCGTAGGGTCGAAGAGCCATGAGGGCGAGCGCACCTCTGCGGCCGGCCCTGCCCCGGGCGTGACATGCAGGCCCGGGGTGCTCAAGGCTAGCGCAGGAGTCGAGGAAGGCGGAGGTTTCTTATCGGGGGACCCGACAGCCCTAGCGGAAGGGGTCTTGAAGAGCCAGTGTCAAGGAAGAAAGCATCAATCAAGAAATCACAAGGTGCAGTACTTACTCGTCAACAGCGATGTACTTTCGTTGCTTCAATGGCTCGATGATACCGCTGCCACTTGGGGATCCTTTCCTCTTGTGGAGCTCCTCGAAGTCCATGCAAAGCCGACCGATGCGCTGTACATGACGGCCGGCACGGGGTGCAGTCAGAGAAGTGCTCGAGAGGACAACTTCAGCGGTGCCTGGCTGCGGAGAACAGTCAGGCGCCATCTCACTGCGACCTCCCGAGGCCTCAAGAGCTTAGGCCCCGGGAGTCGCGTGCTGCATCGCCTCAGCGACCGACGTCCCAGAGGAAGAATCACGAGTTCCTGGGGACGACGCCCCAGGAGCCCCAGGCGGCATCTGCACATTAGCACTTGTGTCGCCAGCCTCCGGCGGCGCTCGCCCCCTGCATCCACATTTGGGACGAGCTCGATGCTAGCAACGAAGAGGGGAGCCACGTTGATAGGGTTCTCACGAGACCCCGCTAGGCCGTCCGGGTGTAGCCCCCACTCATCAAAGGAAGGCATGCTCGCTGCAAATTCAGCCTTGTTCATGCATCGGTACAGCAGACAGCTCTTGCCAGGCATGTCGTCCGGCGAAGGGACACCTGTCAAGACCTTGAGCACCGTTTTCCATGTCTCAAGAGGGAGCCCGGACTCCTGAAACCTCATATGGTCCTGACTGCTGAGCAGGGTCCACATCGGGCGAGAATGGCGCTGAAGTGGAGCGACTCGGCGCCTGACGAACTCCTTCACCACCATAGGCACGGTCACACCACTGTCTTTCAGCCTCCTCAATCTGAGCCAGACAGGGACAAGACGGGGGCTCGTGAGCCTCTCGTGGCCCCAACCGGAGTTCGGAACAGCGGGTGCTGACAGGGAGTGGAGCAGAGGGGTGAGCACACCGACGTCGACAAACACCCACCGTGTCCGGAACTCGCTCGTGGATGGAGGAAGCTCGAAGTCGATCCCCGTGCCCACCGTCGCGGCCACGGCCTAGAAGCTCATGCATCCCGAGCTTTGCCGTGGATCAATCAGATGCAATGAGAAGAAATGACGGAGAAGGGCCACAGAAGGAGCGATGCCCACCATGGCTTCGCTCACAAAGGCGAAGACGACGAGTAGACTCACGGATTGGGGGTCGAGATGCAGCATATGGATCTGATAATGTTCAAGCACCACGTTGAAGAAGGCGGAGAAAGGGGGAATCAGGCCTGCCCAAAGGCATCGATGAAGATTGGGACCTCGGTGGCCGCCCGAGCAATGCGAGCGCGAGACGCAGGCCAAGCCACTGTCTTCCCCCACTCGTTGAAACTGGTGGCGAGCATGGGACACACCTTGTCCATGGCCTCGTTGTTGAGCACCAAGGATCGGCCGACTGCAGGCTCGGCGGCTGGAGGCGCACTTGGCGAAGACAGAGGCTTCTTCCCCTTATCTGCTTGTTTCGGCGCCATGGCGATGAAGTGGGTAGAGTCCAGGTCGGATTGGAGAGGAGGAGCAGAGTCTCGAGGAAGCAGAGGGACTGGGGAAACAAGGTGCGGGCGATGGAAGAATAACTGTGTAGGTAGCGGGGGCCGCATAGCCAGGTGGATTCCAAGGCAGCATGGGGAAGCGGAGACGCCCACGTCCAATCAACCGCCACGCGTCAACCGAGGCCGTAGGCTTTTGGGGCCCACGGCGCTCCGCGCTTGATCTTTGGCTTTGCCTCGAAGCTAATCCCGAGCGCGCCTTGGGCCTCGGGGCTACTGTCGGCATTCTGGGAACGGGGGCCCCAGACTTTCCTGCTTGCGGCCCACGGCGTGGCTGAGCTAGCAGGCCTGTACGGCCCATCTTCATCGACAAGGCATTCAAGACCCTCGCGAGGGGCCAGGCCTCACGAGGCAGACGACACAAGACCTCCTCAGGAGCGGCCTCGCCAGGCAGGCTCACGAGGGGTGAAGAGATCAAGGCAAGGCAAACCTCGCGAGGTCCTTGTGACATGAGCCAGGACGATCAAGACCAGGCGGGCGCCAGTGAGCGCAGCGTCCTTGTTTCCTCTTTTGTGCCAAGGGGGCAAGCGCAGGCGCGGAATACCGAGGCATCAAGCAAAGGTTTACATATCGGTGCAACGAGACCAAGACCAGCAGGACGGCAAGACGGAGGTCACCATGGAGCCCAAGACGGCGTCACCTCCAGAGCCTTTTGTAGGCGAAGACCGCTTTTGTCAAGATAAGCTGTACTAGCTGCCCCCTTTCAAATTGGCCGTTGTTGGCTCCCTTCCCACTAAATATTTGGGAAGAGGACCAGGGCCTCTATAAATAGGACTAGCCACCATAGTAGGAGGCAACTCATTCGGAGGCGAATTAGATCTAGAGCCAACCCTTAGCCACACACCGACCACAAGAATACCTCAACCTCAGGAGGCTATTCTTCCCCTTGTACTGTTCATCATCAGCCTAAGAGGCAATCCAGCACCACACTGGAGTAGGGTATTACACCACAACGGTGGCCCGAACCAGTATAAACCCTGTCTCTTTGTCTCGTGAGTTCGCTGAGTTCGTCCGCGAGATCTTAGTGAGCTAGGGCGTGGATCGGTAGAGAGGAGATCTTCGCGTGCACCCTAGTGTTCGAACCTTGAGGGTTTTGCCGGAACACGTGATCCAACACGCTCTGCATCCTCCTCCTTCTCCGGCAACGTCCCTTGCATCAGGTATTCCTTGAATTCCTTGGTCCAGCATCCCTCGTGGGGCTCGAGCGCCAAGAGTAGGCGCGCTCCCGAGGTCGGGCCACAGGCTGGGACTCCTGTGGCAGACGGCTGCGGGAGTTCCTCCCGAGGCTGAGCTGTCCTTGAAAGCGGTGGTGTTGCCGATGGCTTGAAGAGTCGTTCCTCGAAGATGCCAGACTCTTGGGGCTGCCGCTTGAATGCCCTTCTGGCGATGATGTCTGATACGTCCATTTTGCATCATGCTTTTATATTGATATTCATTGCATTATGGGCTGTTATTACACATTATGTCACAATACTTATGCATATTGTCTCTTATTTTACAAGGTTTACATAAGGAGGGAGAATGCCGACAGCTGGAATTCAGGGCTGGAAAAGGAGCAAATATTAGAGACCTATTCTGCACAACTCCAAAAGTCCTGAAACTCCACGAAAGTTATATTTGGAAATAATAAAAAATATTGAGCGGAAGAAATACCAGAGGCGGCCCACACCCTGGCCCCGAGGGTGGGGGCGTGCCCCCTGCCTCATGGGCCCCCTGGTGGCCCTCCGGTGTCCATCTTCTACTATATGAAGTCTTTCGTCCGAAGAAAAATAATAAGCAAGCATTCGGGACGAGACTCCGCCGCCACGAGGCGGAACCTTGGCGGAACCAATCTAGGGCTCTGGCGGAGCTGTTCTGCCGGGGACACTAACCTTCGGGAGGGGGAAATCATCGCCATCATCATCACCAACACTCCTCTCATCGGGAGGGGGCCAATCTCCATCAACATCTTCACCAGAACCATCTCCTCTCAAACCGTAGTTCATCTCTTGCATCCAGTTCTTGTCCCTAAGTCTGGGATTGGTGCTTGTAGGTTGCTAGTAGTGTTGATTACTCCTTGTAGTTGATGCTAGTTGGTTTATTTGGTGGAAGATCATATGTTCAGATCCTATATGCATATTAATACTCATCTGATTGTGAACATGAATATGCTTTGTTAGTAGTTACGTTTGTTCCTGAGGACATGGGAGAAGTCTTGCTATTAGTAGTCATGTGAATTTGGTATTTGTTCGATATTTTGATGAGATGTATGTTGTCTCTCCTGTAGTGGTGTTATGTGAACGTCGACTACATGACACTTCACCATTATTTGGGCCTAGAGGAAGGCATTGGGAAGTAATAAGTAGATGACGGGTTGCTAGAGTGATAGAAGCTTAAACCCTAGTTTATGCGTTGCTTCGTAAGGGGCTGATTTGGATCCATATGTTTCATGCTATGGTTAGGTCTACCTTAATACTTTTTTTGTAGTTGCAGATGCTTGCAGTAGGGGTTAATCATAAGTGGGATGCTTGTCCAAGTAAGGACAGCACCCAAGCACCGGTCCACCCACATATCAAATTATCAAAGTACCGAACGCGAATCATATGAACGTGATGAAAACTAGCTTGACGATAATTCCCATGTGTCCTCGGGAGCACTTTTCTCTATATAAGAGTTTGTCCAGGCTTGTCCTTTGCTACAAAAAGGATTGGGCCACCTTGCTGCACTTTATTTACTTTTGTTACCTGTTGCTCGTTACAAATTATCTTATCACAAAACTATCTGTTACCTATAATTTCAATGCTTGCAGAGAATACCTTGCCGAAAACCGCTTATCATTTCCTTCTGCTCCTCGTTGGGTTCGACAATCTTACTTATTGAACGGACTATGATAGATCCCCTATACTTGTGGGTCATCAAGACTCTTTTCTGGCGTCGTTGCCGGGGAATGAAGCGCCTTTGGTAGGTGGAATTTGGTAAGGAAAAAAATTATATAGTGTGCTAAAATTTACTGTCATTTGTTACTATGGAAAGTAACCCTCTGAGGGGCTTGTTCGGGGTATCTTCACCCCGAATAGTAGAGCAAAGAGTTGCTCCTCAACCTACTAAACCTACTGAAAATGAAAATATCTACTTCGAAATTCCTTCGGGTATGGTAGAAAAACTGCTAGCTAATCGTTTTGTAGGAGATGGAACATTACATCCTGATGAGCACCTAATCTATGTGGATGAGGTTTGTGGATTATTTAAGCTTGCAGGTATGCCCGATGATGTTATTAAGAAGAAAGTCTTCCCTTTATCTTTGAAGGGAGATGCATTGACATGGTATAGGCTATGTGATGATATGTGATCATGGAAGTACAAACGATTGAAATTGGAATTTCATCAGAAGTTTTATCCTATGCATCTTGTTCATCGTGAATTATATATATAATTTTTGGCCTCGCGAAGGAGAAAGCATCTCTCAATCTTGGGGGAGGCTTAAGTCAATGTTATATTCATGCCCCAATCATGAGCTCTAAAGAGAAATGACTATTCAAAATTTTTATGCTCGGCTTTCTGATAACAATCGCATCATGCTCGATACTTCTTGTGATGGCTCTTTTATGATGAAGACTATTGAATTCAAATGGGATTTATTGGAAAGAATTAAACGCAACTCTGAAGATTGGGACCTCGATGAAGGTAAGGAGTCATGCATGTCACCTAAGTTTGATTGTGTTAAATCTTTTATGGATACCGATGTTCTCCGTAAATTTAGCACTAAATATGGACTTGACTCTGAGATAGTAGCTTCTTTCTGCGAATCTTTTGCTACTCATGTTGATCTCCCTAAGGAGAAGTGGTTTAAAAATCATCCTCCCATAGATGTAAAAGTAGTTGCACCTATTAAAGTTGAAGAAAAGACTATCACTTATAATGATCCTATTGTTCCTACTACTTATGTTGAGAAACCACCTTTCCCTGTTAGAAAAAAGGATCATGCTAAAGCTTCAACTTTGGTTCGTAAAAGCAATATTAGAACTTATACACCTCCTGAGCAAGTTAAAGTTGAACCCAATATTCTATTGTTAAAGATCTCTTGGCTGATAATATTCATGGGCATGTTATTTATTTCTGTGATGAAACTGCTAGAATTGCTAAACCTTGTGCTAAAGATAAACATAGACCTATCATAGGCATGCCTATTATTTCTGTTAAAATAGGAGATCATTGTTATCATGGCTTATGTGATATGGGTGCTAGTGCTACACTACGGGAAACAGCTAATTTGCCGTCAGGAGTCGTCTTTGCCGTCAGCTTTTCGTCGGGCAGACGACAAAGAAAGGGTTTGCCGTCATCGGCAGACGGCAAAGAAAAACTGACGGCAAAATAAACTTTGCCGCCTATGAAAAAAAATACAGATGACAAAGAGCTCACTTTGCCATCTGCAACAAAAATCACAGACGACAAAGCATCTATGCCGTCTGTGTTTGTTTTGGTAGACGGCAAAGAATCTTTGTTGTCTGTGTTTTTTCGCAGATGGCAAATTGAGCTCTTTGCCGTCTGTATTTGTTTCCGCAGACGGCAAAGAAGAAGCACACTACGCGGATCGAGCACACGGATTGATGACTTGGCATCATCCTAGACACACATCCCAGCCCACTCAGGACCGTCATGCGTGCCCATCCCAACCCACCCCACGACGCACGCGCCCCCACCCACGACCCCACCCACGAGTTGACCCATGCCCGTACCTGCCACACCCACGATTCCTATCTCCTTCTCCCCCGTGCTCCCTCATCTCTCATTCTCTGCATCTCCATGAGCATTAGCACGCCGCTAGCCAGCACCCTCCTCCCTCCTTCTCCCTTGAGAAGCCACACGCCGCCGGCCAACGCCGCCCGCCCGACCGGCGCCCCCATCCAGCGCCTGCCCGTCCGGCGCCCCCGTCCAGCGCCTGCCCGTCCGGCGCCCCCGTCCAGTGCCCTCCTGTCCCCGAGCACCGGCTAGCGCCGGCGAGCCTCGTCCGTCCGCCGCCCTCCTGTCCCCGAGCACTGGCTAGTGCCGGCGAGCCCCGTTCGTCTGCCGCCCAGCCCAGCGTCCTCCCGCCCATCCGTCCGCCACACTGCCAGCACCGCGTGAAGCTCTACCTCGCGAGCTCGACCTGACCGGTCGGCCGTGCGCACCCCAGCTACTCCGGCTGTGTACCCGAATCCGTCCACACCCTGAGCTCCTCCTCACCTGCCGGTCCTGCGCTCCGCCTCGCGAGCTCCGCCGCTAGAGCAGCCGAGCAGTCCGCCAGTTGAGCGCCGGCCATCCCCGACCTCCCTCGTGTGCCTCTCCGCGGTAACAGAGCTAGTCAGCTCCCGTGCGCGGCTAGGTCGGAGCTACGCGGCTGAGCAGGGCCGGGCGGTGGAGCGGCGAATAGGGCACGACAGAGAGGCAAGGCGAGCGTCGGGCTGGACAGCGGGGCGGGCAGAGCACCGGAGTGGAAAAGAAGGACCCGATTGCTTTTCAGTTTTAATTGTTAGGGTCCTTTGTGTTAATTTCCAGGACTATTCTGTAACTTTAGTTTGGTTCGGGCTCATATTTGCATTTTGTACTCCACTAACGTTCAATGAACGGCACTACACACGGATGGGCCTTTCCTAGTTAAAAAAGAAGAAGAAAGATAGGTATTGCACTCGCATGAGTTGACCGCATCGCTCGGGAACAATGCTGTTGTGTGTGTGTGTGTGTGTGTGTGTGTGTGTTTAAAAAAATTAACTTCTTTGCTGTCTATGATATACGAGGCTGACGGCAACGACGCAAATAGCTAACGGCAAACTTGTAGTCTGGCTGATGGCAAAACTGCATTTCTTTGCCGTCTGTGATTTATAAGGCTGATGGCAAAGAAGGTTCAGCTGACAGCAAAGTCTTTGCCATCTGGCCAATGAAAAGCTGACGGCAAAGTATTCTTTACCGACTTATCTTTGTCGTCTGACTTTGCCGTCTGCTTCCTGACGGCAAAATCTTTGTCGTCTCGATTTAGGTCTTTGTCGTCTGTGATCCCGAGACGGCAAATTACCTGTTTCCTGTAGTGCTAGTGCAATACCTATTGACTTATACAAAGAAATTATGCATGATATTGCACCCGCTGAGTTAGAAGATATTGATGTTACAATTAAGCTTGCCAATAGAGATACCATATCACCAATGGGAATTGTTAGAGATGTTGAAGTCTTGTGTGGGAAAACTAAATATCCTACTGATTTTCTTGTTCTTGGTTACCCACAATATAGCTTTTGTCCCATCATATTTGGTAGACCCTTCTTGAACATTGTTAATGCTAAGATAGACTGCGAAAAGGATGTTGTTACTATTGGTCTAGGTGATATGTGTCATGAGTTTAATTTTTCTATGTTTCGTAGACAACACCGTGAAGAGGAATTGCCTACTAAAGATGAAATTATTAGTCTTGCATCTATTGCCGTGCCTCCTAGTGATCCTTTAGAACAATATTTGCTAGACCATGAAAATGAGATGTTTATGAATGAAAGAAGGGAAATAGATGAAGTGTTCTTTAAACAAGTACCTATTCTGAAAAACAACTTGCCTATTGAAATCTTAGGGGATCCTCCTCCACCCAAGGGTGATCCCGTGTTTGAGCTTAAACCATTGCCTGATACTCTTAAATATGCTGATCTTGATGAAAAGAAGATATATCCTATTATTATTAGTGTTAACCGTTTAGAGAAGGAGGAAGAAAAATTATTGTAAACTCTGAAGAAGCACCGTGCTGCTATTGGATATACTGTTGATGATCTTAACGGCATTAGTCCCACTCTATGCCAACACAAAATAAATTTGGAGAAAGATGCCAAACCAGTTATTGATCATCAACGACGGCTGGATCCTAAGATGAAAGAAGTGGTAAGAAAGGAAATACTAAAGCTCCTTGAGGCAGGTATAATTTATCTCATTGCCGATAGTCAGTGGGTAAGTCATGTCCATTGTGTCCCTAAGAAGGGAGGTATTACTGTCGTTCCTAATGATAAAGATGAATTGATTCCGCAAATAATTATTACAGGTTATAGGATGGTAATTGATTTCTGCAAATTAAGTAAGGCTACTAAAAAAATAATTACCCCTTACCTTTTATTGATCAAAGGCTAGAAAGATTATCCAAACATACACATTTTTGCTTTCTAGACGGTTATTCTGGTTTCTCTCAAATACCTGTGTCAACAGATGATCAAGCTAAGACCACTTTTACTTGCCCTTTTGGTACTTTTGCTTATAGATGTATGCCTTTTGGTTTATGTAATGCACCTACTACCTTTCAAAGATGCATGATGGCTATATTATCTGACTTTTGTGAAAAGATTTGTGAGGTTTTCATGGACGATTTCTCCGTTTATGGATCCTCTTTTGATGATTGCCTGAGCAACCTTGATTGAGTTTTGCAGAGATGTGAAGAAACTAATCTTGTCTTGAATTGGGAAAAGTGCCACCTTATGGTTAATGAAGGTATTGTCTTGGGGCATAAAATTTGTGAAAAAGGTATTGAAGTTGATAAAGCTAAAGTTGATGCTATTGAAAAGATGCCTTGTCCCAAGGACATCAAAGGTATAAGGAGATTCCTTGGTCATGCCGGCTTTTATAGGAGGTTCATTAAGGACTTCTAAAAAATTTCTCGGCCTCGGACTAATTTATTACAAAAAAATATACCATTTGTATTTGATGATGATTGTGTAGAAGCATTTGAAATACTTAAGAAAGCATTGATCTCTGCACCTATTGTTCAGCCACCTGATTGGAGTTTACATTCTGAAATTATGTGTGATGCTAGTGATTATGTTGTAGGTGTTGTTCTAGGGCAAAGAGTTGATAAGAAATTAAATGTTATTCAATATGCTAGTAAAACTCTAGACAATTCCCATAGAAATTATGCTACTACTGAAAAAGAATTATTACCAGTTGTATTTGCTTATGATAAGTTCAGACCATATATTGTTGATTCTAAAGTAACTATTCACACTGATCATGCTGCTATTAAATACCTTATGGAAAAGAAAGATGCTAAACCTAGACTTATTAGATGGGTTCTCTTCCTATAAGAATTTGATTTGCATATTATTGATAGAAAGGGAGCTGACAACCCCATTGCAGACAACTTGTCGAGGTTAGAAAATGTTCTTGATGACCCACTACCTATTGATGATAGCTTCCCTGATGAGCAATTAAATGCCATAAACGCTTCTCGTACTGCTCCATGGTATGCTGATTATGCTAATTACATTGTTGCTAAATTTATACCACCTAGTTTCACATACCAGCGAAAGAAAAGGTTTGTCTATGATTTGAGACATTGCTTCTGGGATGACCCACATCTTTATAAAGAAGGAGTAGATGGTGTCATTAGACGTTGTGTACCTGAGCATGAACAGGAACATATCCTACGCAAGTGTCACTCCGAGGCTTATGGAGGACACTACGCTGGAGATAGAATTGCACATAAGGTATTGCAATCCGGTTTTTATTGGCCTACTCTCTTCAAGGATGCATGTAAGTTTGTCTAATCTCGTGATGAATGTCAAAGAATTGGAAATATTCGTAGACGTCAAGAAATGCCTATGAATTATTCACTTGTTATTGAACCATTTGATGTTTGGGGCTTTGATTATATGGGACCCTTTCCTGCCTCTAATGGATATACACATATTTTAGTTGATGTTGATTACGTTACTAAGTGGGTAGAAGCTATTCCAACTAGTAGTGCTGATCATAACACTTCTATTAAAATGCTTAAAGAAGTTATTTTTCCGAGGTTTGGAGTCCCTAGATATTTAATGACTAATGGGGGTTCACATTTTATTCATGGTGCTTTCCGTAAAATGCTTGCTAAATATGATGTTAATCATAGAATTGCATCTCCATATCACCCACAGTCTAGTGGTCAAGTAGAATTGAGTAACAGAGAGCTCAAATTAATTTTGCAACAGACTGTTAATAGATCTAGAAAGAATTGGTCCAAGAAACTTGATGATGCATTATGGGCCTATAGAACTGCATATCAAAATGTCACACCCTGATTTTCATGCCACAACACTTAAGCTAATAAATCATGATAAAATGTGGTTTGACAAAAACTTTTGAGTGTTTTGGACCTTGCCTTGATTGGATTTTTTGTGTTGTTTGCAAGTGCTCTAAAAATCAAATAAATCCTCCAACTCCTATACTTCATCTCCTTGATCCAAACTCATGAACCAATGATCATGCCATGTGTATAGGACATAAAAATAATTTCTTACAAAAATAATTTGGCCAAATAGTATTTTCAAAAATTAGTTTTTCAAAAACCCCTGAATTGAGGTTTGCACTGCAAGTACCTAATTAAGGGCAGTAAAAATCTTTACAAAAATATATTTGAGTCCTATTAGATATAGGATACCCAGAAACCACAAAAATATAATTTTAATACTTATTTACCTATTTTATTTAACAACTTTTTCTTAAAGCCAGAAATGGTCTTTAATAGGGAAAAATTATTTTTTTGTTTTAAAAATATTTGAGAAAAATCAGCGAACCTCAGTGGACATATATTGTCCATATATATGAGTTTCAATACATGGTCATGTTCAAAATATTGGATAAAACCTCCCAAAACCATTTCTGCCCATTTCAAGGATTTGAAATATTTTTACAGGAAATATTTCCATAAAAATCCAACAAAATTCTAGCAAATCACATAGGCATAATGTGATGGATTGCAAAGTTTCATATCAATCAGAACAAGTTTGGTTCACAAAAGTGCCCAAAAACACTTTCTGTCCAGAACCAAATTTGAACAAGTTTACATTGGCAACTTTCTCCTTTTGATCTCAACTTTTGTGGACATTCTTCCATCTCCAAATGATGACACTACACCAAGTGGTGCATCAAGGAGAATTGTTTTGCATGACTAGATCTTGGAAAACCCATTTCTGTTGATTTATAGGGTTTACAAAAATTGCACTGTCAACTTTGCCCAAATAAGCTCCAAATTGGTGGAAGGCCCTAATTATATGTGCCATTTCACCCTGTGGAGTCTCATGGCAAATGGAGTTCATTTGCTTACCCAAATTTGCATCAAACACCTCCTGGTCATTGCAAAAAGTCACTGGTTTGCACCCCCCTACACTAATCTCCTTGACTCCACACTTTTACCACAGCTGAACCTGATCACCAGCAACCTCCAGTAGCTCCCCCTCTTCCAAATCTCAATGATTGAGGGGTAAAAACCCCCATTCACCTCTCTGGACAGCCCTTTTCTCTCTCTCCCTCAACCTCTCTCCTCTCCTAGTGGTTCACCAGGGCATCCAAGGACACCTCCCCTTTGTTTACTCACCCCACAAAGCCCCAGACACTTGTGGTCATGCCCCTGGCACATAAACAATGCCATGGCGTGTAGTGCTCGCGCTCTGGAGCATGATACAGTGCTCTCCAGCACTGTAGCACGCCCATTCCAAGGCCTCCCGTCGACCTTGGGCGCCGGAATCGTGTCCCCCGAGGCCGCCTCGGCGTCCACAACACGCAACACTGCCGAGCCCCTCCTCCCGCGCCCTCCTCTCCTCCCCATTAAGCATGCCCGAGAGCTCCCAAGTGGGCAAGAGCTCCACCTCGTCGCCCTCCTACATACACCCCTCCCCAGGCCTCTCTCTCGCCTCCAGCCACACTCACTCCCTCCTAGCTACCTCCTGGACCAAGCCTCTCTCCCCCTCATGCCCTTTGTCCACCTCCATGGACGGAGCACTGTCGCCGGCCTCAGCTCCTCTTTCTCACCCCTAGCCCCTCCAGCGCCCTGCTATAACCACCTCCGACCCACCCCGGGATCCCTTCCTTCCCATTCTCACCGTGTCGTCGTGCCCATCTCCGCCGTGGCCGATCTCCGCCATGGTCGATGCTCCGCCCGACTTTGCCGCTCCCCTCGTCCAGCGCGACCATCTTTGGGCGCGGAGTGGAGCGGGGCATTCTCCCAGACCATCGTCCTGGCCCCGGGTGTAGGGGAGCGGCCGGAACCATCACCAGCGAGCGCGGCGTCCGCCCCTACCTTTGTCCGACTGGAGGAAGAATGAGGAGGCGGGAAGAGAGAGAGAGATGGCGTGGGACCCGCGTGTCGGCGACCCTGTCGACTGGGCCCGCAAGTTTAAGTGGAAACGGTTTCATAGGAAGCCGTCTTCCCGCGGCGAAGACGTACAACCTGAGTACGCCTTCGGCTTCACCACCTCCCTCGCGCAGCTAAGCCATTGGGCTGAGCCTATTAGGCGTCATTTAGCTGGGCTTCGCCCAACGCGCGTTATAAGGTTGATTCCTTTCCTCTTCTTATTCTTTTCTAGAAATATTGTAAAATCCATAAAAAATTCATATTAACTCCAAATTTGATTATTCGAATTTTCAGTGACTCTATAAATCATATTCTATCACATGAAATAGTTCTCACATTTTTCCAGAAATATTTTCTTCACAAATGTTTGTGAAATCCCACTTTTCCATTTCTGTGATAAACATTAGAAAATCATAGAGTTCCCATTTTTTATCCAAATTCAATTATTCAAATTCCTAGATATTTCTAAGTTCATAACTTAGATTTGGAACATTTTTCCCAATATCTTCTGCGCCATATATAAAATATTGGTCCATTTCTCCATGTATAGCCAAGTTTGCAAATTCATAGAAAAATCATTTGAACTCTAAATCAAGTGAAACCAACTCCTAGATGCTTCTAAAATCATTCCTTGTTAAATGGGTGCCTCTGCTCATTTTTCAAAATAATGTTTATGTGCACTTCTTGCAGATCCATAAACCCTTTGAATTCAACATATTGAAATTCTCATAAGTATCCATTGATCCCCTTCCAATAAAACCACTTTGAACATTTTTCATATGACCAAAGGTATCCTAGAAAAGTCCAACTCACATTTTTAGAGAACTTTTATTTTTGCCTTGTTGTGTTGCTTATTGTGATTGTTTCCATCCTTAGTTGGCGAAGTAGACGGAGTGCTTGAAGATGGACCAAAAGACTTTGAAGACCCAGAAGACTTTGCTGAGCCAGGCAAGCATCCCTTTGACCATGTATATGAAACCCTTTTTATGCATGACATATAGCACCATATTGTTGTTGCAACGGAATCATGATGAGGTGGAACCACTTTGATGGGTTGCCTCTGTTACTTCCTCGTTGATACTTGCATTGTGCATGACCCTACCTCCTTATGAGGGTTATGCCGGTGGGAGTAGAGACAAAGTATTTTCAAAAGACTTTTCGAAAACCCCATCGGGTGCCACTTATGCCCGGGGGAGATGATGAGTTGGGTAACCACTTGATGATGAAGTGGTGTACCGAGGCAAGTGTGTGTGTTGTTTTTCAAAAAGGATTGGTTTAATTTGCGACCGTTAATCCAACCTTACATGCGCAACCACTCTACCCTTGTATGGGAAAGGGCATTATTGATTACCTAGGCCGATACTAGCTTGGAGCCCGCATTACTAGTGACGGGAGAGTTGTTGGTGCGCTCTCTCAGGACGGGGTCGTGCCAGGTAGGGTGGCCATGACTGTTTTCACAGGGCACTGGATACACCGTTGTGTCCCCTCTCGGATGTTACGATCTCGAGTGAGTCTCATAGGATGTACATCGTGAGGATACAGAACAACGAGTGGACTCTTTGTTAGTGTCGTCTATGGAAAGGTAGTGATTGGGTGCCTACCCCGGGTACTTGAGGTACCGCGGGTCGTGGATGACACGGAAGTTCCCCGGATCTTGTGGGTAAAGTGTGCAACCTCTGCAGAGTGTAAAACTATTCGAATAGTCGTGTCCACGGTCAAGGACAGTTGGGTAACCGCTCTTGGACTACGTCCACATGTTTACAACCAGTGTGTGTTTGGATAAGTGGGGAGAACTACTTGGGTCAAGTCAAAGGACTTGACATGATTGAGATGGGTTGATGCCCACTCTATTTATGTTGATATCTCTAACCTGTCCTCATGGTTAATAGAATTCTCCTGATGCATGTCTTACAAGTTGTTGAACATGTCATTGCCCTCAAAACTAGCTTTCCGCAAAAATTTACCTATATCATGCATTGTTGTATCTTGAACCAAAACATGGGTTGCTTGCGAGTACATTCAAAGTACTCATTGGCTTGCCCCTGGTTATTTTATTGGCCAGGCATGAAAGACAAGATATATTGAAGAGTTCTTTGGTGACGATCGTGCGAGCTAGGACGCTTCCCAGTCAGAATGCCTGTAGGGTTAAGGCAGATGGCATGGGTCCAAGTTGTTATTGAAGTTTTCTGCTGCGATGTTATACTCAAGAGATGACCATAATGGTCCTACTTGTGTAATACGGTATGTATGGATGTAAGACTCTTGTTATTCAGCTTCTGTGTGTTCAGTGAGCATTGATATCTGGGATCACTGTACACGTGGATTCGGTGATCATGACTCACGAGTCGGGGTCCCCACAGAGCTGGTATCAGAGCCATCCTGACTGTAGGAAGCCTTAGTTAGCATGGTCGTTCGTTAAGGTAAAACTATTTCCAAAACTATTACTAGTTTTCAAAACTATCTATACTTCTCTTCCCTTCTCAGTTCTTCGAAAACTAAGGTATACTTTCCCCATCAATCTCTTCCCTTCAAAATTATTGCAAACGGTCGCTAGCACCGTCAAGCCCCTGACCACGGGATTCCTTGTAATCCTCGTGGGTAGCCTAGAAGGATTACACTCACCCACCTCTTCTGAACATAAGATTGGCAACACCACATCAAGACGATGCCAACAGAAGATACACCTTTGAAGAATGAGAACCTGAAGACCCAGAGGATGGCGACACCTTTGAATTTGCCCAAGATGATGCAACCTTAGCCTATGATGATCGTGGCATAGGATATGCAAGATCATGATATACATCGCTAATAGAGTAACCATGTCACTACCGTTGTTGTATCGGCAACCACCGATGGATGAGAACCTCGCCATTTGGTCCGCCTCACTATAGTGAGCAGGAAAACGGTTCTCTTCATCCCCCGCTCTTGGTGTCAATGTTGTCATCAACGTAACTGACATGTTGGACCTCTACTATGCCTTGTTAATGTCATTGCATGCCTTAGAAGACAAACTGGGATCGTCATGATTAAGAAGACAACAGAGGACCGAGTCAATGCCAGCTACGAGGAGCCACCTTCACCCCATCACTTCAACAAGCAAAAAGTTGTTGAAGAATCTTCAGGCTCAACCTGGATCGTTTCATCGAACAACTACAAGAGACGTAGCAACACCTGAGGAAAACTCACAAGACTGCATGAGGCTCAAGGCATGATTACTGAGTCCGAGAAACCCTAGGGTAGGATGAGTCGTGTACCCCCCTATGCGCAGTCGAGTCCGTATGATGGTTCGAATAGAACCATGACTGTGTGTTGCTTGTTTTTATTTGTTTGTGTTTTGATAGAAGTCGCACTTTTGCCCTAGGCAACAAGTACGCGACTATATCACCTTCCTTGTTTTCCTTTATTTGGCCCTTTTTGGCGCCCGTTTGTTTGCACCTGCACTATAGAACCCCCTTTAGGCATTCACCTCCTCTATGCTACCTTTCCCTCTCATCTCTCTCCTCAACTGAAGACCGGCAACACCAAGGATTCTGCTTCAGCAACCAACTAGCAATGAAGACTTCTGCTACAATCTCGACGACCAAGTGCAACCCCGTAGAGTTATATTTAACCCTCCAGACTAGAAGCCCATTCCTAGACCCTTCGAGACTTCATAAGATACCCCATCTCGAATCCTTAACCATGTGCTTAACCCACATAATTGCAAGAGAACCTGTTAAGCCTCCGTAACCTTTCATAGCACTAGGTTCATTATGGAACTAGTGGACATAGTGAACGAGCACATTATTATCCTAATATAGCACCAGAACTGATGATGCCATAGGGAAGACTAGTTTGAGGATATAGGAACAGAGGACAAATGACTTGGGGGAATAGATAGGAATTCTCGTTTGACATGAGATTTGGATTCAATAGGTTATCCTAGTGGAGTATGGATGCAGAGTAATTCTACATGGTTTGTTGTAAATTGTATTTAGACTGATGATCTTGATCATGATACCATGTTTCTTGGTGAACGATAAACTAAGAGATTGGATTATTTGTTCGGAGTTGATTTAGGGATCTATATAAGCTTGACCTTGGAGTTTACTTGACCATGATAATGGAAATTGGTGGACTGACTACAGTAAGGTAGCCCTGAAAGCACAAGTGTTCCTCAGGTGGTTTTGGTAATTAATGTCAACATATCTCTTGTTGGACTAATGTTTCTATCTAGTATGTTTTAGATAAGTTCAACAATGGAGTGGCATGGACTAAAGGTTGGGGGAACTCCTTTAGATGATAAGGACAAAGGATTGGCTAAAGCTTCAAGCTCAAGACTCTTCATTTTACACTTTTAGTGATCCAAGATCACATTGAGTCTATAGGAAAAGCCAATACTATTAAGAAGGGATGAGGTGTTGCTTAATGAGCCTTTTGCTCTATGTGCTTAATGATATGCTCCAAAATCCTCAACTACTTTCCCACTTCCACATATGACCTAAACCCAAAGTCAAACTCGGACCTACCGATTCTTTCTATCCGGCGCCACCGAGTTTCTCATATGTCATAAGCCACTGCCAAACCCTAGCAAATCGGTTTCACCGATAGGGATCTCGGTCACACCGAGATGGGATTGCAATCTCGCTGTGTATGTCCATTGTCAAAATCGGTCTCACCGAGTTCAGGCAATCGGTACTACCGAGATTACAATGCAAACTCTCTGTTTCCCTTTTGTAACTTTTCGGTCTCACTAAAAGAGCAAATCGGTCCCACCGGGTTTGCCTGACCAACTCTCTGGTTAGCTAATTACCAAATCGGTCTCACCGAGTTTGTGTAATCGGTCTCACCGAGATTACGTTATGCCCAAACCCTAACCACATCGGTCCTACCGAGATGCATGTCTGTCCCACCGAAAATCTCTAACGATCACTAGGTTTACCATTTTGGTCCGACCGAGTTTGTTGATTCGGTCCCACCGAGATTGGTAGATTGTATGTAACGGTTGGATTTTAAGTGGAGGCTATATATACCCCTCCACCTCCTCTTCATTCGTGGAGAGAGCCATCAGAACACACCTACTGAGGGAGTCCTGGATTAGGGGGTGTTCGGATAGCCGAACTATATCTTCAGCCGGACTCCAGGACTATGAAGATACAAGATTGAAGACTTCGTCCCGTGTCCGGAAGGTTCTTTCCTTGGCGTGGAAGGCAAGCTAGGCGTGCGGATATTCAAGATCTCCTACCAATGTAACCGACTCTGTGTAACCCTAACCCTATTCGGTGCCTATATAAACCGGAGGGTTGTAGTCCGTAGGACGAACACATCATAACCATCATCATACCCATAGGCTAGCTTCTAGGGTTTAGCCTCCTTGATCTCGTGGTAGATCTACTCTTGTACTACCCATATCATCAACATTAATCTAGCAGGAGTAGGGTTTTACCTCCATCGAGAGGGCCCGAACCTGGGTAAAATAGAGTGTTCCTTGTCTCCTGTTACCATCCGACCTTGACGCACAGATCGGGACCCCCTACCCGAGATCCTCTGTGTCGTCGCCTTTAGGCCCGATGGCTCCTTTGATCATCCACAACGATGAGGTCCAGGGTGAGACTTTTCTCCCCGAACAGATCTTCGTCTTCGGCGGCTTCGCTCTGCGGGCCAACTCGCTCGGTCATCTGGAGCAGATCGAGAGCTACGCCCCTGGCCATCAAGTTAGGTTTGGAAGCCTAAACTACACGACAGATATCCATGGAGACTTGATCTTCGACGGATTCGATCCATAGCCAAGCGTGCCGCACTATCTCGAGGGGCATGATATAGCTCTGCCTCCGAACAGTGTCCTGGAGGCCGCATACGCTCCGGCCCCGATCCTCGATTCGGCGCCCGCTGCGTTCTTTGAAGATGAACGGTTGGACGTCACCTCGGGGGCTGCGATCTTAAAGGCCATTCAGCCGAATGCGAGCCCCGCGCTCCGCATGGCCTGTGACTCCAAGGAGCCGGACTCTTCTCCGAACTTCGGGTCGTCCGTGCCCCCGCCGATCGAATCAGATTGGGCGCCTGTAATGGAGTTCACCGCCGCGAACATCTTTCAGTATTCACCTTTTGGTGATATTCTGAATTCTCTCAAGTCTCTCTCTTTGTCAGGAGAGCCCGGGCCGAACTATGGCCTGCGAGGTTGGGATTCGGACGACGAAGAAATTCAAAGCTCACCCACCGCCCACTTAATAGCCACTGTCGACGATATATCCGACATGCTCGACTTCGGCTCCGAAGACTTCGACGGTATGGACGACGAAGGAGGAGACGAGCAAGAACCAGCACCTATAGGGCGCTGGACCGCCACCTCGTCATACGACATATACATGGTGGATGCTCCAAAAGATGGAGATGGCGATGGAACAGCGGAGGATGGCACTTCGAAAAAGCCTCCAAAACACCGACGTCAGCGGCGCCGCTCCAAATCCCGCCACAGCAGAAACGGTGATTCCGGCACGGGAGATAATACTACCCCAGACAACGCCGAAGAACACCAAAACCAGCAGGATTCGGCACAGGAAGATGGAGAAGACCGCCCTCATGAGAGAGCGGCAGAGCGAGAGGTCGAGGACGATAACTACATGCCTCCCTCCGAAGACGAGGCAAGCCTCGGCGACAATGAATTCATCGTACCATCAGACCCCGCCAAACAAAAGCGCTTTCAACGCAGGCTTTTAGCCATGGCGAACAGCCTAAAGAAGAAGCAGCAACAGCTTAGAGCTGATCAAGATTTACTAGCTGACAGATGGACTGAAGTCCTTGCGGCCGAAGAGAACGATCTCGGACGCCCCTCCAAAAACTATCCTAAGCGCAGGCCGCTACCCCAATCAGAGGAGGAAGCCCAAGACATGGCAGATCGGCCACCTCGCGGCCGCGACAGAGAAGCCTGTCGAACATCCAAACAAGCCATGCCCCGCAGCCGCTTTACCAAGGCACGGGAACACGAACCAGACCTGCGAGACGTCCTGGAGGACAAAGCAAGGCAAACAAGATCGATCTATGGATCGCGCTGACGCCCGACGGCACGTGATAGTTTTCACTCCGGACACAATAAATCCGGCCGGGCCGAACACAACAGGCACAGCTCCTCCGAACTGCGTCGAGACATAGCCCAGTACAGGGGCGCCGCACACCCACTATGCTTCCCAGACGAAGTAATGGATCATAGAATCCCAGAGGGTTTTAAACCCGTCAACATCGAGTCGTACGATGGTACGACAGATCCGGCAGTATGGATTGAGGACTATCTCCTCCACATCCACATGGCACGTGGCGATGATTTGCACGCCATCAAATATTTACCCCTTAAGCTTAAGGGACCAGCCCAGCACTGGCTTAACAGCCTCCCCGCAGATTCGATCAGCTCTTGGGAGGACCTGGAGGCTGCATTCCTCGACAACTTCTAGGGGACCTACGTACGGCCACCGGACGCCGACGACCTAAGCCACATAATCCAGCAGCCAGAAGAACCGGCCAGGCAATTCTGGACACGGTTCCTAACAAAGAAAAATCAGATAGTCGATTGTCCGGATGCAGAGGCCTTAGCAGCCTTCAAGCATAACATCCGTGACGAGTGGCTTGCCCGGCACCTGGGACAGGAAAAGCCGAAATCCATGGCAGCCCTCACGACACTCATGACCTGCTTTTGCGCGGGCGAAGATAGCTGGCTAGCTCGCAGCAACAACTTATCGAAGAAGCAAGGTAATCCAGATACCAAGGACAAAAGTGGCAGGTCGCGAGGGAATAAACAGAAACGCCGCGTCAGCAGCGATAGCAATGAAGATACGGCAGTAAACGCCGGATTCAGAGGCCATAAATCCGGTCAGCGGAAAAAGCCATTCAAAAAGAATACCCAGGGCCCGTCCAGTTTGGACCGAATACTCGACCGCTCGTGCCAGATTCACGGCACTCCCGAAAGGCCAGCCAATCACACCAATAGGGATTGTTGGGTGTTCAAGCAGGCAGGCAAGTTAAGAGCCGAAAACAAAAACAAGGGGCTAGACAGCGATGACGAAGAGGAGCCCAGGCCGCCGAACAACAACGGACAGAAGGGGTTTCCCCCACAAGTGCGGATGGTGAACATGATATACGCAACTCATATTCCCAAGCGGGAGAGGAAGCGTGCGCTACGGGACGTATACGCGATGGAGCCAGTCGCCCCAAAGTTCAACCCATGGTCCTCTTGCCCGATCACCTTCCATCGAAGGGACCACCCCACTAGCATCCGTCACGGCGGTTTCGCCGCATTGGTTCTTGACCCAATCGTTGATGGATTTCACCTTACAAGAGTCCTCATGGACGGCGGCAGTAGCCTGAACCTGCTCTACCAGGATACAGTGCGGAAAATGGGCATAGATCCATCAAGGATCAAGCCCACAAGAACGACCTTTAAAGGCGTCATCCTAGGTGTAGAGGCCAATTGCATAGGCTCCGTAACACTTGATGTGGTCTTCGGATCTCCGGACAACTTCCGAAGCGAAGAATTAATCTTCGACATAGTTCCGTTTCGCAGTGGCTATCATGCTTTGCTTGGACGAACCGCATTCGCTAAATTCAATGCGGTGCCGCACTACGCATATCTCAAGCTCAAGATGCCAGGCCCTCGAGGTGTAATCACGGTCAGCGGAAACACCGAACGCTCCATCCGTACGGAGGAGCACACGGCGGCCCTCGCAGCAGAGGTACAAAGCAGCCTGTTAAGGCAGCTCTCGAGTCCGGCCGCTACAAAGCAGGACAAAGCAAAACGCGCCCGGAGTAACCCGCAGCAAGACCGACTGGCGCGTTCAAAGCACGCGTAGCAATACGGCCCCAACCCCAACCATCGCTACATAGCGGAGCTAGTACCTTGAGTACACAATTACGCCCTTACAATTCCATGGGCATAGGGGAAGGGGCAGATAAAACGGCATGCCAACAATACGGCGTCAAACGTACTAGGGGCTGCCGGGTTCTTCTTTTCTTTCAGGACTCCATACTCTGGATAGAGTGTTCGGCCTCGCTGCCGCACAGACGATACAGGACCCAGGAAAGCAGACAAAACAACGCCGCATCATGGAACTCTCAGGTGGTCTCTATTTCGAGCCATATATCTGTTTTTAAATTCCGCGGCCTGCGCCTGGTCAGGACATGTTAAATAGTCTAAATTTTTTTTGCACTACTTGTATCATTCGGCTTGAATAAACAGCCTCCTCATAAATAATGCATAGCTTTTCGTCTATTTTTTGCATTATCTTCTTTTAATATACATATGTTTACTCAAATAACATGATCGCACCCGTACACCATGGTACGGCAAACCACGCCAGGGGCTTTATTACCCTTCTATCTGGTGTGAGAAGTCCGTCCACTTTCACAAGTGCGGCACCCCGAACTTATAGCATTATATGCATCGGCTCCGAGTCATGATTTTGGTCATATGTTGGGTTTTCCCGGCTCCTATGTTTTGGTGCCTTACGTTCCGCTCTATCGGCTAAGGTAGCACTAGGAGAACCACTGCGATTGTGCCCCAGATCAGGTGGGTGAGCACTTCAGTGGAGAAAGCTAAAACAGACTGTCATGATAAGGCGCGAGACCGGTCGCTGTTCAAGAGGTTTTTCGAGTCCCTAAAGGCTTATGCCGCTTCGAGCGGAGAGCTGGTTAAGTCCGTCTAAAGGCGTGGATAGTGCCCCGAATTCGGCCTTCCGAACTAGGGGCTTCGCCAAAATTTAAAATTATAACGTTCTATGGCTAAGTGAGAGTGTTCAAGCATTATAGTCCGATTGCCTGGTTCGCTGTGCTGAGCGCCTCCTTCGAAGGACCCAACTATGGGAACAAGAGCCCTCAGGTTTATCCCGAACACCCCAGCACTAGTTGCATGGGGGCAGAAGCCGACGACTCGCCATCTCTCAGTTATTGATAAACGGCCGCATAGAAAATAATATTTTAAATTCAGAAAGCATTGCTTAAGCGCATATGAACAAGTTTTCAGCGCACAGGATACAAACGAGGGAGTTCATTGAAATATTACATCTTTGGCACACTCATCTGCGACAAGGCGAGCTCCAGCGAGAACTTCCTTGTAGTAGTTCTCGGGCTTGCGATGCTCCTTCCCCTGCGGTGGCCCGTCCTTCACTAGCTTCTCTCCGTCCAGCTTGCCCCAGTGTACCCTTACACGGGCAAGGGCCCTCCGGGCACCTTCTATGCAGACGGAGCGCTTGATGACCTCAAGCCGTGGACAGGCCTCCACCAGCCGCCGCACCAGCCCGAAGTAGCTCCTAGGCAGGGCCTCTCCAGGCCACAGCCAAACTAGTAAGCCCTTCATGGCCTGTTCGGCCGCCTTGTGGAGCTCGGCCAGCTGCTTCAGCTGATCGCTTAAGGGCACAGGGTGTCCGGCCTCAGAATACTAAGACCAGAACACACTCTCCGTCGAGCTGTCCTCTTCAGCTCGGTAGAATGCGGCGGCGTCGGATGCGCTGCGGGGAAGATCGAAGAACGCCCCTGGAGAACTCCGGATTCGGGTAAGTAATAGGTATTTCACCTTTATATTCCTACTTTGCATTAAGAATTCCTTACCCGCTGCTATCTTTTTCACATCCTCCAACTCCTGGAGGGCCTTTTGGGCTTCGGCCTTGGCACTCTTGGTGGTCTCAACAGCCGACGCAAGCTCGGATGCTTGCGTTTTTGCCTCAAGCTCCAAACCCTCATGTTTCTTCATGAGAGCTTGCAGCTCTTGCTGCACCGCGCCGACATGGACCCCAAGCTTTTCTCGCTCGGCGCGCTCCTCGGCCGCTTTCTTCTCGGCCTCAGCCAACGCCTGCTTCAGGGTTTCCACCTCGGTTGTGGCCCCTACAATAAGCAGTACAATCCTGTTATTTCTTTTTGCAATCAAGCCTCTCTATAGGCACCTTTTTTTTCTTCTAAGGGGTATTTCTTACCTTCCTTTTCCACGAGCTGCCTTTTGGCAAGGCTGAGCTCTTGCTCAGACCGCTCGAGGTCCTTTTTCAAGACTTCCACCTGCGCAGTCATTGCGGCGGTGGACAGCAGAGAAGCCTGCATACGCATATTAGAATTTTTATTAGACTCCTGCGAAAATTGTTGGATCCTCTATTCGGCTTTTCATTCCGAACACCGAACAGAGCATCAGGGGCTACTGTCTATGCGGTAATGAATTTAGCATATTTTTTGCTTACCTGGAAGCCTGTTAGAAGGCTAGCGCAAGCTTCATTCAGTCCGCTCTTGGCGGACTGAACCCTTTGGACCACCGCACTCATAACAGTACGGTGCTCCTCGTCGATGGTGGCCCCTTCAAGCGCCTCCAACAGACTATTCGATGCCTCTGGTTGGACAGAGGTCGCCGGCCCAGACGGCTTACTCCTCTTGGAAGGAGTTCGCCCACCGCGAGCCATGACGGTTGAGTCCGGCGCGGTGTCCGGCACAAAGCCGGACTGGGAGCCCTGGGGGGTTTCATCCCCTTTACTCCTGGGGTCCTGAGGATTGCCTTGCGGCTCCTCCAGGACCACCTCCTCCTGCCCTGTTCGGCGGGACGCCGCTTCGGCGCCGTCCGGCCCGCTGGGGGAGACTGCGGGCGGGACAGAGTTCATGTCCGACGAATCCAGGGAGCCGCTCGATGAATCATCGAGTGCGGCTCGGGGCGGGCTGCGCAAATAGCATTCGACATTAGGGTAAGCTGCGCACTTGAAGATACTATGAGTCATTCTGGTATGTGAATACTTACGATGTCGCCGGACGCTTGGTTCTGTCCGGCCACACCTTTCCGCCCTCTTCGGCGTTGGGGGAGTAGTCCGGCGGAGGGGTCTTCCTTTTCCTCGACCCCTCGGCCTCCCCTGTTGGGGCGGCCATCTTCTTTTTCGCTCCCCTTGCTGGAGGGGGAGAGCTTCCTTGTTTCTCCTCCTCATTTTCACGAGAGGAGGGCGTCGCAGACTCGCCAGATGATGAGCTCGACACCACCACATTGCGGGCACTCTTTCGAGTCCCAGTGGTCTTCTTCTTCTTTACCTTCTTCTCCGGCACCACATAGGGCGCCGGAGCCAGCAGCTTCTCTAAGAGAGCTGGGGATGGGTCTTCGGGCAGAGGAGCCGGACAGTTGATTGGTCCGGCTATCTTCAGCCACGCCTGTCAAAGGCAAAGGGAGTTTTTAGATCCCACATAGAGTTAACCTATGTAGAAAAGCTTAAACGAACCTGTGAAAGGTATAAATAGCCTACCTCGCCAGCGTTGCGCTGCGAGCTATATCCGCGGTCCTCGGAAGCGGATGTGGGGCACTCGGCGCCTTTGGTTAGCACCTTCCAGACGTCTTCATACGTCGTGTCGAAGAGCCTATTGAGGGTTTGGTGCTGCGCCGGGTCGAATTCCCACAAAGTGAACTCCCGTTCTTAGCACGGGAGGATCCGGCGAACGAACATGACCTGGATGATGTTGACATGCCGGATGGGCTTGTTCATCAGGGACCGGATGCAAGTTTGCAGTCCGGTCAATTCTTCTTCGTTGCCCCACGATAGGCCTGTCTCTTTCCAGGACATGAGCCGCGTGGGGGGTCCGGATCGGAACTCAGGGGCCGCGACCCATTTCGAGTCACGTGGCTCGGTGATGTAAAACCACCCTGCCTGCCACCCCTTTAAGGACTCCACAAAAGAGCCATCGAACCAGAGTGTGTTGTCCATTTTGCCGGCCATAGCACCTCCGCACTCCGCCTGGGTGCCGGACACCACCTTGGGCTTGACGTTGAAGGTCTGGAGCCAAAGGCCGAAGTGGGGGCGGCTGCGGAGAAAGGCCTCACACACGATGATAAACGCCGAGATATTGAGGATAAAGTTCGGGGCCAGATCGTGGAAGTCCAGGCCGTAGTAGAACATGAGCCCCCGGACAAAAGGGTGAAGTGGAAAACCCAGTCCGCGGAGGAAATGGGGGAGAAAAACTACCCTCTCATGGGGCCTTGGGGTGGGAAGAAGCTGCCCCGCCTCGGGAAGCCAGTGCGGGATGTCCTTGGACAGATATCCGGCCTTCCTAAGCTTTTTGATTTGACCCCCCGTAACGAAGGAAGCCATCCACTTGCCACCCGCTCTGGACATCGCTGGAGCAGGTTGGGGAAGAAAGAGCGAACTTGGGCGTTGGATCTTGAGTGCACAGGAGATGGATGGGCAAAGGAGAAGGCGTAGGTGAAAGAGGTGGATCTTTATCCCCTTATATAGGTTGATGCCGTTATGCGTCCCCACCTACCTAATAAAACTCGCTTGCCGCTCACACGGCGTGGTAAATGGCACGGTTGGGTTACCCACGTCCGCATTAATGAGAATCCCGTTAAAAGGGGCACACGATCTCTGCTTCGACAAGACGTGCCAAGGAAACCGCCTCGTTGAACGTGATGCGGTGGAACAACAAAAAATAATCCATACAGAAGGCTTGGTCGCAGTGTTATGACGCACTGCGGAATACGTCAGCAGATTTGATTTGTGTTTGTATTATTCTCTATATGGCAATGCGTGGAAACTTGTTTTGCAGAGCCGGACACTATTTTTTGGTGTTTATTATCTTCTTGAAGAATTTGGAGGAGGAACTCGCCTTGCAATGCCGAAGACAATTTGCGCGCCGGACTTGTCGTCATTGAAGCCTAGTTCAAGGGCTACTAAGGGAGTCCTGGATTAGGGGGTGTTCGGATAGTCGAACTATATCTTCAGCCGGACTCTAGGACTATGAAGATACAAGATTGAAGACTTCGTCCCGTGTCCGGAAGGTTCTTTCCTTGGCAGGGAAGGCAAGCTAGGCGTGCGGATATTCAAGATCTCCTACCAATGTAACCGACTCTGTGTAACCCTAACCCTATCCGGTGCCTATATAAACCGGAGGGTTGTAGTCCGTAGGACGAACACATCATAACCATCATCATACCCATAGGCTAGCTTCTAGGGTTTAGCCTCCTTGATCTCATGGTAGATCTACTCTTGTACTACCCATATCATCAATATTAATCTAGCAGGAGTAGGGTTTTACCTCCATCGAGAGGGCCCGAACCTGGGTAAAATAAAGTGTCCCTTGTCTCCTGTTACCATCCAACCTTGACGCACAGATCGGGACCCCCTACCCGAGATCCGCCGGTTTTGACACCGACACCTACACTTCCAATTCATATGTTCTGAGAAAGAACCACCTACTCATGTGTTGAGACCAAGATATTCCATTCCTACCATATGAATCTTGATCTCTAGCCTTTCCCAAGTTGCTTTCCACTCAAATCTTCTTTCCACCAAATCCAAATCCTATGAGAGAGAGTTGAGTGTTGGGGAGACTATCATTTGAAGCACAAGAGCAAGGAGTTCATCATCAACACACCATTTGTTACTTCTTGGAGAGTGGTGTCTCCTAGATTGGCTAGGTGTCACTTGGGAGCCTCCGACAAGATTGTGGAGTTGAACCAAGGAGTTTGTAAGGGCAAGGAGATCGCCTACTTCATGAAGATCTACCGCTAGTGAGGCAAGTCCTTCGTGGGCGATGGCCATGGTGGGATAGACAAGGTTGCTTCTTCGTGGACCCTTCGTGGGTGGAGCCCTCCATGGACTCGCGCAACCGTTACCCTTCGTGGGTTGAAGTCTCCACTAACATGGATGTAGGATAGCACCACCTATCCGAACCATGGGAAAAACATCCTTGTCTCCAATAGCGTTTGAATTCTCCAAACCCTTCCCTTTACATTCTTGCAAGTTGCATGCTTTACTTTCCGCTGCCTATATACTCTTTGCATGCTTGCTTGATATGTATTATGTATGTTGAAATTGTGCCTAAACTCCACTCAAACCAAAAGGGCTTAAAAACTACAACTTTAGCACTAAGTGTCTAATCACCCCCCCTCTAGACACTCATACTTCTAGATCCTACAAGTGGTATCAGAGCTTTGGTCTCCATTGCCTTGGTTTAATCACCTTTGGAGGAAGATGGATTTGTCTACTTTAGGGAGTCTTAGACATAGAGTGCCTATTCTTGATGAAGAGTATTTTCATGAATGAAAAAATGAGATGCTTGTGATTTTCACTCAATACCATTTGAACAAGTATATTACTAGTCCTTGTGCTCCTCATGTTGATCCTATGCATCCCACTCTAGATGAAGATATTGACATGGTTTGCAATCTTAGAACCGTTGAGCTCATCATTAGAGGATTTCCCAAATACGTGATTGCTAGTTTACCCACTCTTAAATGCACCTATACTATATGGAAATTTCTTGAGGAACGATTCCCCAATTATTCCTTGAAATTTTTTGATGAAATTCTCCATAAATCTATTGCCTTGAGTAAAATGAACTCTAGTGATCCTAGTTTTGGTAACTGTCTATTTGAGCTTACCAATCTCATGCGTGCTAAAGGAAATATTCGAATCATTGGTGATATCATAACCGAATCCATAAGAATTCATAAAAGTGACCACTTTGATGATCATTTATCTGATGAATTACCCTCTCTAGGATATGCTCAATCACAAGATGTTGAACATGGATACTATGATGAAGATGATGATAGTGACTCCGATCTCGATGATACAATGAGACACTTTGGTCTTATGGCTAATCTTCAAGGATATGTGTCAGGAGGAAAGGAATGGGTTCTCGACAGTGGATGTACCGATCATATGGCCGGAGATGAAGAGATGTTCCGTGAGCTTGCTGAAAATGACGGCCCTCGAAAATATGTCACCTTTGGTGATAATTCAAAGGGTAAGGTGGTTGGCCTTGGTAAGGTGGCCATCTCACATGATAGCTCCATTCAAAATGTCATGCTTGTTGAATCCCTTGGCTACAACTTACTTTCAGTATCTAGACTTGCTGATTTTGGATTGAATGTCCTATTTACTGAGGTAGATTGCCAAGTGTTTTGATGAGACAATCATAAAATGGTCTTTACCGGTATACGTAGAGGTGACCTTTATATCGTTGATTTCTCAAAAAGGGCACAACCTAAAACTTGCTTTATTGCTAAATCCTCAAAAGGTTGGTTGTGGCATAGACGACTAGGTCATGTTGGCATGAGAAACCTTGACAAGCTTATTAAAGGAAATCATATCCTTGGAGTTAACGATGTCATATTTGATAAGGATAGACTCTGCAGTGCTTGTCAAGCAGGTAAACTGGTTGGAGGGAGGCATCCCGTGAAGAACATCATGACCACAAGGAGGCCACTTGAGCTACTTCATATGGATCTCTTTGGTCCCAATGCCTACAAGAGTCTCGGTGGAAATTCCTTTGGTCTAGTTATAGTTGATGATTTTTCAAGATTTACGTGGGTGTTTTTTCTTGATGATAAATCACAGGTCCAAAAGATCTTCAAAAACTTCGCTAGAAAGGCCCAAAATCAGTTTGACGTGAAGATTAAGAAGGTTCGAAGCGACAATGGAACGGAGTTCAAGAACGCAAATGTGGATACCTTTCTTGATGAAGAAGGGATTTCACATGAGTTCTCGGCTACGTACACACCTCAACAAAATGGAGTTGTTGAGAGGAATAATCGGACGCTCATCGAAATGGCGAGAACGATGCTTGATGAGTACAAGACGCCGAAGCACTTCTGGGCAGAAGCGGTTGAGACGGCTTGTCATGCAACAAATCGCTTGTATCTTCACAAGATACTCGGCAAGACGACATACGAGCTCCTCACCGGTAACAAACCCCAAGTTGGATACTTTCGAGTATTTGGCTCAAAGTGTTACATTCTAGATAAGCATCGTCGTTCAAAGTTTGCTCCTAAGTCTCATCAAGGTTTCCTACTTGGTTATGGCTCAAACTCTCATACTTACCGTGTCTACAACAATTTCACCCGAAAGGTTGAAGAAACGGTAGATGTGAAGTTTGATGAATCTAATGGCTCGCAAGTAGAGCAATTGCCAATTGATGTAGGAGACAAAGACCCTTCAGAAGAAATTCAAGACTTGTCGATTGGCAAAATTCGTCCAATGGAGGTGAAGGAGAATACCTCGTCCATCCAAGTGGAAGCTTCTACTTCACGACAAGGTGAACCAAGAGTTGACACGGAAGCATCCACAAGTGGGACACACCAAGATGAAGAAAACGAGGAAATACGTCAAGACGAACATCAACAACCTCCTTCTCCACCACGACAAGAGAACAACAACGTCAACAATGAAGAATATCATGAAGAAGAACAAGATGAAGAAGAAGTTCAACGAAGACCCAAGCAAAAGCTTTCACGAGTTCAAGCAAGAATTGCCAAAGATCATCCCGTCGAGCAAATCTACAATGATATCCAAACCGGGAGAATTACTCGCTCAAAAACTCGTCTAGCTAACTTTTGTGAAAACTATTCATTCATCTCTAGCATTGAACCTATGAAGGTCTAAGAAGCATTGAAGGATCCGGATTGGATAAATGCTATGCACGAAGAGCTACACAACTTTGAGAGAAACCAAGTTTGGACATTGGTTGAGAAGCCCGACAACAACCACAACATCATCGGTACCAAATGGGTGCTTCGCAACAAGCAAGATGAAGATGGACAAGTGGTTCGCAACAAATCACGTCTCGTTGCCCAAGGATACACACAAGTCGAAGGTATGGACTATGGTGAGACATATGCTCCCGTTGCTAGACTTGAGTCCATTCGCATCTTACTTGCCTTTGCTAATCACCACAATATCACCTTGTACCAAATGGATATTAAAAGTGCTTTTCTAAATGGTGAAATAGAGGAGGAAGTTTATGTCAAACAACCTCCTGGCTTTGTCAATCCTAAGAAACCTAATCATGTTTACAAACTTCACAAAGCACTTTATGGTCTTAAATAAGCTCCTAGAGCATGGTATAAATGCTTGACTAAGTTCCTTATTGCAAGTGGTTTTGAAATTGGAAAAAATGATTCTACACTTTTTACTAAAAGAGTTAATGGAGAATTATTTGTATGCCAAATTTATGTTGATGATATCATATTTGGTTCTACTAACCCTCTTTTTAGTGAAAAGTTTGGAAAGCTTATGTCAAAGAAGTTTGAGATGTCTATGATGAGTGAACTCAAATTCTTTCTTGGTTTGCAAATCAAGCAAACTAAGGAAGGTACATTTATCTCTCAAACGAAGTATACCAAAGACCTATTCAAGAAGTTCAATATGCAAGAATGCAAAGGTATGCCTACACCCATGCCTACTAGTGGACATAATGATTTGACCAAAGATGGTGAACCGGTTGATCAAAAGGTTTATCGCTCTATGATTGGTTCATTGTTATACCTATGTGCCTCTCGCCCCGACATTATGCTAAGTGTGTGCATGTGTGCACGATATCAAGCTGCTCCTAAAGAATGTCATCTTAAAGCCGTGAAAAGGATAGTAAGATACCTAATTCATACACCAAATTTTGGCATTTGGTATCCTAAGATGTCCTCTTTCGATCTTGTTGGGTATTCTGACTCGGATTATGCCGGAGACAAGGTTGATAGAAAGTCCACTTCGGGTACATGTCAATTTCTTGGTAGATCTCTTGTGTCTTGGTCCTCCAAGAAACAAAACTCGGTATCCCTATCCACCGCCGAAACGGAATACATTGCCGCTGGTTCATGTTGTGCTCAATTACTTTGGATGACCCAAACTCTTAAAGATTATGGGGTCTATGTGAAACATGTTCCATTGCTTTGTGATAATGAAAGTGCTATCAAAATTGGTCATAATCCTGTGCAACATTCTCGAACTAAGCATATTGATGTTCGTCATCATTTCATTCGAGATCATGTTGCTAAGGGTGACATTGATCTTAAACATGTTCGCACCGATAAGCAATTAGCGGATATATTCACTAAACCACTTGATGAGAAAGTGATTTGCAGGTTAAGAGGAGAATTGAACATCATTGATGCTTCAAACTTGGAGTAGAAACTCCATTGGATACATGCAAGACATGAGCTTATGGCCAATCCATGATATATCTCTTATGATGACTATCTTGTGTCTTGGATATATTTGTATCTTGCATGATATCTAACTCATGTAGGTACTTGGTTGAATCAAATTCTATGAGATTGCAACTCACTCACGTCTTGAGCAATCTCTACATCACCAAGTCTCTACACAACGGTGGTTGACGACAAGGAAGCACGAGACCATATGAACATATCCTTTGACAAATTCTATGATTGAGCTTCAAGATTGTCATGTTGGATATAAAAGTGTTTTTCCTTGCACGAACTAACCCATGTAGGAGGATGAACTCAAACTCCAAGTGGTGCTCCGAACTCTTGATGAGCTACATCAACCTCGAGCACCCACACAAGTTCAACTACTTGAGCAAGATCCACACCACCACCCAAGGTATGTTATTCCATCTTAGAGAAGCTTCACTCCAAGTCATGTGTCAAAGCAACTCAACAAGATGTGAATATATCAAAATGCTTAAACGACAAATGGTAACCCCATTTTGAGCTTAAACGATGAGTATGACCCATGATCAAGTGTTCTCACTTGACTCCTAAGTCAATATACTCTTACATAGGTGACTATGTCACCGCCCAATTCTAGATGAAGTTCTCTTGTGTTCTTTTGTTATTGCATTTGTCCCTTGCATACTTGTTTCCTTCTTTTTCAACAAACAAAAAAAACTTCATCTAGAACTTTCATTCTTTTCTGCTTCTTTTTGTTCTGCATATTCTGCATCAAATTCCTTGCAAATCTTTCAGTTAATTCAGTGCAAATCTTTGTGAAATCTTATTTGACTAGTGAGCTGAGGTGACAAGTATTTTCTCTGAAGTAAACTCGGTTCCACCGAACTGAACATTTCGGCTCAACTGGTTTCTTTCGGTACCACCAAAACTTGACGCTCGGTGTCACCGATTTCGCAACAGGAAAACAGTTTGCCACTTATTCTATATTTCTTCTGATCCAGCTCCACTCAATGAATCTTGTCCTCTACAAGCATCACAGTTTTACCATTGCTTTATGCTGAATCTCAAGGACCAAACCTTTTCGACAGATTCTAGTAAGATCTTCTTGGAAATTGATGTCAAAGGGGGAGAGAGAGAGATCACATCAAAGCTCATCATCAGGGAGAAAGAGAGAAAGTATTAAGGGGGAGAAAGAGATCTCCAGGGGGAGAGAATACTCAAGGATCCCAGATGCTTGATGATTAAGAGGAGAGATGCCACATGTCTTTTTGGGGGAAAGTCATGTGTTTTAGTGCTTCAGTTCATTTATATCTTTTAGCTCTGATTCTCTGTTCCCTATCTTCTCCCAATATCCCATGTCAAAATCAGGGGGAGCAAGACATCTAAGGGAAAGAAATCATTCAAATTCATTGCACATCTTTACTCTTGGGGACATGTCTGATTCAATGTGTGCTCTATACTTACTCTCTACATGTCATCCCAGTCTTGGTACTCTTATGGTTTCTTTTGTTTGCTCTGGCTAGTGGATGTATCTGTGTTATCTAAACTTGTTTGTGCAGGTTCATACCATCCTAAGCCAACTTAAGACTACAAGGTAAGTATATGCATCAGAATCATGAGTATGAGGAATTCTTCACATGCTTCTATATTCTGTATTCACATGATTGCATACATGTAGGGGGAGCCTATGCTTGTTACATGTTCTTCCAAAGCTTTACTTGCTATTCTTTATATCTTTATCTAAAGCTTTGATGTATGTTGCCATCAATTACCAAAAAGGGGGAGATTGAAAGCACAAGTGCTCCTCAGGTGGTTTTGGTAATTAATGTCAACATATCTCTTGTTGGACTAATGTTTCTATCTAGTATGTTTCAGATAAGTTCAATAATGGAGTGGCATGGACTAAAGGTTGGGGGAACTCCTTCAGATGATAAGGACAAAGGATTGGCTAAAGCTTCAAGCTCAAGACTCTTCATTTTACACTTTTAGTGATCCGAGATCACATTGAGTCTATAGGAAAAGCCAATACTATTAAGAAGGGATGAGGTGTTGCTTAATGAGCCTTTTGCTCTATGTGCTTAATGATATGCTCCAAAATCCTCAACTACGTTCCCACTTCCACATATGACCTAAACCCAAAGTCAAACTCGGACCTACCGATTCTTTCTATCCGGCGTCGCCGAGTTTCTCATATGTCATAAGCCACTGCCAAACCCTAGCTAATCGGTTTCACCGATCGGGATCCCGGTCACACCGAGATGGGATTGCAATCTCACTGTGTATGTCCATTGTCAAAATCGGTCTCACCAAGTTTAGGCAATCGGTACTACCGAGATTACAATGCAAACTCTCTGTTTCCCTTTTGTAACTTTTCGGTCTCACCGAAAGAGCAAATCGGTCCCACCGAGTTTGCCTGACCAACTCTCTGGTTAGCTAATTACCAAATCGGTCTCACCGAGTTTGTGTAATCGGTCTCACCGAGATTACGTTATGCCCAAACCCTAACCACATCGGTCCTACCGAGATGCATGTCAGTCCCACCGAAAATCTCTAACGGTCACTAGGTTTACCATTTTGGTCCGACCGAGTTTGTTGATTCGGTCCCACCGAGATTGGTAGATTGTGTGTAACGGTTGGATTTTAAGTGGAGGCTATATATACCCCTCCACCTCCTCTTCATTCATGGAGAGAGCCATCAGAACACACCTACACTTCCAATTCATATGTTCTGAGAGAGAACCACCTACTCATGTGTTGAGACCAAGATATTCCATTCCTACCATATGAATCTTGATCTCTAGCCTTTCCCAAGTTGCTTTCCACTCAAATCTTCTTTCCACCAAATCCAAATCCTATGAGAGAGAGTTGAGTGTTGGGGAGACTATCATTTGAAGCACAAGAGCAAGGAGTTCATCATCAACACACCATTTCTTACTTCTTGGAGAGTGGTGTCTCCTATATTGGCTAGGTGTCACTTGGGAGCCTCCGACAAGATTGTGGAGTTGAACCAAGGAGTGTGTAAGGGCAAGGAGATCGCCTACTTCGTGAAGATCTACCGCTAGTGAGGCAAGTCCTTCGTGGGCGATGGCCATGGTGGGATAGACAAGGTTGCTTCTTCGTGGACCCTCGTGGGTGGAGCCCTCCGTGGACTCGCGCAACCGTTACCCTTCGTGGGTTGAAGTCTCCACTAACGTGGATGTAGGATAGCACCACCTATCCGAACCACGGGAAAAACATCCTTGTCTCCAATAGCGTTTGAATTCTCCAAACCCTTCCCTTTACATTCTTGCAAGTTGCATGCTTTACTTTCCGCTGCCTATATACTCTTTGCATGCTTGCTTGATATGTATTGTGTATGTTGAAATTGTTCCTAAACTCCACTCAAACCAAAAGGGCTTAAAAACTACAACTTGAGCACTAAGTGTCTAATCACCCCCCTCTAGACACTCATACTTCTAGATCCTACAAGCCCTTTCAAGTATTTGGGGATTATAGGGACTTTAGGAGATCATGTGGAACACCATAGACATTGGATTTGTAGAATTAATGAATTATGTAATTAATGGGCTTATGGAGTTGATTCATAGGAAGGAAACAAGATCTTGGAGTGGTATACGATGTGTTTCCTTAGGATAAAGATGCTTTATCTTAGGCCTTGAAAGAATAGGCTGAGCTCTTGGATTGTGATGTTTAATTCAAGCTTAGCAGCTTGTATGTTCTGCCCATGGATTATTTTTGCATAGATATGAGTTTGGGGATAATTGACACATATGATTTTGCTAGACCTCCTCTCAGGAGTCATGAGGATATGAATAACATGAGTGATGATTGGAGTTGACCTATATGGGATGATTCTTTCGGTAACATGATGTGATTGTTTGGAAGACTAGATAGAACGATTGGCATCTCAGAAACTGTGCTCAAGGATAAGATGATAAATGTTCACTCGCACACTAGAATCCTTGAAACCCTTAAGCCCTACCAAGCCACAACATGGTCGGATCATGACCATGGGTCTTGACTCTAGATCGAGAACACCTTGGACCATACTCAACCATGACCACCACCAATACCCCATTCTACTCTATGTACCCCGTGAACAAAGTCTTCATGGAGTGCTTAGACAAGATAGTTGTCATCATCATTTGGTGACCTACTTGTCCACCCGAAGACGGAACAAGAGCCATTCAGCTAGTCAAGGAACATTGAAGACCGCCATGCCAAGGAGCAAGAACTACATCCACCACCATCGTCAAGAAGTGAACTTTCTTGTCGAAGACTAGGTGTATCTACGAGCCACTTCTCTCAAAGAGAACCAAGCATTTTCATGACAAGGAAACCCACACCAAGATTCATCGACCCTCTTCGAGATCACTCCAAGATTCAACAACACCCTTTGAGATCGCTACAAGACGAAGAGAAGACAGTTGCCAGCTGGAGTTACCGCCTGAGTTACCCACTGTGCACAGTGTTTTCCACGCGACACACCCCCGAAAGTGTTTCCAACTTCCTAACTAGCCCGATCCCTACTGTAACACCCCGGATGTAACTTGCCATATTTGTAACTCCAACTCTTGCCATTTTCGGCAATGTGATATGATATTCCCTCATGGTTGGGTTTTCCTTCATTTTGCATTTTGTCCTTGCCATGCATTTCATGTCATGTCATCATGTGCATCGCATTCGCATACGTGTTCGTCTTATGAATCCGAGCATTTTCCCCGTTGTCCGTTTTGCAATCCTGCGCTCCTACGTCCTCCGGCGCCCCCTTTTACCTATTTCCATGTGCGAGTGTTAAACGGTCTCGGAATGGACCGAGGTTTTTCAAGCAGCCTTGGTATAGTACCGGTAGACCGACTGTCAAGTTTCGGGTCATTCGGAGGTCGTTTGATACTCCAACGGTTAACCGGGTAACGTGAAGGCCTCGTGTGTGTTGCAGCCCAAAACCCCTCATAAACAGCCCAATAACTCATCTAAGACACTCCCATATCCATCGCCGTTCGATCACGATTGCGTGGCCAAAAACCGTGCTCAATTTGGAGCCTCCTAGCCCCTCCTACCTATAAATCCACCCCCTCTCCCGAAATTTTCGGATCCACTCCAACCCTAACCCTAGCCCCGCTCCTCCCGCCGCCGCCGGACACGTCCGGACGGATCCGGACAACGTCCGGATCCACCCGCCGCCGCCCGCAGCCAGTGGCGCGCTGCCATGTGGCCTGCTCCGCCGCCGGCCCGCCGAGGCCCGCTCCCGGCCCCCGCGGACCCAGCCGCCGCCGCCCGCACCCGAGCGCCGCTCGCCCCTCGCGCTTCGCCCCGCCGCCGTAGCTCTCCGCCGGCGAGCTCGCCGGCCGCCGCCCGGCTCCGCCTCCCCGCGGCCCCGCCGCCACCTCCTCCCGCCGGCGCCGCCCCGCCACCGCACCGGCGCGACCCCGCGCCGCCCTGCCGCGCCGCTCGCCCCGCGCCTCCCCCGCCTCTCCGGCGCCTCCTCCGGCCAGATCCGGGCTGGCGCCACCCGGATCCGGTCGCCCCGGCCGCCTCGGTTCGCGCGCTCGGAGAACCCTAGATCCGGAGGTCGATTTCCCGCCTAAGTCCTTTTTCCTGGCATTATTATTATGCATTTCCTTGGTGCAATAACTCCGCAACCTGGCTCCATTTTGGGCGTAGGGCATATCGAATTGTTCGCCTCAATGAGTACATCATTTCATCTCATTGCATCATTTTCATTTGAGCTCATCTTGATGCCCGAAATGCTGTTGGAAGAGGGCTATGTCATGTTAGTTTCAGATCTGTTTCAGTAGATGCACTTTTGTCATTTTTGCCATGATTGATGTGTGCATCCTATGAATTGGAGTCCTACATGTGTTTTGTAATATGCCATGCTATGTTTCCAGGTGTGTATGCCATGTATTTTTGTGATCTCTGTGGTGACTAGCACAAACATGCAAACTTGGGTACATATTGTTGTTGATTTCAGGGACTTAGTAATTTCACTAAGTTATTCCCTGCTGTTATTTTTATGCCATGTGTTCATGTTGTTTCAGAGAGATCTATGCCTCTTTTGAGCATGATCATTAAGGGTGTTTTGAACATATGGATTTGATCTATCCATCCATGCCTTTTTTTGTAATTATGGAGTGCCATAACTTGAGTCAATCGAGCTCTACTTTTGCTATAAAATGTTACTGGCAGACTGTTTACATGTTATTCGATTTTGCCAAGCTTGTTGTAGTTGATCCGTGCATGCTATGATGTTATTCTTGCCATGTCTGGATTCTATGACATGTCTTATTGATGTATATATGCTTATTTTATCATGAGATGCTCTGTAGTGAGTGCATCGATCTCGTAAACATGCCTACTTGTTATCTGTTTTAGACATGTCCAGTTTTCTGCTAAGTCTGAAAACTGTAACGAAACTTGCTTAATTGACATGGGTGTTATTATATTTTCTGGTCCTTTTTGGCTCATGGTCAGTAAGGGACTTTTGTTCTATGCTTTGAGTAGATTCATGCCATGCCATATTTTGATATGTCCTGTTCTTGTAGAATGTTGTTTCCTTGCTCTAAACATGTCATCCTGATGTTAATTTCTGGCATGTTGTTGATTTCTCTAAGTCTGTGAACCTGTTATGTTTTGCACTTTTGCCATGCTTGTTTGAACCTGTTATGTTGTGATTTAGCCGTAGCTCAGTGTTCATATTTTGTCAAGCATCTTGAGTAGTTCATTGACATATACTTTGTTGCTATGTTTGGGTGCAGTAGCTTAATTTCTTGTTGCTTGCTAAGTGGCATCATGCTGTTAATGGCAGAATCTTGTCATTCTTGTTTTGCTTGTCATTTGCAAACCGTGCATCCGATTCCGGTGATCTTTATATCGATTTCAACCGAAATCACCTGACCTATCCAGTGGCGTACTTGGTTTGCCAAGATTATGCCTTGTTCATCTTTTTCCCTTCCGGAGCACGCATATGCATTGCATATCACATCTCGCATATCATGCCATGTTTTGCATCATGTTGATTGCGCATTGCATCGTGGTGGATAGTTGTTCCTTTGCTTGTCTTCTTGTTTTGGGTAGAGCCGGGAGACGAGTACATGAACGAGGAACCTGTTGAGAACGCTCACGAGGATCAAGCTTTCGACAACTCTGAGAACCTTGCAGGCAAGATGACCATACCCTCGAAATCACTTCTATCTTTGCTTGCTAGATGCTCGCTCTTTTGCTATGCCTTTGCTGCGATACCTACCACTTGCTATATCATGCCACCCAAATTGCCATGTCAAACCTCTAACCATCCATGTCCTAGCAAACCGTTGATTGGCTATGTTACCGCTTTGCTCAGCCCCTCTTTTAGCGTTGCTAGTTGCAGGTGAAGATGAAGTTTGTTCCATGTTGGAACATGATTACTTTGGGTTATCACAATATCTCTTATTTTAGTTAATGCATCTATATACTTGGTAAAGGGTGGAAGGCTCGGCCTTTTGCCTGGTGTGTTGTTCCACTCTTGCCACCCTAGTTTCCGTCATACCGGTGTTATGTTCCTTGATTTTGCGTTCCTTACACGGTTGGGTGATTTATGGGACCCCCTTGACAGTTCGCTTTGAATAAGACTCCTCCAGCAAGGCCCAACTTTGGTTTTACCATTTGCCACCTAAGCCTTTTCCCCCGGGTTTTCGCGAGCCCGAGGGTCATCTTTATTTTAACCCCCCGGGCCAGTTCTCCTTCGATTGCTGGTCCAAACTAGATCCACTTGCGGTGCCGCCCCGAGGCAACTTGGGGTATCTTCGGTTGCCGTACGTAGTGTTCATCCGGATGTGCCCTGAGACCGAGATATGTGCAGCTCCTATCAGGATTTGTCGGCACAATCGGGCGGCTTTGCTGGACTTGTTTTATTACTGTCGAAATGTCTTGTAGTCCGGGATTCCGAGACTGATCGGGTCTTCCCGGTAGAAGGAATATCCTTCGTTGACCGTGAGAGCTTATAATGGGCTAAGTTGGGACACCCCTGCAGGGTATTATCTTTCGAAAGCCGTGCCCGCGGTTATGAGGCAGATAGGAATTTGTTGATGTCCGGTTGTAGAAAACCCGAAGTTGATCTTAACTAAAACACATCAACCGCGTGTGTAACCGTGATGGTCTCTTCTCGGCGGAGTCCGGGAAGTGAACACGGTGTTGGAGTTATGTTTGACGTAGGTTGTTCTAGGATCACTTCTTGATCACTTCTAGCTTCACGACCGTGCTTTGCTTCTCTTCTCGCTCTCTTTTGCGTTGTTAGCCACCATATATGCTAGTCGCTTGCTGCAGCTCCACCTCACAACCCTATCTTACCTTTAAGCTTAAATAGTCTTGATCTCACGGGTGTGAGATTGCTGAGTCCCCGTGACTCACAGATTCTACCAAAACAGTTGCAGGTGCCAACGATGCCAGTGTAGGTGATGCAACCGAGCTCACGTGGGAGTTCGACGAGGAACGTGGCCGTTACTATGTGTCTTTTCCTGATGATCAGTAGTGGAGCCCAGTTGGGGTGATTCGGGGATCTGTGTAGCATTTGGGGTAGTCTTCTTTCATTTTTGGTTCCGTAGTCGGACCTAGAGTGTAATCTGGATGTTGAATGTTTATTTATGTATTGTGTGAAGTGGCGACTGTAAGCCGACTATGTATCTCTTTCCCTTATGTATTACATGGGTTGTGTGAAGATTACCTCACTTGCGACATTGCTTTCAATGCGGTTATGCCTCTAAGGCATGCTTTGACATGTGGGAGATATAGCCGCATCGAGGGCGTTACAAGTTGGTATCAGAGCCTTCCCCGACCTTAGGAGCCCCAATGATTGATCGTTTTTAGCGGCCGAGTTGTGTCTAGAAAAATGTTTTGAGTCATTTAGGAATTATATATCGGAGAGTTTAGGAATTCTTTTTACTTCCCAGTCTCCTCATCGCTCTGGTAAGGCATCCTGACGTAGAGTTTTGACTCTTCTCTTCTCAAATTTCACTAAAAATTTTTTTTAGGATCACGCGGGTATCTTAGAATCGTTCCGATGGTTTTATGATGACAACATTGTCTTGGTGCCTCCTGTCAGCAGGGGTTTAGTGGAGGTGTCCCGGGGAGTTGAGCTCCGAGGTGTTGTCGTCATAAGTTTATCGTTGCAATTCTGGAATTCCTGAGTTTAGTACGCCGACATTGAAAATCTCTTTTGTACAGTTGTTGGTGAGATAACCCTGATAGCCCAGTACTGAGGCGAGTGCGGGAGTATTGCCATAACTTGTATAACGGATGCTTTTCGAAGGTTGAGGTAGACGATTTCCGAGGGTTTCTTGGTTATGTGTTGAAGGATGGATACAGCTGGATCTAGGTATTGTTAGTTTGGGTGATATATTTTGTGTCCCCTGTATCCCCAACACCTGGTTGCATAACCAGAAAGTTTCGGGAGTTTATAAGTGGGAATTCATGTAGCTCTAGTAGTTCTTCCCGCAGATATTTGGTTCGTGATTGGGTAATCCTTACCAAGTATTTGTTCACATCCGTACCTTGTTGATTTTATTCCATACCTTTTTCTAAATGGCTTCTCAGCCTATGGAAGTGTGATGCTTTACTTTGGAATTCATTCGTTCATTCTTGTTCGAATGTTTATTGTGAAGACTATATGTTGCAATTTCGATCCTTTGATTCAGCTTGAATATATGTCTTTCAATATGCTAATGGATGTCACCCTCTTCAGGATGGCTCCGCCAACGCGTCAGAATCCGGAATGCAATGAAGGAAGTCAGGCTAACCCTCCGCCACCACCTCCGCCTCCGGAGGCATGGCAAGCCTTGATGACAGCCACCAATGCCAACGCTCAGATTCTGATTCAGCTCTTGCAAGATCGCAACCAAGGGCAAGGTAATCAGGGAAATCAAGGCCAAGGCAACAATCAGCCGCATTTTGCTACCCTCAATCAGTTCCTTGCAAATCAGCCAAAGACTTTCAGCTACTCTGTCGAGGCCACAGACGCCGATGATTGGCTCGTGGACATCAACAAGCACTTCGAATGTAGCAATGTCAGACCTGAGGACTTTGTCAAGTTTGCCTCTTTTCAACTCAAGGATCAAGCTGCTGAGTGGTTCCAACAATACGAAGATTCCAGAGGAGGTCGTGTGATTACCTGGGATGATTTCCGCCGTGACTTCAAAGCTCATCACATTCCAGAAAATGTTGTTGAGAGTAAGCGTGAGGAGTTCCGCAATCTCAAGCAAGGCAACATGTATGCGTATCAATACAACACTCAGTTCCAGAAGCTCTCTCGTTTTGCTAAGCAAGACATCCCTGATAAAAAGAGCATGATTTACCAATTCAGGCGTGGCCTCAGAGAAGATCTGCAACTAGCTCTCGTGCTTTTTGAGCCGTTAAAGTATGATGAATTCTACAACATGGCACTGAAACAAGAAGCTGCTCAGCTCAAGTGTGAGGCATCTAAGAAGAGAGTCAGGGACGCAGTTCAGTCCTCTTCTTCCTCACTAGTGGCGGCCAAGCAACAGAAGTTCTGGTTGCCTCCTCCGTTCCGTCAGCCTTATCAGCAGAAGAACTCAGGTGGTCGTGGATCTTACCACCCACCCAACCCTGGCTATCAGAACAAGTCTCAGAACCAAGCTCCAAGGCCAAATGCTCCTTACATCGACCGCTCTCAGAGGTGACTTGCAACAAATGTCAGCAAAAGGGTCACTATGCGAACAAGTGCTTCAACCAAAGGCGCCTTCCGCCTCCTCCTCCTGTGAAATCTTCCAGCAATGCAGTGGTCAAGCATAATCCTAAGCATGCCAAAGTGAACATGATGAACGCGGTTCAGGCAGAGGGTTCTTCTGAAGTGATCATGGGTAATCTCTCAGTTAATGATATTCCTGCTAAAGTCTTATTTGATACTGGTGCATCGCTTTCTTTCATTTCGAGACCTTTTGTTGCCAAGCATGAGTTTATGTCAGAGAAGATTCCTTTTCCGTTGAAGATAGTGTCCCCGAGCAAGCAAATGACATCTAATGTTTGTGTCCCGGATGTCTCTATCAAGATGGGCGATTATAGATTTCTGGCTAAACCAATTGTTCTTGGTGACTCTGATATTGATCTAATTCTCGGGATGGACTGGCTTTCTAAGCACAAGGCTCAGCTCGATTGTGCTGCCAGGGAAATTCAATTGACTCACTCTTCTGACGCTGTGATCATCTATGCCGCTCGCGATGAAACCATTCGGTTGTTTTCTCTCAACGAGAAGGGCGAATTGGATGCTATCTCTCAGATTCCAGTCGTTTGTGAGTATCAAGATGTCTTTCCAGAAGAGCTGCAGGGTATGCCTCCTCACCTGTCAGTCGAATTCATTATTGATCTTGAGCCTGGCACGGAACCCGTTTGCAAGCGTCCATACAAGCTTGGGCCAAAAGAGTTGAAGGAATTGAAGAAACAACTCGATGAACAAGAGCGTCTGTGTCTGATCAGACCGAGTTCTTCTCCTTGGGGTTGTGGTGTTCTTTTTTGTCCAGAAGAAGGATGGCACGAACCGACTTTGCGTCGATTACCGTCCATTGAACAAGAAGACAATCAAGAACAAGTACCCACTTCCCAACATCAATGAGCTATTCGAGCAACTTAAAGGTGCTAAAGTGTTCTCCAAGCTTGACCTTCGTATGGGTTATCATCAGATTCACATTCGTGAAGAAGATATTCCCAAGACAACATTCAGAACAAGCTTTGGTTCTTATGAATATACTGTCATGTCTTTCGGCCTTGTCAATGCTCCTCCAACATTCTCTCGCATGATGAACTTCATCTTCAACCCCTACACCAATGAATTCGTCTTGGTCTATCTCGATGATATATTGGTCTTCTCCAAGAATAAGAATGATCATGCCAAACATTTGCGATTGGTGCTCGACAAGCTCAGAGAGTATAAATTCTATGTGAAGTTCTCCAAATGTGAATTCTGGCTTGATGAAGTTCTTTATCTTGGTCATATCATCTCTGCCAAGGGCATTGCTATTAATCCCGAGAGGGTGTCTGCAGTTTTGAATTGGGAACCTCCTCAGAATGTCAAGCAGCTTCGCAGTTTTCTTGGACTTGCAAGCTATTGCCGAAGATTCGTTGAGAATTTCTCAAAGATTGCAAAGCCTCTTTCCAACCTCCTCCAGAAGCATGTGAAGTATGTCTGGTCCCCTGAGTGTGACGTTGCTTTCAACACTATCAAAGAGAAACTCGTCACTGCTCCAGTTTTGACTCCTCCTGACGAATCCAAGCCTTATGAAGTTTTCTGTGATGCTTCTCTTTAAGGTCTCGGTGCTGTCTTAATGCAAGAGAAGAAGGTTGTGGCCTATACCTCTTGTCAGTTGAAGCCCAACGAAAAGAACTACCCCACTCACGGTCTTGAGCTGGCGGCAGTTGTCCTTGCATTAATAACATGGAGACATCTCTTGTTGGGAAGGAAAGTGGACATTTTCACCGATCACAAGAGCCTCAAGTACATCTTCACTCAGCCCAACCTCAACCTCAGGCAAACTCGATGGGTCGAAATGATTCAAGAGTATAACCCGAGTATTGAATATACTCCAGGCAAGGCTAATGTGATTGCAGACGCTTTGAGCAGGAAGGCTTATTGCAACAGCTTAATCCTCAAGCCCTTTCAACCGGATCTTTGTGAAGCTTTCCGCAAGTTGAATCTCCAAGTTGTTCCTCAAGGTTTTCTGGCCAACCTCGTAGTCTCTCCTACTTTGGAAGATCAAATTCGTGAGGCACAACTGATGGATACCATGGTGAAGAAGGTGAAACGTGGTATTGACAAGGGCATTTCCAAATACAAGTGCTATCACGCTGATGACAGAGATACTCTTTTCTTCGAGGACCGGATTGTGGTTCCTAAGGGTGATCTACGGAAAGTCATTATGAACGAGGCGCACAATTCTCTTCTGTCCATTCATCCTGGAAGTTCGAAGATGTACCATGACCTCAAACAGTTGTATTGGTGGACTCAAATGAAGCGAGAAATTGCTCAATTCGTGAATGAATGTGATGTCTGTAGAAGGGTGAAAGCAAAACACCAACGACCAGCTGGTCTACTCCAACCTCTTGCTATTCCAGAATGGAAGTTCGATCATATCGAAATGGACTTCGTGATTGGATTTCCTAAGTCCAAGCGTGGAAATGATGCCATCTTCGTCGTCATCGACAAGCTCACTAAAGTGGCTCATTTTCTTCCTATCAAAGAGTCTATCACAGCAGCGCAGCTGGCAGAGCTTTACACCTCCAGAATTGTCTCCTTGCATGGCATTCCACAATTGATATCTTCAGATCGTGGAAGCATCTTCACATCCAAGTTTTGGGATTCTTTTCAGAAGGCCATGGGCACAAACATTCGCTTCAGCACAGCTTTCCATCCTCAAACTAGTGGACAAGTCGAGCGTGTCAACCAAATTCTTGAAGATATGCTTAGGGCTTGTGTCATCTCTTTCGGCATGAAGTGGGAGTATTGTCTTCCATATGCTGAGTTCTCTTACAACAACAGTTTTCAAGCCAGCTCGGGCAAAGCCCCTTTCGAGATTCTCTATTGCAGAAAGTGTCGTACTCCTCTCAATTGGTCTGAGACGGGCGAACGCCAACTTCTTGGCAACGAATTGATCACAGAGGCTACAGATATGTGTAAAGTCATTCGTTAGAATCTCAAAGTCGCTCAATCGCGCCAGAAGAGCTATTACGATAGCAAACACCGTGACGTGGCTTTCGAGATCGGAGACCATGTCTACCTCCGCGTCTCTCCAATGAAAGGCACTCGTCGCTTCGATATAAAAGGGAAACTTGCCGCTAGATACCTCGGTCCTTTCAAGATCATCGGCAAAAGAGGCGATCTCGCCTATCAACTTGAGCTTCCCCCCAACTTTGCAGATGTGCACGATGTGTTCCACGTGTCACAGCTTCGCAAGTGCTTCAAGACGCCTGAGCGCACCATCAACTTCGAAGAGATTGATCTTCAAGAAGATTTGTCCTATCATGAGCATCCCGTTGCTATTCTTGAAGAAACTGAGCGCAAGACTCGCAACAAGTCTATCAAATTCCTGAAAGTGAAGTGGTCTCACCATTAAGACCGAGAAGCCACCTGGGAGCGCGAGGACCACCTCCGTTCCGAATATCCGGAGTTCTTTCAGTCCTAGATCTTGGGACGAGATCCTCTCGTAGTGGTGGAGTGTTGTAACACCCCGGATGTAACTTGCCATATTTGTAACTCCAACTCTTGCCATTTTCGGCAATGTGATATGATATTCCCTCGTGGTTGGGTTTTCCTTCATTTTGCATTTTGTCCTTGTCATGCATTTCATGTCATGTCATCATGTGCATCGCATTCGCATACGTGTTCGTATTATGCATCCGAGCATTTTCCCCGTTGTCCGTTTTGCAATCCGGCGCTCCTACGTCCTCCGGCGCCCCCTTTTACCTATTTCCATGTGCGAGTGTTAAACGGTCTCGGAATGGACCGAGGTTTGTCAAGCGGCCTTGGTATAGCACCGGTACACCGCCTGTCAAGTTTCGGGTCATTCGGAGGTCGTTTGATACCAACGGTTAACCGGGTAACCGTGAAGGCCTCGTGTGTGTTGCAGCCCAAAACCCCTCCAAAACAGCCCAATAACTCATCTAAGACACTCCCATGTCCATCGCCGTTCGATCACGATCGCGTGGCCGAAAACCGTGCTTAATTTGGAGCCTCCTAGCCCCTCCTACCTATAAATCCACCCCCTCTCCCGAAATTTTCGGATCCACTCCAACCCTAACCCTAGCCCCGCTCCTCCCGCCGCCGCCGCACACGTCCGCACAGAGCCGGAAAACGTCCGGACGGAGCCGGAAAACATCCGGGTCCACCCGCCGCCGCCCGCAGCTAGTGGCGCGCTGCCACGTGGCCTGCTCCGCCGTGCCCCGCCGCCGGCCCGCCGAGGCCCGCTCCCAGCCCCCGCGGACCCAGCCGCCGCCGCCCGCACCCGAGCGCCGCTCGCCCCGCCGCCGCAGCTCTCCACCGCCGAGCTCGCCGGCCGCCACCCGGCTCCGCCTCCCCGCGGCCCCGCCGCCACCTCCTCCGGCCGGCGCCGCCCCGCCACCGCACCGGCGCGCCCCCGCGCCGCCCTGCCACGCCGCTCGCCCCGCGCCTCCCCCGCCTCGCCGGCGCCTCCTCCGGCCAGATCCGGGCCGGTGCCGCCCAGATCCGGTCGCCCCGACCGCCTCGGTTCGCGCGCTCGGAGAACCCTAGATCCGGAGGTCGATTTCCCGCTTGAGTCCTTTTTCCTGGCATTATTTTTATGCATTTTCTTGGTACCATAACTCCGCAACCGTGGCTCCGTTTTGGGCGTATAGCACATCGAATTGTTGGTCTCGGTGAGTTCATCATTTCATCTCATTCCATAATTTTCATTTGAGCTCATCTTGATGCCGGAAATGCTGTTGGAAGAGGGCTATGTGATGTTAGTTTCAGATTTGTTTCAGTAGATGCACTTTTGTCATTTTTGCCATGATTGATGTTTGCATCCTATGAATTGGAGTCCTACATGTGTTTTGTAATATGCCATGCTATCTTTCCAGGGGTGTATGCCATGTATTTTTGTAATCTCTGTGGTGACTAGCACAAGCATGCAAACTAGGGTACATATTGTTGTTGATTTCAGGGACTTAGTAATTTCATTAAGTTATTCCCTGCTGTTATTTTTATGCCATGTGTTCATGTTGTTTCAGAGAGATCTATGCCTCTTTTGAGCATGATCAGTGAGGGTGTTTTGAACATATGGATTTTCTCTATCCATCCATGCCTTTGTTTGTAATTATGGAGTGCCATAGCTTGAGTCAATCGAGCTCTACTTTTGCTATAAAATGTTACTGGCAGATTGTTTACATGTTATTCGATTTTGCCAAGCTTGTTGTAGTTGATACATGCATGCTATGATGTTATTCTTGCCATGTATAGCTTCTATGCCATGTCTTCTTTATTGTTGTATTCTTATTTTATCATGAGATTCTCTGTAGTGAGTGCATCGAGCTCGTAAACATGCCTACTTGTTATCTGATTTAGACATGTCCAGTTTTCTGCTAAATCTGAAAACTGTAACGAAACTTGCTTAATTGACATGGGTGTTACTATATTTTCTGTTCCTTTTTGGCTCATGGCCAGTAAGGGACTTTTGTTATATGCTTTGAGTAGATTCATGCCATGCCATATTTTGCTATGTCCTGTTCCTGTAGCATGTTGTTTCCTTGCTCTAAACATGTCATCCTGATGTTAATTTCTGGCATGTTATTGATTTCTCTAAGTCTGTGAACCTGTTATGTTTTGCACTTTTGCCATGCTTGTTTGAACCTGTTATGTTGTGATTTAGCCGTAGCTCAGTGTTCATCTTTTGTCAAGCATCTTGAGTAGTTCACTTCAATATACTTTGTTTCTATGTTTGGGTGCAGTAGCTTAATTTCTTTTGCTTGCTAAGTGTCATCATGCTGTTAATGGCAGAATCTTGTCATTCTTGTTTTGCTTGTCATTTGCAAACTGTGCATCAGATTCCGGTGATCTTTATATCGATTTCAACCGAAATCACCTCACCTATCCAGTGGCATACTTGTTTTGCCAAGATTATGCCTTATTCATTTTTTTCCCTTCCGGAGCACGCATATGCATTGCATATCACATCTCGCATATCATGCCATGTTTTGCATCATGTTGATTGCGCATTGCATCGTGGTTGATAGTTATTCCTTTGCTTGTGTTCTTGTTTTGGGTAGAGCCGGGAGACGAGTACGTGAACGAGGAACCTGTTGAGAACGCTCACGAGGATCAAGCTTTCGACAACTCTGAGAACCTTGCAGGCAAGATGACCATACCCTTGAAATCACTTCTATCTTTGCTTGCTAGATGCTCGCTCTTTTGCTATGCCTTTGCTGCGATACCTACCACTTGCTATATCATGCCACCCAAATTGCCATGTCAAACCTCTAACCATCCACGTCCTAGCAAACCGTTGATTGGCTATGTTACCGCTTTGCTCAGCCCCTCTTATAGCGTTGCTAGTTGCAGGTGAAGATGATGTTTGTTCCATGTTGGAACATGATTACTTTGGGTTATCACAATATCTCTTATTTTAGTTAATGCATCTATATACTTGGTAAAGGGTGGAAGGCTCGGCCTTTTGCCTGGTGTTTTGTTCCACTCTTGCCACCCTAGTTTCCGTCATACCGGTGTTATGTTCCTTGATTTTGCGTTCCTTACACGGTTGGGTTATTTATGGGACCCCCTTGACAGTTCGCTTTGAATAAGACTCCTCCAGCAGGGCCCAACTTTGGTTTTACCATTTGCCCCCTAAGCCTTTTCCCCCGGGTTTTCGCGAGCCCGAGGGTCATCTTTATTTTAACCCCCCGGGCCAGTTCTCCTTCGATTGCTGGTCCAAACTAGAGCCACTTGCGGTGCCGCCCTGAGGCAACTTGGGGTACCTTCGGTTGCCGTACGTAGTGTTCATCCGGTTGTGCCCTGAGACCGAGATATGTGCAGCTCCTATCAGGATTTGTCGGCACAATCGGGCGGCTTTGCTGGACTTGTTTTATTACTGTCGAAATGTCTTGTAGTCCGGGATTCCGAGACTGATCGGGTCTTCCCGGTAGAAGGAATATCCTTCGTTGACCGTGAGAGCTTATAATGGGCTAAGTTGGGACACCCCTGCAGGGTATTATCTTTCGAAAGCCGTGCCCGCGGTTATGAGGCAGATGGGAATTTGTTGATGTCCGTTTGTAGAAAACCCGAAGTTGATCTTAATTAAAACACATCAACCGCGTGTGTAACCGTGATGGTCTCTTCTCGGCGGAGTCCAAGAAGTGAACACGGTGTTGGAGTTATGTTTGACGTAGGTTGTTCTAGGATCACTTCTTGATCACTTCTAGCTTCACGACCGTGCTTTGCTTCTCTTCTCGCTCTCTTTTGCATTGTTAGCCACCATATATGCTAGTCGCTTGCTGCAGCTCCACCTCACAACCCTATCTTACCTTTAAGCTTAAATAGTCTTGATCTCGCGGGTGTGAGATTGCTGAGTCCCCGTGACTCACAGATTCTACCAAAACAGTTGCAGGTGCCAACGATGCCAGTGTAGGTGATGCAACCGAGCTCACGTGGGAGTTCGACGAGGAACGTGGCCGTTACTATGTGTCTTTTCCTGATGATCAGTAGTGGAGCCCAGTTGGGGTGATTCGGGGATCTGTGTAGCATTTGGGGTAGTCTTCTTTCATTTTTGGTTCCGTAGTCGGACCTTGAGTGTAATCTGGATGTTGAATGTTTATTTATGTATTGTATGAAGTGGCGACTGTAAGCCGACTATGTATCTCTTTCCCTTATGTATTACATGGGTTGTGTGAAGATTACCTCACTTGCGACATTGCTTTCAATGCGGTTATGCCTCTAAGTCGTGCTTCGACACATGGGAGATATAGCCGCATCGAGGGCGTTACACCTACCAAGGGCATCAATCACCGAACCATTGACCCACAGCCCAACCTGACCTAACGCGAGAGCAACCTGGATCAAGCACTCCAAGGATTCAATGGAGCACTACTCGGAAGCAGAAGCAATATGAAGAAGTGAAGACTACCCCAGATCCATGTTTTTGTATTATTTTCCATTCCTAGTTTGGGAATCTCGGGGACGAGATTCTTGTAAGGGGGTAGGTCTGTCACACCCTGATTTTCATGCCACAACACTTAATCTAATAAATCATGATAAAATGTGGTTTGACAATTTTTTTGAGTGTTTTGGACCTTGCCTTGATTGGATTTTGTGTGTTGTTTGCAAGTGCTCTAAAAATCAAATAAATCCTCCAACTCCTATACTTCATCTCCTTGCTCCAAACTCTTGAACCAATGATCATGCCATGTGTATAGGACATAAAAATAATTTCTTACAAAAATAATTTGGCCAAATAGTATTTTCAAAAATTAGTTTTCCAAAAACCCCTGAATTGAGGTTTGCACTGCAAGTATCTAATTAAGGACAGTAAAAATCTTTATAAAAATATATTTGAGTACTATTAGATATAGGATACCCAGAAACCACAAAAATATAATTTTAAAAGTTATTTTCCAATTTTATTAACAGCTTTTTCTTAAAGCCAGAAATGGTCTTTAATAGGGAATTTATTTGTTTTAAAAATATTTGAGAAAAATCAGGGAACCTCAGTGGACATATATTGTCCATATATATGAGTCTCAACACATGGTCATGTTCAAAATATTGGACAAAACCTCCCAAAACCATTTCTGCCCATTTCAAGGATTTGAAATATTTGTACAGGAAATATTTCCATCAAAATACAAGAAAATTCTAGCAAGTCACATAGGCTTAATGTGATGGTCTTGCAAAGTATCATATCAATCAGAACAAGTTTGGTTCACAAAAGTGCCCAAAAACCCTTTCTGTCCAGAACCAAATTTGAACAAGTTTACATTGGCAACTTTATCCTTTTGATCTCAACTTTTGTGGACATTCCCCCATCTCCAAATGATGACACTACACCAAGTGGTGCATCAAGGAGAATTGTTTTGCATGACTAGATCTTGGAAAACCCATTTCTGTTGATTTCTAGGGTTTACAAAAATTGCACTGTCAACTTTGCCCAAATAAGCTCCAAATTGGTGGAAGGCCCTAATTATATGTGCCATTTCACCCTGTGGAGTCTCATGCCAAATGGAGTTCATTTCCTTACCCAAATTTGCATCAAACACCTTCTGCTCATTGCAAACAGTCACTGGTTTCACCCCCCTACACTAATCTCCTTAACTCCACACTTTTACCACAGCTGAACCTGATCACCAGCAACCTCCAGTAGCTCCCCCTCTTCCAAAGCTCAATGATTGAGGGGTAAAAATCCCCATTCACCTCTCTGGACAGCCCTCTTCTCTCTCTCCCTCAACCTCTCTCCTCTCCTGGTGGTTCACCAGGGCATCCAAGGCCACCTCCCCTTTGTTTCCTCACCCCACAAAGCCCCAGACACTAGTGGACACGCCCCTGGCACATAAACAATGCCATGGCATGCAGAGCTCGCGCTCTGGAGCATGATACAGTGCTCTCCGGCACTGTAGCACGCCCATTTCAAGGCCTCCCGTCGACCTTGGGCGTCGGAATCGTGTCCCCCGAGGCCGCCTCGGCATCCATGACACGCAACACTGTCGGGCCCCTCCTCCCTCGCCCTCCTCTCCTCCCCATTAAGCATGCCCAAGAGCTCCCAAGTGGGCAAGAGCTCCACCTCGTCGCCCCTCCTACATACACCCCTCCCCAGGCCTCTCTCTCGCCTCCATCCACACTCACTCCCTCCTAGCTACCTCCTGGACCAAGCCTCTCTCCCCCTCGTGCCCTCTGTCCACCTCCATGGACGGAGCACTACCGCCGGCCTCCGCCTAGATTCGGCCGCCTCAGCTCCTCTTTCTCACCCCTAGCCCCTCCAACGCCTTGCTATAACCACCTCCGACCCACCCCGGGATCCCTTCCTTCCCCTTCTCGCTGTGTCGTCGTGCCCATCTCCACCATCGCCGGTCTTCGCCATGGCCGATGCTCCGCCCGACTTTGCCGCTCCCCTCGTCCAGCGTGACCATCTTTGGGCGCGGAGTGGAGCGGGGCATTCTCCTAGACCACCGGCCTAGCCCCGGGTGCAGGGGAGCGGCCGGAACCATCACCGGCGAGCGCGGCGTCCGCCCCTACCTCTGCCCGTCTGGAGGAAGAAGGAGGAGGCGGGAAGAGAGAGAGAGATGGCGTGGGACCCGCGTGTCGGCGACCCTGTGGATTGGGCCCGCAAGTTTAAGTGGAAACGGTTTCACAGGAAGCCGTCTTCCCGCGGCGAAGACGTACTACCTGAGTACGCCTTCGGCTTCACCACCTCCCTCGCGCAGCTAAGCCATTGGGCTGAGCCTAGTAGGCATCATTTAGCTGGGCTTCGCTCAACGCGCGTTATAAGGTTGATTCCTTTCCTCTTCTTATTCTTTTCTAGAAATATTGTAAAATCCATAAAAAATTCATATTAACTCCAAATTTGATTATTCAAATTTTCAGTGACTCTATAAATCATGTTCTATCACATGATATAGTTCTCACATTTTTCCAGAAACATTTTCTTCACAAATGTTTATGAAATCCCACTTTTCCATTTCTGTGATAAACTTTAGAAAATAACAGAGTTCCCATTTTTGATCCAAATTCAGTTATTCAAATTCCTAGATACTTCTAAGTTCATAACTTAGATTTGGAACATTTTTCCCAATACCTTCTGCGCCATATATAAAATATTGGTCCATTTCTCCATGTATAGCCAAGTTTGCAAATTCATAGAAAAATCATTTGAACTCCAAATCAAGTGAAACCAACTCCTAGATGCTTCTAAAATCATTCCTTGTTAAATGGGTGCCTCTGCTCATTTTTAAAAATAATGTTTATGTGCACTTCTTGTAGATCCATAAACCCTTTGAATTCAACATATTAAAATGCTCATAAGTATCCATTGATCCCCTTCCAATAAAACCACTTTGATCATTTTTCATATGACCAAAGGTATCCTAGAAAAGTCCAACTCACATTTTTAGAGCACTTATTTTTGCCTTGTTCTGTTGCTTATTGTGATTGTTTCCATCCTTAGTTTGCGAAGTAGACAGAGTGCTTGAACATGGACCAAAAGACTTTGAAGACCCAGAAGACTTTGCTGAGCCAAGCAAGCAGCCCTTTGACCATGTCTTTGAATCCCTTTCTATGCATGACATATAGCACCATATTGTTGTTGCAACGGAATCATGATGAGGTGGAACCACTTTGATGGGTTGCCTCTGTTACTTCCTCGTTGATACTTGCATTGTGCATGACCCTACCTCCTTATGAGGGTTATGCCGGTGGGAGTAGATAGGATGCTAAAGTAGTGCTACACAAAAGAGGACAGGAATATGCATGGTGATGGAGACAACGTATTTTCAAAAGACTTTTCGAAAACCCCATCGGGTGCCACTTATGCCCGGGGGAGATGATGAGTTGGGTAACCACTTGATGACGAAGTGGTGTACCGAGGCAAGTGTGTGTGTTGTTTTTTAAAACAGATTGGCTCAAGTTGCGACCGTTATTCCAACCTTACATGCGCAACCACTCTACCCTTGTATGGGAAAGGGCATTATTGATTACCTAGGCCGATACTAGCATGGAGCCCGCATTACTAGTGACGGGAGAGCTGTTGGTGCACTCTCTCGGGACGGGGTCGTGCCAGGTAGGGCGGCCATGACTATTTTCACAGGGCACCGGATACACCGTTGTGTCCCCTCTCGGATGTTACGATCTCGAGTGAGTCTCATATGATGTACATCGTGAGGATACGGAACAATGAGTGGACTCTTTGTTAGTGTCGTCTAGGGAAAGATAGTGATCGGGTGCTTACCCAGGGTACTTGAGGTACCGCGGGTCGTGGATGACACGGAAGTTCCCCGGTTCTTGTGGGTAAAGTGTGCAACCTCTACAGAGTGTAAAACTATTCGAATAGCCGTGTCCACGGTCAAGGACAGTTGGGTAACCGCTCTTGGGCTACGTCCACATGTTTACAAACCAGTGTGTGTGTTTGGATAAGTGGGGAGAACTACTTGGGTCAAGTCAAAGGACTTGACATGATTGAGATGGGTTGATGCCCACTCTATTTATGTTGATATTTGTAACCTGTCCTCATGGTTAATTGAATTCTCCTGATGCATGTCTTACAAGTTGTTGAACATGTCATTGCCCTCAAAACTAGCTTTCCGCAAAAATTTACCTATATCATGCATTGTTGTATCTTGAACCAAAACATGGGTTGCTTGCGAGTACATTCAAAGTACTCATTGGCTTGCCACTCGTTAATTTATTGGCCAGGCATGAAAGACAAGATATATTGAAGAGTTCTTTGGTGACGATCATGCAAGCTAGGATGCTTCCCAGTCAGAATGCCTATAGGGTTAAGGAAGATGGCATGGGTCCAAGTTGTTATTGAAGTTTTCCGCTGCGATGTTATACTCAAGACTTGACCATAATGGTCCTACTTGTGTAATACGATATGTATGGATGTAAGACTCTTGTTATTCAGCTTCTGTGTGTTCAGTGAGCATTGATCTCTGGGATCACTGTACACATGCATTCGGTGATCACGACTCATGAGTCGGGGTCCCCACAAAAAATCCTATGGGTATGTCTCCGTATAAAATGGTTTATGGAAAAGCATGTCATTTACCTCTTGAATTAGAACATAAGGCTTATTGGGCCATTAAAGAGCTCAATTATGATTTCAAACTTGCCGGTGAGAAGAGGTTATTTGACATTAGCTCACTTTATGAATGGAGAACCCAAGCCTATGAAAATGCCAAGTTGTTTAAAGAAAAAGTTAAAAGATGGCATGACAAAAGAATACAAAAGCATGAGTTTAATGTAGGTGATTATGTATTGCTATACAACTCTTGTTTAAGATTTTTTGCAGGAAAACTTCTCTCTAAATGGGAAGGTCCTTACGTTATCGAGGAGGTCTATCGTTCCGGTGCCATAAAAATCAACAACTTCGAAGGCACAAATCCGAAGGTGGTGAACGGTCAAAGAATCAAACATTATATCTTAGGTAATCCTATAAATGTTGAAACTAATGTTATTGAAACCGTAACCCCGGAGGAATACATAAGAGACACTTTCTAGAACATTTCAGACTCCGAAAAGGAATAGGTACGTGGTACGGTAAGTAAACTGACTCCAAAACAGTTCTAAAGGCAAATTTTCTCCATTTTGGAATACTTAGAAAAATAGAAAAATAAGAAGCAGTCCGGGAAGGACACGAGGGTGGAGGGTGCGCCCTACCTCCTGGGCGCGCCCCCTACCTCGTGGACACCTTGTGTGCTCTCCGGACTCCGTTTTCTTGCACGATACGTATTTTGGTTGGTAAACATTCATTATATAATCTCCCGAAGGTTTTGACCACCGCATCGCGCAATTATCCTCTGTTCTTGTTTCGAGCTTTTTTTTGTCAGGGTTGTCAAGGCCAGGCATCATGTCGTCCCCCTCCTCCGACAATGGTGACAGCGATGCTTGGCTAATGAAGATAGAGCTGAAGAGGGAAGAACCCATGGACATCAACAAGGATGAAGGGATCAAGAAGGCCACGGAGGACCAAGTTCCGGCAACAGAAGACATCCTTCAACGTGATCACAATCTTCTTACCCCAACTGAGATCGAAGCTTTCAAGATGATTGAGTTAGCTCGTATACAAAACAAGTATCTCACATGTGAAAATATTTTGGTGAAGGAGCATATCATTGCACTCAAGGGCATTATCCGCAAGCTGGAGGACCTCTTACGCTCGATGTGCAACTATCCATCATCATATCCACCTTCTTCGCCAGCAAAGGAGACATAATCACATGGGTATGGGCACTCCCCTTGGCAACTACGAAGATTGGGGGAGGTGCCCCGGTATCGTATCACCATCACACTCCTATCTTTACCGCTTTTCTTAGTTCTATCCTTTTAGTAATATCTCGATCTAGTAGCATAAAGTTTATGGCATGATCTAGTTTTGAGTTTTGCTTTATGATCCCTCTATGTAATCGAGTTTGTGAGCTATATAATAAAGATTAGTGTTGAGTCAAGGGCTTAATTATCTTGCTATGATCTTGAGTGAATAAAAGAAAAGAGAAAAGAATAAAAAGAAACAAAGAGATCTTATTGATCTTATGGAGAGTAATGACTTCACATAGAAAGAGTATGATGATTAAAAGTTGTTGAGAGTTGACAAACATAACTTTGGTCATCGTTGCAATTAATAGGAAGTAATAAAGAAAGAGAGGTTTCACATATAAATATACTATCTTGGACATCTTTTATGATTGGGAGCACTCATTAAAATATGACATGCTAAAGAGTTGATGTTGGACAAGGAAGACAACGTAATGGGTTATGTTTTCTTATATCTGAGATAAAGTATATTGTCATGGATCATCCAACATGTTGAGCTTGCCTTTCCCCCTCATGCTAGCCAAATTCTTTGCACCAAGTAGAGATACTACTTGTGCTTCCAAATTCCCTTAAACCAAGTTTTACCATAAGAGTCCACCATACCTACCTATGGATTGAGTAAGATCCTTCAAGTAAGTTGTCATCGGTGCAAGCAATAAAAATTGCTCTCTAAATATGTATGATTGATTAGTGTGGAGGAAATAAGCTTTATACGATCTTGTGATGTAGAAGAAATAAAAGCGACGGACTGCATAATAAAGGTTCATATCACAAGTGGCAATATAAAGTGACGTTCTTTCGCATTAAGATTTTGTGCATCCAACCCTGAAAGCGCATGGCAACCTCTGCTTGCCTCTGCGAAGGGCCTATCTTTTATTATTGTCTCTACCTTATGCAAGAGTCATGGTGATCTTCATTGTTCCTTTTAACATTTTATCTTTATCCTTTGGCAAGCTCAGTGTGTTGGAAAGATCCTGATATATATATCTAATTGGATGTAAGTTAGCATGAGCTATTATTGTTGACATTACCCTTGAGGTAAAAGGTTGGGAGGCGAAACTATAAGCCCCTATCTTTCTCTGTGTCCGATTAAAACTCCGTAACCACAAGTATTGCGTGAGTGTTAGCAATTATGAAAGACTAAATGATAGTTGAGTATGTGGACTTGTTGAAAAGCTCTGACATAGACTCTTTCCGATGTTATGATAAATTGCAATTGCTTCAATGACTAAGATTATACTTTGTTAGTTCTCAATAAAGTTTCTGATTCATACTTTGCATTGAGAATAGATTATTACTTGAGCATAAGAAATCATATCACAATATCCATATATGTTGCTGTTATGAGAATAATCATGATGCCCTCATGTCCATATTTTATTTTATCGACACCTCTACCTCTAAACATGTGGACATATTTAACGTTATCGGCTTCCGCTAGAGGACAAGCGAGGTCTAAGCTTGGGGGAGTTGATACGTCCATTTTGCATCATGCTTTTATATCGATATTTATTGCATTATGGGATGTTGTTACACATTATGTCACAATACCTATTCCTATTCTCTCTTATTTTACAAGGATTACATAAGGAGGGAGAATGCCGGCAGCTGGAATTCTGGGCTGGAAAAGGAACAAATATTAGAGACCTATTCTGCACAACTCCAAAAGTCCTGAAACTCCACAAAAGTTATTTTTGGAAATAATAAAAAATATTGAGCGTAAGAAATACCAGAGGGGGCCCACACCCTGGCCACGAGGGTGGGGGCGCGCCCCCTGCCTCGTGGGCCCCTCTGGTGGCCCTCCGGTGTCCATCTTCTGCTATATGAAGTCTTTCGTCCGAAGAAACATAATAAGCAAGCTTTCGGGACGAGACTCCACCACCACGAGGCGGAACCTTGGCGGAACCAATCTAGGGCTCTGGCAGAGCTGTTCTGCCGGGGACGCTTCCCTCTGGGAGGGGGAAATCATCGCCATCATCATCACCAACGCTCCTCTCATCGGGAGGGGGCCAATCTCCATCAACACCTTCACCAGCACCATCTTGTCTCAAACCCTAGTTCATCTCTTGCATCCAATTCTTGTCTCAAATCTGGGATTGGTACTTGTAGGTTGCTAGTAGTGTTGATTACTCCTTGTAGTTGATGCTAGTTGGTTTATTTGGTGGAATATCATATGTTCAGATCCTATATGCATATTAATACTCCTCTGATTATGAAAATGAATATGCTTTGTGAGTAGTTACGTTTGTTCCTGAGGACATGGGAGAAGTCTTGCTATTAGTAGTCATGTGAATTTGGTTTTCATTCTATATTTTGATGAGATGTATGTTGTCTCTCCTCTAGTGGTGTTATGTGAACGTCGACTACATGACACTTCACCATTATTTGGGCCTAGAGGAAGGCATTGGGAAGTAATAAGTAGATGATGGGTTGCTAGAGTGACAGAAGCTTAAACCCTAGTTTATGCGTTGCTTCATAAGGGGCTGATTTGGATCCATATGTTTCATGCTATGGTTAGGTATACCTTAATAATTTTTTGTAGTTACGGATGCTTGCAGTAGGGGTTAATCATAATTGGGATGCTTCTACGTCGTCGTCCTGCTGAGCTTGATCCTTTGCTGATGCTGCTACGGCCCTTGCGGCACCTTCCTGATCTTGCATCATCTCGGCTGGTGGCGTAGCTCGGCGCGACGCGCCTTTGGCCTGGTGCTCTTCCCGAACCGCCACTAGAGCAGTGCTGGCGGAGTACGGGGTGGCGGCAAGATAAAGCACCACCGGCTCGAGAGGTCGTGGCGCCACCATCACTGGAGGGCTGGTCAGGTATCTCTTGAGGTCTTGAAACGCTCGGCCGGCCTCCGATGTCCACTCGAATGGGCCCTTCTTCTTCATCAGCATGAAGAAGGGTAGGGTGCGCTCTCCTAGCTTGGAAATGAAGTGCCCCAATGCAGTCACCCGACCATCCAGCTTCTGCATTTCCTTGAGGGTTTGCGGTGGGCTCATGTCTTCAATGGCCTTGACCTTCTCTGGGTTGGCCTCGAACCCCCTGTGAGACACAAGGAAGCGCAACAGCTTGCTGGAAGGGACGCCAAACACGCACTCATCCGGGTTGAGTCGCAAGTCCACCTGGCAGAGGCTTTCAATGGTTTCCTCCAGGTCCTGGATTAAGGTCCTCGCTTCTTGAGACTTCACCATGATGTCGTCAACGTAGGCTTCAGCGTTTCTCCCAAGCAGCCGGCCCAAGGCGATGTGCATGAGCCTCTGGAAGGTTGCACCTACGTTGCGCAGCCCGAAAGGCATGCAAGTGTAGCAGTACACCCCGCACGGGGTCAGGAAGGCTGTCTTCTCCACATCTTCTACCGCCATCTTGATCTGGTGATACCCCAAGAACGCATCCAGGAGGCACAGCAGGTCGCACTCGACGGTGGAGTCGATGATCTGGTCGATGCATGGAAGCGGGAACGGATCTTGGGGGCAGGCCTTGTTGAGGTTAGTGAAGTCGATGCACATTCGCTCCTTTCTGCCTTTCTTAGGCACGACGACGGGGTTTGCCAGCCACTCGGGGTATCGAACCTCGCGAATGACACCCGCTGCCTCCAATTTGCGGGTCTCTTGGACGATGAAAGCCTGCTTCTCCGTGGACTGCCGCCTCACCCTCTGCTTCACGGGGCGTACGTTGGGGCACACCTTCAGGTGGTGCTTTATCACCCCTCTCGGGACCCCTACCAGCTGGTCGGGCGCCTACCCTCAGGGCACGCCCTCCACCCTCGTGGGCCCCTCGTGGCTCCACCGACCTACTTCTTCCTCCTATATATACCTACGTACCCCCAAACCATCAGAAGCACCCAAGAAAACCTAATTCCATCGCCGCAACCTTCTATACCCGTGAGATCCCATCTTGGGGCCATTTTCGTCCTCCTGCTGTAGGGGGCATTGATCATGGAGGGCTTCTACATCAACACCATAGCCTCTCCGATGATGTGTGAGTAGTTTACCTCAGACCTTCGGGTCCATCGTTATTAGCTAGATGGCTTCTTCTCTATCTTTGGATCTCAATACAAAGTTCTCCTCGATTCTCTTGGAGATCTATTCGATGTAATCTTCTTTTGCAGTGTGTTTGTTGAGATCTGATGAATTGTGGGTTTATGATCAAATTTATCTATGAACAATATTTGAATCTCCTCTGAATTCTTTTATGTAAGATTGGTTATCTTTGCAAGTCTGTTCAAATTATCAGTTTGGTTTGGCCTACTAGATTGATCTTTCTTGCAATGGGAGAAGTGCTTAGCTTTGGGTTCAATCTTGCGGTGTCCTTTCCAAGTGACAGCAGGGGCAGCAAGGCATGTATTGATTGTTGCCATCGAGGATAAAAAGATGGGGTTTATATCATATTGCATGAGTTTATCCCTCTACATCATGTCATCTTGCTTAAAGCATTACCCTGTTCTTATGAAGTTAACACTCTAGATGCATGCTGGATAGCGGTCGATGTGTGGAGTAATAGTAGTAGATGCAGAATTGTTTCGGTCTACTTGTCGCAGACATGATGCCTATATACATGATCATGCCTTGATATTCTCATAACTATGCTCAATTCTATCAATTGCTCGACAGTAATTCGTTTATCCACCGTAATACTTATGCTCTTGAGAGAACCCACTAGTGAAACCTATGGCCCCTGGGTCTATTTTCCATCATATTATTCTTCCAACACTTAGCTATTTCTATTTCCGTTTATTTTACTTTGCATCTTTATTTCTCTTTATCATAAAAATACCAAAAATATTATCTTATCATATCTATCAGATCTCACTCTTGTAAGTGATCGTGAAGGGATTGACAACCCCTTTATCACGTTGGTTGCGAGGTTCTTATTTGTTTGTGTAGGTGCGTGGGACTCGAGCGTGGTCTCCTACTGGATTGATACCTTGGTTCTAAAAAACGGAGTGAAATACTTACGCTACTTTACTGCATCACCCTTTCCTCTTCAAGGGAAAACCAACGTAGTGCTCAAGAGGTAGCAAGAAGGATTTCTGGCGCCGTTGTCGGGGAGTCTATGCACAAGTCAAGACATAACAAGTACCCATCACAAACTCTTATCCCTCGCATTACATTATTTGCCATTTGCCTCTCGTTTTCCTCTAACCCCACTTCACCCTTGCCGTGTTATTCACCCTCTCTTTTCCGTTCGCCTCTTTTTTGCTGGCTTCTTGTTTGATTGTGTGTTGGATTGCTTGCTTGTCACGATGGCTCAAGATAATACTAAATTGTGTGACTTTACAAATACCAAAAACAATGATTTTCTTAGCACTTCGATTGCTCCTCTTACCGATGCTGAATCTTGTGAAATTAATGCTGCTTTGTTGAATCTTATCATGAAAGATCAATTCGCTGGCTTTCCTAGTGAAGATGCCGCCACCCATCTAAATAACTTTGTTGATTTGTGTGATATGCAAAAGAAGAAAGATGTGGACAATGATATTGTTAAATTGAAGCTATTTCCTTTTTCGCTTAGAGTTCATGCTAAAGCCTGGTTTTCGTCTTTGCCTAAAAATAGTATTGATTCTTGGAATAAGAGGAAATATGCTTTTATCTCTAAGTATTTTCCTCCCTCTAAGATCATCTCTCTTAGAAATGATATTATGAATTTTAAGAAACTTGATCATGAACATGTTGCACAAGCTTGGGAGAGAATCAAATTAATGATACATAATTGCCCTACACATGGTTTGAATCTTTGGATGATTATACATTTTTTTATGCCGGATTGAATTTTGCTTCTAGAAATCTTTTAGATTTGGCTGCGGGAGGCACTTTTATGGAAATCACTTTAGGAGAAGCTACTAAACTCCTAGATAATATTATGGTTAATTATACTCAATGGAACACCGAAAGATCTACTAATAAAAAAGTGCATGCGATAGAAGAAATTAATTTTTTGAGTGGAAAGATGGATGAACTTATGATATTATTTTCTACTAAAAGTGTTTCTTCTGATCCTAATGATATGCCTTTGTCTACCTTGATTGAGAATAATAATGAATCTATGGATGTGAATTTTGTTGGTAGGAATAATTTTGGTAACAACGCTTATAGAGGAAACTTTAATTCTAGGTCGTTCCCTAGTAATTCCTCTAATAATTATGGTAATTCCTACAATAATTCTTATGGAAATTTTAATAAGACGCCCTCTGAATTTGAGACTAGTGTTAAGGAGTTTATGAATTCGCAAAAGAATTTCAACGCTTTGATTGAAGAAAATTGCTTAAAGTTGACGAATTGGCTAGGAACATGGATAGAATTTCTCTTGATGTTGATTCTTTGAAACTTAGATCTATTCCACCTAAGCATGATATCAATGAGTCTCTCAAAGCCATGATAATTTCCATTGATGAGTGCAAAGAAATAACCGCTAGGATGCTTGCTAAGAAAGATTGCTTTGTAAAAGCGTGTTCTTCTAATTTTTATGAGAATAAAGATGAAGATCTAACAGTTCTCGATGTGTCCCCTATTAATTATTTGTTTGGCAATATGAATCTTGATAATGATGGGACTGGAGATGAGTCAACTTTAGTTAGAAGGCGTCCCAAAAATTCGGAGTTTTTAGATCTTGATGCAAAAATTGGTAAAAGTGGGATTGAAGAGGTAAAAAATTTAGATATCAAAGAACCCACTATTTTGGATTTAAAGGAATTTAATTATGATAATTGCTCTTTGATAGATTTTATTTCCTTATTGCAATCCGTGCTAAATTCTCCTCATGCTTATAGTCAAAATAAAGCTTTTACTAAACATATCGTTGATGCTTTAATGCAATATTATGAAGAAAAACTTGAGTTGGAAGTTCCTATCCCTAGAAAACTTTATGATGTGTGGGAACCTACTATTAAAATTAAAATTAAAGATCATGAATGCTATGTGTGTGATTTGGGTGCTAGTGTTTCCACGATTCCAAAAACTTTGTCTGATTTGCTATGATTCCGTGAATTTGATGATTGCTCTTTAAACTTGCACCTTGCGGATTCCACTATTAAGAAACCTATGGGAAGAATTAATGATGTTCTTATTGTTGCAAATAGGAACTATGTGCCCGTAGATTTTATTGTTTTTGATATAGATTGCAATCCTTCATGTCCTATTATTCTTGGTAGACTTTTCCTTAGAATGATTGGTGCAATTATTGATATGAAGGAAGGGAATATTAGATTCCAATTTCCGTTAAGGAAAGACACGAAACACTTCCCTAGAAAGAATATTAAATTACCTTATGAATCTATTATGAGAGCCACTTATGGATTGCCTACCAAAGATGGCAATACCTAGATCTATCCTTGTTTTTATGCCTAGCTAGGGGTGTTAAACGATAGTGCTTGTTGGGAGGCAACCCAATTTTATTTTTAGTTTTTTGCCTTTTGCTTCTGTTTAGGAATAAATCTCTGATCTAGCCTCTGGTTAGATTTTTTTATGTTTTAATTAGTGTTTGTGCCAAGTCAAACCTATAGGATCTTCTTGGATGATAGTTATTTGATCTTGCTGAAAATTCCAAAAAAATTCTGTTCACGAAACTAATTTTTAAAAATCACCAGAACGTGATAAAATACTGATTCCAATTGCAGTAGATCATTAAACAAATTGTACAGGTCTTCCTATTTTGGTAGAATTTTTATAGTTCCATAAGTTTGCGTTAGTTACAGATTACTATAGACTATTCTGTTTTTGACAGATTCTGTTTTTCGAGTGTTGTTTGCTTATTTTGATAAATCTATGGCTAGTAAAATAGTTTATAAACCATAGATAAGTTGGAATACAGTAAGTTTACCACAAATGTAAATAAAGAATGAGTTCAATACAGTACCTTCAAGTGGTGTTTTGTTTTCTTTCGCTAACGGAGCTCACGAGATTTTCTGTTGAGTTTTGTGTTGTGAAGTTTTCAAGTTTTGGGTAAAGATTTGATGGATTATGGAACAAGGAGTGGCAAGATCCTAAACTTGGGGATTCCCATGGCACCCCAAGGTAATCTAAGGAAACCAAAAAGCCAAATCTTGGGGATGCCCCGAAAGGCATCCCCTCTTTCGTCTTCGTCCATCGGTAATTTTACTTGGAGCTATATTTTTATTCATCACATGATATGTGTTTTGCTTGAAGCGTCTTGTATGATTTGAGTCTTTGATTTTAGTTTACCACAATCATCCTTGTTGTACACACCTTTTGAGAGAGACACACATGATTCGGAATTTATTAGAATACTTTATGTGCTTCACTTATATCTTTTGAGCTATATAGTTTTTGCTCTAGTGCTTCACTTATATATTTTAGAGCACGGTGGTGGATTTGTTTTATAGAAAATATTTTTCTATCATGATTCACTTATATCTTTTTGAGAGTCTTACAAAACAGCATGGTAATTTTCTTAAATTGAGAAGGTAGTGCTAATATGCTAGGTATTCAAGATTAGTAAAAACTTTCTTATGAGTGTGTTGAATACTAAGAGAAGTTTGATGCTTGATGATTGTTTTGAGATATGGAGGTAGTGATATTAAAGTTGTGCTAGTTGAGTAGTTGTGAATTTGAGAAATACTTGTGTTGAAGTTTTCAAATACCATAGCATGCACGTATGGTAAATGTTGTGTAACAAATTTGAAACATGAGGTGTTCCTTGATTGTTCTCCTTATGAGTGGCGGTCGGGGACGAGCGATGGTCTTTTCCTACCAATCTATCCCCCTAGGAGCATGTGCGTAGTGCTTGGTTTTTGATGACTTGTAGGTTTTTGCAATAAGTATGTGAGTTCTTTATGACTAATGTTGAGTCCATGGATTATACGCACTCTTACCCTTCCATCATTGCTAGCCTCTTCGGTACCGTGCATTGCCCTTTCTCACCTTGAGAGTTGGTGCAAACCTCGCCGGTGCATCCAAACCCCGTGATACGATACGCTCTATCACACATAAGCCTCCTTATATCTTCCTCAAAACAGCCACCACACCTACCTATTATGGCATTTCCATAGCCATTCCGAGATATATTGCGATGCAACTTTCCACCGTTCCGTTTATCATGACACGTTCATCATTGTCATATTTCCTTGCATGATCATGTAGTGGACATCGTATTGATGGCAAAGCCACCGTTCATAATTTTTCATACATGTCACTCTTGATTCATTTCCCATCCCGGTACACCGCCGGAGGCATTCATATAGAGTCATACTTTGTTCTAGTATCGAGTTGTAAATAAATAGAAATGTGATGATCATCATTCATAGTGCATTGTCCCAAAAAAAGAGAAAGGCCAAAAGGAAAAAAAGAAAGGCCCCCAAAAAAGGAAAAGAAACTAAAAAGGGGCAATGCTACTATCTTTTTCCATACTTGTGCTTCAAAGTAGAACCATGATCCTTATGATAGATAGTCTCTTGTTTTGTCACTTTCATATACTAGTGGGAATTTTTTGTTATAGAACTTGGCTTGTATATTCCAACAATGGGCTTCCTCAAATGCCCTAGGTCTTCGTGAGCAAGCAAGTTGGATGCACACCCACTTAGTTTCTTTTGTTGAGCTATCATACGTTTATAGCTCTAATGCATCTGTTGCATGGAAATCCCTACTCCTCACATTAACATCAATTGATTGGCATCTCCATAGCCCGTTGATTAGCCGCATTGATGTGAGAATTTCTCCTTTTTTGTCTTCTCCACATAACCCCCATCATTATATTCTATTCCACCCATAGTGCTATATCCATGGCTCACGCTCATGTATTGCGCGAAAGTTGAAAAAAGTTTGAGATTACTAAAGTATGAAACAATTGCTTGGCTTGTCATCGGGGTTGTGCATGATGAGAGCATTCTTGTGTGACGAAAATGGAGCATGACCAAACTATATGATTTTGTAGGGATGAACTTTCTTTGGCCATGTTATTTTGAGAAGACATAATTGCTTAGTTAGTATGCTTGAAGTATTATTACTTTTATGTCAATATGGAACTTTTATCTTGAATCATTCGAATCTGAATATTCATACCACAATTAAGAGGGTTACATTGAAAATTATGCTAAGTAGCATTCCACATCAAAAAATTTGTTTTTATCATTTACCTACTCGAGGACGAGCAGGAACTAAGCTTGGGGATGCTTGACACGTCTCCAACGTATCTATAAATTTTTATTGTTCCATGCTATATTATATTCTGTTTTGGATGATTAATGTGCTTTATTATACACTTCTATATTATTTTTGGGACTAACCTATTAACCGGAGGCCCAGCCCAAATTGCTGTTTTTTTTGCCTATTTTAGTGTTTTGCAGAAAAAGAATATAAAACGGAGTCCAAACGGAATGAAACCTTCGGGAACATGATTTTTTGAACAAACGTGATCCAGAGGACTTGGATTGAACGTCAAGCAACAGCCTAGGAGGCCACGAGGTAGGGGGTGCGCCTACCCCTAGGGCACGCCCTCCACCCTCGTGGGCCCCTCATGGCTCCATCGACCTACTTATTCTTTCTATATATACCTACGTACCCCCAAACCATCAGAAGCGCCCATGAAAACCTAATTCCACCGCCGCAACCTTCTGTACCCGTGAGATCCCATCTTGGGGCCTTTTCCGGCATCCTGTCGGAGGGGGCATTGATCACAGAGGGCTTCTACATCAACACCATAGCCTCTCCGTTGATGTGTGAGTAGTTTACCTCAAACCTTCGGTTCCATAGTTATTAGCTAGATGGCTTCTTATCTCTCTTTGGATCTCAATACAAAGTTCTCCTCGATTCTCTTGGAGATCTATTCGATGTAATCTTCTTTTGCGGTGTGTTTGTCGAGATCCGATGAATTGTGGGTTTATGATCAAGTTTATCTATGAACAATATTTGAATCTCCTCTGAATTCTTTTTTGTATGATTGGTTATCTTATCAAGTCTCTTCGAACTATCAGTTTGGTTTGGCTACTAGATTGATCTTTCTTGCAATGGGAGAGGTGCTTAGCGTTGGGTTCAATCTTGCGGTGTCCTTTCCCAGTGACAGCAGGGGCAGCAAGGAGCGTATTGTATTGTTGCCATCAAGGATAAAAAGATGGGGTTTATATCATATAGCCTGAGTTTATCCCTCTACATCATGTCAGCTTGCTTAAAGCATTACTCTGTTCTTATGAAGTTAATACTCTAGATGCATGCTGGACAGCGGTCGATGTGTGGAGTAATAGTAGTAGATGCAGAATCATTTCGGTCTACTTGTCGCGGACGTGATGCCTATATACATGATCATACCTAGATATTCTCATAACTATGCTCAATTCTATCAATTGGTCGACAGTAATTCATTTACAAACCGTAATACTTATGCTATTAAGAGAAGCCACGAATGAAACCTATGGCCCCCGGGTCTATTTTCCATCATATTAATCTTCCAACACTTAGCTATTTCTATTGCCGTTTATTTTACTTTGCATCTTTATTTCTCTTTATCATAAAAATACCAAAAATATTATCTTATCATATCTATAAGATCTCACTCTCGTAAGTGACCGTGAAGGGATTGACAACCCCTTTATCGCGTTGGTTGCGAGGTTCTTATTTGTTTGTGTAGGTGTGTGGGACTCGAGCGTGGTCTCCAAATAGATTGATACCTTGGTTCTCAAAAACTGAGGGAAATACTTACGCTACTTTACTGCATCACCCTTTCCTCTTCAAGGCAAAACCAACGCAGTGCTCAAGAGGTAGCAGCATGCCGAAGGTTACGGGGAGGCGGATCCGCCCCAGGGAGTGGGTGGAGCCTCCACCAACCCCTGAGAAAGGCTTGCTAGGGCGGAGCCGCTCGAGTGGTACATGCAGAAGGCTGAAGGCCTCTGCTGAGAGCATGTTGAGGCCGGCGCCGCCATTGATGAGCGTCTTGGGGACGGACACGTTGGAGATGCTGGGCGTGCAAAGCATTGGGAGCACACTCGAGCCGATGGTAGAGACGGGGTGATACCCTCTGTCGAAGGTGAGGTCGGCCTCGGGCGCGGCCCAGCCCGGTGGAGCCCCCGAGCGTTTGTAAGCGCCACCGATCTGGCGAAGGAACCGCTTGATATGGCGATCTGAAGGCGATGCTTAATTGTGAGCCGCCTAGGAAGGCTGCGACCACGTGATGCGCCGGTGGCGCATAGCGCGCAGTGAAGAGGCCGGGCAGCTCCTCCCAAGATGCCAACGTGGATCCGGGGAGGTTGAGCAGCCAGGCACGCGGTGTGCCAGTGAGGGCCATGGGAAGCCAGTTGGTCGTGACCTTGTCGTCGCCCCCGGCCTCGAGGACGACCTCCTCGTACGCCAGTAGGAAAGCTAACGGGCCCGCCGCGCCGTCGTAGCACGGCGACATCTTCGGCTTGAATTTGGGCGACCACTGCACCTACCGTAGGGTGGGGGCCGGGAGCGTGACGCCTGCCATGGGGGCGAAGTGCGATGGTGGCGGAGCGCAAATCGACGGAAGGAAAGCTACGGTGCACCCCTACCTGGCGCGCCAAGTGTCGGATCTCGGGTTCCGGCAGAACCCTCAAGGTTCGAACATTGGGGTGCGCACGAAGATCTCCCCCTACCGAACCACGCCCTTAACCACTCTACGATCTCTAAGGCTAGCTCGGCGAACTCGCAACACAAGAGACACAAGATTTATACTGGTTCGGGCCACTGTCGTGGTGTAATACCCTACTCAAGTGTGTGGTGGTGGATTGCCTCTTGGGCTGAGGATGAACAGTACAAGGGGAAGAACAGCCTCCTGAGGCGAGGTGTTCTTGTGCTTGGTGAACTTGTGTGGGTGAGGGTTACTCATGATGAGATGCCTCCTACTATGATGGCTAGTCCTATTTATAGAGGCCCTGGTCCTCTCCCCAAATATTGAGCGGGAAGGGAGCCAACAATGGCTAATTCGAAAGGGGACAGCTAGTACAAGCTATCCTGAGAAAAGCAGTCTTCGCCTACAAAAGGCTCCGGCGGTGACGCCGCCTTGGGCTCCATGGTGACCTCCGTCTTACCGTCCTGTTGGTCTTGGTCTCATTGCACCGATGTGGAAACCTTTGTTTGACGCCTCGGTACTCCTTGCCCGCACTTGCCTCCTTAGCACCAAAGAGGAAACAAGGACACTATGCGCGCTGGCGCCCGCCTGGCCTCGATCGTCACAGCTCACATCACTGGAACCTCGCGAGGTTTGCCTTGCCTCGATCTCTCCGCCCCTCGTGAGCTAGTCTAGTGAGACTGCTCCCGAGGGGGTCTAGCATCGTCTGCCTCGCGAGGCTTGGCCCCTCTCGAGGCTCTTCAATGCTTGTTGGTGAAGATGGGCCGTACGGGCCCGCTCGCAGAGCCACGCCATGGGCTGCAGGTAGGCAAGTCTGGGGACCCCCGTTCCCAGAACGCCGACACTGTTGATGTATTTGGAGGCGTAATCGAGCATGTCAGTTAGATCCTCGAAAGTGGCTATGAAGTGGGTGGTGGGTGGGAGTAAAATTCCCTGCTCTCAACCCCTAGTATGGGCTGGGCGTAGTTTGGCAGTGATTCTTCTGCAATGGCGAGCGATCGCATTAAGTCTAGGGCCTCATTTAAGAACGAGGTTTGGACGGGGAAGCGAGAGTCCGTGGAGTTGGGCGGGACAGAAGTTTCCTGGCCATGCTCACATAACACGGACCTCGAGAGTTTGGAGCTAGTGTCCGGAGGCGAGTCCGGCTTTATGATGATAGAGGGAGCCTGGTGTAACGCCCCGGATCTGATGCGCCAGGTGTCCTCTAGTTATTCGCCATCGTTGCCATGTCATTTGCTGGCGTGTTGCATTTTGCCATGTCATCATGTGCATCCCATTTTGCATACGTGTTCGTCTCATGCATCCGAGCATTTTCCCCGTTGTCCGTTTTGCAATCTAGCACTCCTATGTCCTCCGGCATCCCCTTTTACCTATTTTCGTGTGCGGGTGTTAAACGTTCTCGGTATGGACCGAGGTTTGACATGTGGCCTTGGTACACCACCAGTAAACCGCCTGTCAAGTTTCATGCCATTTGGAGTCCGTTTGATACTCCAACGGTTAACCGGGTAACCGCAAATGCCTTTTTTGGGTTGCAGCCCAACACCCCTCTAAAGTGTCCCAATAACCCATCCTAACCCCTCTATCCTCCCGTCCGTTCGATGACGATCGCGTGGCCGAAAACCGCACCTCATTTGGAGCCTCCTAGCTCCTTCTACCTATATAAACACATCCCCCTTCGAAATTCACGGATGAACCCTAGCAGTCTTCCTCCTCGCGCCGCCGGACATGTCCTCGGACACGTCGCTTCGGCCAATCTGAGGCTGCCACGTCATCGCGCCGCCGCCCGCAGCCTATCCGGAGCCGCCACGCGTCCCCGGCTCCTCCCTCCACCGCGCCCCGCAGTTGTCGGGCCCGCGAGCCCAGATCTGGCCCGCCGGGCCCGTACCAGCGCCCGCCGCCGCCGCCCGCGATTTCGGCCCCGCGCTCGCCGGCCGGACCTCGTCCGCTGCCCGCCGACGGCCTCGCCTAGCGCCGCCGCCCTCGTCCGCCGCAACTCCCCGCCGCAGGAGCACCGCCCGCGCCGCCGGACGCCTCCGCTGCGCCCGACGCCGCCCTCCGCCGCCCCGGCCGTGCCGCGCCCGGTGCCGCCCCACGCCGCTCTGGCGAGCCCAGCCCACCTCGGGACCCGCGCAGCTCAGATCCAGATCCATAGGTCGACCCCTGAATTTTTCCCAAGTACCCAAATTTTTTTGCATTATATTGCTCCTTACATCATGCCATAACTCCCTGCATATAGCTCTGTTTTACGTGCATGATATATCAGAATGTTCATCGAGATGTTCTTTTCATTTAATTCCATTATGACATGTTTGTTTAAGGTGATTTCAATGCCCTAATCATCGTTGCAAGAGTGCTATATGATGTTAACTGCTATTTGTTAACAGAACATGCTCATTTGTCATTTTTGTATCTTTTTGTGTGATTTTCTTTTGAGCATGAGGTCTACATGTGTTACGAGCTACAACATTCCATATGTGCTGTGGTGCAACCCATTCTTCATGATATGCCATGCATTGATTGTTTCAAGCTTGCAAAATAGTGTTCATGATATTGCTGATTTCAGGGACTTAGAATTTCAGTCCTTCTTCTGCTGTTATTTTCATGCCATGTATTCATGTTGCTACAGTGATATCCATGTCTCTTTTCAGTATGTTTACTAAAGATGTTCTGTTCATATGGTTATTATCTATCCATCAATTCTTCGTTTTGCATTTATGGAGTGTTCTAGCATGTCTTAATATTGCTCTACTTTTGCTATAAAATGTTCCTGGCAGATTGTTTACATGTTATTCAAGTTTGCCAAGGTTGTTATAGTTGATGCTTGCATGATATGAACTTGATCTTGCCATGATTAGCTTCATGAACATGTATTTTTGCTTATTCTATGCTTATATTGTCATGAAATACCTTTTGATGAGTGAATCAAGCTCACCAACATGCCTATATATCGTTGTTCCTGCCATGCTCTGTTAATTTCACAAAGTGTGAATCTGTAACGAAACTTGCTATGTTTACATGGGTGCCATCATATCTTAGGATCCTTTTTGTCTGATGGTCATTAAGGGTCTTTTGTTCTATGCAATTATTAGATTGATGCCATGCATTTTGTTGCTATAATATGTTTTTGTAACATGTTGTTTGATAGCTCTGAATATTGCAACCTGGTGTTATTTCTGCCATGCCCTGTGAATTCTGCCAAGTCTGTGAACCTATTATTATTTGCAGTCTTTTTGAGCATGTTCTAGTAGTTTATGGAGATAGCTCAGTGTTCATGTTTTGTAATTCTTTACCTGTACATCATGCTCATGCCTTTTGTTTTCTTGTTGATATCCTGTAGCATGTAGTTTTGATGCTTGCAATATGCCTAGTTGCTGTTTTGGACAACAAGCCCTTTAAACTTATATGGTGTGTATGTGTTGAACCGTTGCCCCGTTGTGAGTGTGATCGATATGAAACTTGCTTAGATTTGCATGTAGTTTCATCTTATCAAGTTTCATCCATGTTTTGAGTGTGCTTGCTTGATGTTTGTATGCATTTTGCATCAATGCCATGTTTAACTTGTTTTGCTCATATCTTCTATGCCGTAGCTCCGAATCTAATGAACTTTATATGTAACTTGACTAAAATATCGTGTAGATCATCGTGGTGCCTCTTAACTTGCTGCTTAACAAATTGAACATAAGGTTTATTCAGATGTGGACCAATTTCGAAATTTGCATATGGGGACTTACCGGAATTGTTATATGTTGTTTCCGGCCTCATTTAAACTTGTTTTGATGGGTTGCTATTGTATGCATCATCTCTTGTCATGAGTAGCTTCTTGTAGCCTTGTAATGCATCATACTTGGCTGAGCATCATGCCTTGTTCATGTGTGGTGTGTTTACCATGTTGTGTGCTTCTTCTCGATAGTTCCCGTTTCGTTGCGATCGTGAGGATTCGTTCGACTACGCTTGGTTCGTCTTTATGGCTTCATCTTCTTCATGGATTCGTTCTTATTCCTTGCGGGATTTCAGGCAAGATGACCGTCACCTTGGATCTCATTACTATCATTGCTATGCTAGTTGCTCCGTTCTATCGCTATGCCGTGTTACCTACCACTTGCTATCAAGACTCCCAAATTGCCATGAACCTCTAACCTTTGTCACTCTTCCTAGCAAACCGTTGTTTGGCTATGTTACCGCTTTTGCTCAGCCCCTCTTATAGCATTGCTAGTTGCAGGTGAAGATGAAGATTGCTCCATGTTGGATTATGTTTATGTTGGGATATCACAATATCTCTTATATTATTAACGCATCTATATACTAGGTAAAGGGTGGAAGGCTTGGCCTTATGCCTGGTGTTTTGTTCCACTCTTGCCGCCCTAGTTTCTGTCATATCGGTATTATATTCCCAGATTTTGCGTCCCTAACACGGTTGGGTGATTTATGGGACCCCCATTGACAGTTTGCTTTGATTAAAACTCTTCCTGCAAGGCCCAACATTGGTTTTACCATTTGCCTCACCTATCCCCTTTTTTCCCTTGGGTTTCTGGAGCCCGAGTGTCGTGGAATTGTCATGGCAGATGTCCTCTTGGAAGGACTTAGTCGTGGAGCCATCGCAACTAGGAAGCTTAAAGGGGTTAATCGGGACAAAGGACACGAGAGATTTATACTAGTTCAGCCCCTTGCGGTGAAGGAAGGCCTATGTCTAGTTGGGTTGGTATTGCTTGAGGTTTAGATGACCAGGGAGCGAAATACGCTATGCCTGGCTCTCGATGAGTTGTTTCTTGCCCTAAGCCGCCGGAGCGTCGTCCCCTTATATACACGGGTTGATGCCTTGCGGTCTACAGAGTCCTGGCCGGCTCATAGACAGTGTCCGGCTCGGTGACTAGTCACTCCTGCCGTACAATACAAGTCATGCCATTACGGCCGTTTATCACTATGGGCCTCAGAGTCGCCTGTGGGCCTTTAGGCCTTTTAGTGAACCGCCATCTTCATGCCTTAGTCTTGGGCTTCTGATGAGCCTCTCTTTGCGTAACCCGACCCCTCCTGGACGGCTTACACAAGTAGTCATATCCCCAACATTAGGCCCAGATTGATTTGAACCGGTTCATGTCAATCTTTGAAAACCTTATGAACTGGCCTTTAGTCTTTTGTGTTGTGTGAGAATTGTGACCCGCCGTGACATCATCACCTGGATCCCGGTTAAATCATCGTGACGTCATCTTCAATAAAACTTATATTTTAATTCGTCATATCTTCAACGAATCTCTGCCTTTACTGACCCTCCCAAAAATCGAGGCGTCGGGGCCGCTGGATAAATGATGTCTTGGTCTCCTTGTTTCTTGCACCATCTCAGTCGACCCCTTTTTATAAATAGACGCGACCTAGGTCTTTTTAATTTCCTCCGGTCGTCTTCCTCCTCGCACTCCCTCTTCTGCCGCTCGAGCTCTGCCGCCGCCACCGTCGGAACCCTCATCTTCACCGACTCAGGCCGCTGCATCACCCTGTTTCCTGATCAGAAAACGACGGCAACCCTCCGCAGTTCTTCTGCATCGGTGAGTTCTCTTTCCCCCCTTTCTCAGATCTACATTAGTGCTACCTTGAGTTCGTCGACGTTCATCGCCGCCCGACGTAACCTCCATTAGTTCCTACCTCTAATACCTTGCTCAGATCGTAAAAACCACATAGAACTGCTACGGAGGATGTTTCGTGCTTATTCTGTACGAAAACAGATCTCATTTCCTTGTTTTGGAAGCCATCTTCGAATGCATGAACTTCTCTGCCATGTTTTAGGTCTAGAATTTTTTCCTTTCCAGACCATCGTTTGATCCAAAATAATAACTGCATCTTGTGAAACCTGTTTGTTCCACACTTAGCCAAAAACTGCATCTGTTGACTCTGTTTCAGCCATAGTAGTTCATATGACCGGTTTAAGATAATGCCGGCTGTTAGCACCGCTTGCTTCTGGCGACTTAATAAAACTTTAACTGTCTTTGATACCTGCCGTAGTTTGAACATTATCGCATAGTCACCTATATGTCATTAGGCCCCTTCTTAAGACGCCATATTGAATAAACCCATATTGCCTTCCTCCGGGTTATAATTAAACTGGAAAAATTCTTTTATCTTGCTGTAGGCTTCGATTTACGCAATGGCACCCAAAGCTCCCAAACCTCCGGTGACCTGTAATTGGGTCCCATCCACTGTCACAGAGAGCAAACTGTCTGATTTTGTACAGTCTGGTCATCTGCCCAACAAGGATGTTATGTCTTATCATGCTCCTGACTCGTCTGAAGAAAAATCTCAACCCAAGGAAGGGGAGGTGATTATTTTCACTGATCACATGAGCCGGGGATTTGCTCCTCCAGGTTCAAAATTCTTCAGGGATATTCTGAATTTCTTTGATCTATGGCCTCAAGACATCGGGCCCAACTCCGTGTCAAATCTCTATAACTTCCAAGTGTTTTGCAAAGTGTACCTTGGAGAAGAGCCAAGTTTGACCTTGTTAAGAGAGCTGTTTTATTTGAACCGGCAAAATGAACGTGCCAAATGGGCCCAGTCTGGAACTCAGTGGTATTTCGATCCAGCGGCGAAGAGACTGTCTTTTCCCTCATGCAGAACTGCAAAGGCATCCAAAGGAGTGGAAACAGATGTGGTTCTACTGCCAAGATACCTCTCCAGTTGGTAAGAACCCGCTACCCGACTTTCGCGCTCTGCGCTTGGAGTCCAACCACCCATTGGCTGACAAATTATCTCCTGCTGAACGTATTCCACTTGCCCCCACCATAAGGAAGATTAAGGATCTTTTGGGCAATGGTTTGGACGGCATTGATTTGGTCCGGACCTGGATTACCTGGCGGGTGATTACGTTAAGCCGCCAACCCGGCTTAATGTGTACTTACTCAGGGGAAAAGGATGACCCGCTGCGTCACAGCCCTGACGATTTACCAGATGACACAGTCGAGGCTATGATCCAGTCACTGTTGAAAGAGGGGACTGTGGTGGATAATACCTTCAGCTTACTCCCCTTCTGTAAGAACAACCTGCCCCCCGCAGTAAGTCATCAGCCTCAATGATCACCTTTTATAATGTTTACCTTATTTTTACTCATACCCCCTTACAACTCTTTACAGGCAAACGACAAGTTCTGGAAAGTCCCGTATGATCATGAGGCGGCCAAACAAGCCCGGGCGGCAAAGAGGGCCGAAAAAAGAACCATTGGGCCTTCTACTTCAAAGAAAAGAAAAGCAAGTGCTTCCGAGATGTTCCAGCTCGATGACTCTGATGATAACGAAGAAGAGGTAACCTATCAACTTTCCTTACTCTTTTATCATTACCTTACTAACATTATTCTCCTTTTCAGGAAGACACGGGGAACAACCAACCCGTCGAGGAAGAGGTAACTATAATCTCCTTCGACTCCGAGCTTCGGCCGCGTCAGAAAATTCGAAGAGTAACCCGGAAAGTAAGATTTTCACACCCTTTGGCTTACCAAGATCCTGACTTTCTTTTGAAGCAACAACAATTTCAAAGCCGGAGGCAGACCCGGACCCGCAAGGATGCAGAGCTCTCCTCCGGCTTGCCTGAAACAACCCGGAAGCGTCGGACTGAGGTTATCTCCGACTTATACCCTTTCTTAACTTTGGCGGGTCTAATCTGTAAACCTCTCAATTCATCTGACTCCAATTACCAAGATACCTCTCCTTCATCCGGCGAGTCCATGCAGTCAAACATGCCGGCTTTTTAAGACTGCTCCTGGGTAATATCAATTTATTTACCTTATGTTTTTTCTTCTTCATGTTCCTTTACTCATTTCTCTGCTTTACCCACAGCATGCAAGTGAAACCCAGGAAGAAAACAAAGAAAGACCATCCGGCCCAAGATCCTGTGGTAACTGAACCAAAACTGGGCACAGCTGCTCCCGGCTCTCCCACACATCAGCTACCACCTGAACCGGCTCAGGATACTGCGGTACCAACTTCTGATCCGCCTACTGAAGATATTCTGGTTGGTTCTGTTAACCCGGAAGCACCTAGCCCGGCCAAAATGATTGACCCAGAAGTGGAAATACTCAAGACTCAGTTTGTTGAGCCGGCCCGGCCCACAGTTCTTGCCAGATGTTCTGCAAAAGAGGAGTTATTGGAACGCCGTAAAGCCAAAACAGACATCACTGACTATACTCCTTTGAGTATTAGAGAGATCGTCTCGGGTTATATCAACCAGGTGCATAATAGCTGTGACCTGGAAATTGACATGGTGAAGCAAATACAACAAAAATCTGAGGTATGACTTACGCTTCCTTACTTTCAATCATACTTACTGTACCAGCCCCCAAGTCTATTGCTTATTAGGAAATATGCTGTAAACTTAGAAAAACTGTTAGAGCTGCTTGTCCGGCTTAAAGAAAAAAATACTTAAACCGGATGTAACACAATACCTTTGACTTGCGATACACACTAGTCCCCAAGTGCCAAGTATCTTTTCTGGCAAAGTATTTGGGACTTAATATCCAGGACCGGCTTAATAATCTAGAAAGCTTCGGTATACATTAGCCCCCAAGTGTCAAGTATGTTTGCTTGCAAAGTGCTTGGGACTTAAAATTATTTATCATGATCCTGACTGCAACCAGTTATAACGCAGGCCACCATAAGTCAATTTGAATCGGAGATTGCTGACCTGAAGAGCCGCCTAGCAGCCCAGGAACTTGAAATACAAAAGGCCAACTCCAAGTTTGAACTCAGTGTCTCCGAACAAGAGAAGTTGAAGAAGAACTTTGAGTCGGAGAAGAAAACCTGGGCTGATGAGAAGGCCTCTCTGGTGACCCGGGCCGAGATAGCCGAAACATCCCTTGCAAAGGCAAACATCGAGCTATCCGGCTTGAAGCGTCAGATATCTCGAATGGTCTCAGCAATCTTGGGTACGTTTCTTTGTATGAACCTCAAATACTGTCATCCTTCCTTTGATGACTAAGTTAATTATTGCTTCTGGCTTACCCTTTGTTTAACAACACAGGCCCCAGGAGCACAACCCTCAAGCAGGACATGGTAGTCAAACTGAAAGCCGTCTATTCTCTGGTGGAACAATTGTACACCGGGTCACAACGTGCTTTGGCTGTTGTGGCCTTATCAAATGATGTGCCCCACCTCTTGCAAGATGTGTTATGACGACTTGATGTACTCCCCTAGCGGATTCAAGAGTTGAGACGGGCCCAAGCAAGAGCCGGAGCAATAGCCGCCTTGAGCCGGGCCCAAGCCTGGTTACCAGAGCTAGACCCGGCCGACATCGCTCTTGGGTATCCATGTTTAAATGAGGATGGCACTCCATTTGATCAAAAAGACTTCACTAGCTGTGTGAGGGACATATGCCCTGTGGCCACTGAAATTGGGAACGATATTGACCTCTCCAAGTATCAGTCGGGTTATGATAAGGAGAATCTGAGAATCCCCACGCCGCATTATGATGATGTCAGCCTGATCCCTTCGTAAGCATACCTTTGCCCCTGAAGTAGACCCAACCGGTTTAATAGATGATGAAGCTGAGTTTGAAGCCTTGAGTGGCATTGACTAGGCATCATCATCCTTCCAGGACAAGGCAACTAGCGGAGAGGCGGAGAAGGATAACCCGGAATCTTCAGGTCAACCCCAAGAGTAAGTTGCAAGGCGTCACCTGCGTATGTCTTGTAGAAAAACCAATGCCACTCGGGGAGTCTTGTAACAGAGCCGAAAATACTTTGAGTTTGTCATGCCTTCGCGCATGCTTATGTCCCTTAAGACTTGCATAAGCCGCCGTTATTATGCATTTCATAGTTTATATGAATGTATTATGTCCTTGCAGAAATGTCTTGCATTGCCCTGCACAGAAGACAAACAAAATCCCTTGGCGATTTATCGCATTGAGAGTTATATAAGCCTCTGATAACCCGGAATGTTACAGGAAAACCAACTTACGATTAAACTTAGTAGATGTAATCATAATGATATACCTGTGATGCTTATGGCTACCTCTGAGAGTAAGTTTAACTCCTGATGATTGATATATAAAGGTTAACCTGGTATTTAGTAACCCGAAGTAACCAATACTCACTCGGAGGGTTGTGATCCACTCTATGGTATTTTGAAGAGGATCTCAATATAACCAAATATTGATACTTATAAAAATATGATGAATAATAAACAAACTTTAAAGGCTTTTGATTCGAATACGATCAGTGAACCGTTCCAAAGGGGTTAAGCTAAGATTCGGATGCGATCATATAGCCCCCAGTGGCTGTGGCGATGCCAATCAAGTGGGTATTGACAGCTATGTTCTCTTTTGTTTGAATACGACCTATGTTTGAATAGGAAGCCCCCAAGTGACTATAAGAGTTGTTTAATGACACTGATTCAAATACGATCCACGTCAGACCCAAAGGGGTTAAGCTATGATTCAAATATGATCAAGAAGCCCCCAAGTGGGTTTGGCAGTATGCCGATCAAGCGGGTATCGACAGCTATGTTCTCTTTGGTTCGAATACGACCTATGTTTGAACAGGAAGCCCCCAAGTGATCATGGCTAGATTCAGATATGATCATAAGCCAGACAAAAGGAAAAGCCGGATTCAGATATGACCCGCTCCCTCTTGGTTATCTCCACCACCTGACAAAGAAAACACATAAACCTTTTTTGGGGTGGAAAAAAGGACAGATTTCCTACTTTATTGCTTTATATAATATATACATTGTATAAATATATACACATTAGAGCCGATGGCTCAGGTATAGTAAGGCCGAAGATGAGCGATATTCCACGGTCGGCGGGTCTCCTCCTTCGACTTACGTGAGTCTTTGTGCTCTCGAACATCGATAAGGTAGTATGACCCGTTGTTCAGATTCTTACTGACCACAAAAGGTCCTTCCCAAGGAGGGGATAGCTTGTGCATGTCAGATTGATCCTGGATGAGTGGGAGCACTAAGTCACCTTCCTGAAAGGTTCTGGACTTAACCCGGCGGCTGTGGTAGCGGCGCAGGTCTTGCTGGTAAATCATCGAGCGGGCTATTGCCATGTCTTGCTCTTCATCCAACAGGTCCAGTGCATCTTTCCGAGCTTCGTTGTCCGCCTCAACACAAGCCGCCACACGGGGCGAATCATGACGGATGTCACTTGGCAGGACTGCCTCTGCTCCATACACCATAAAGAAAGGCGTGTAACCCATAGATCTGTTAGGTGTGGTATTGATGCTCCAAAGTACAGAAGGTAACTCCTCCACCCAACAACCCCGCGTTCGCTGTAAGGGGACCAAGAGCCGGGGCTTGATACCCTTCAAGCTTTCTTAATTAGCTCGTTCTGCTTGACCATTAGACTGAGGATGAGCCACAACTGAAACGTCAAGCCGGATATGCTCTCGTTGACAGAACTCTTCCATAGCCCCTTTGGAGAGGTTAGTGCCATTATCAGTTATGATGCTGTGTGGAAAACCAAAGCGAAAGATCACCTTTTTCATAAACTAGACCGCCGTGGCTGCATCACACTTACTGACTGGCTCCGCCTCAACCCACTTTGTAAACTTGTCAACCGCCACCAATAGGTGCGTCTTCTTGTCCTTAGACCTTTTGAAAGGTCCGACCATATCAAGCCCCCAGACTGCAAACGGCCAAGTAATTGGAATCATCCTCAATTCTTGGGCCGGCACATGGGCTCGTCATGAGAACTTCTGACATCCGTCACATTTACTGACAAGATCTTCTGCATCAGCATGAGCCGTCAGCCAATAAAACCCATGACGGAAAGCTTTGGCCACAAGAGATTTTGAGCTGGCATGATGACCACAATCGCCTTCATGAATCTCACGAAGGATCTCCTGACCCTCCGCAGGTGACACGCAATGTTGAAACGCTCCAGTCACGCTACAGTGATGTAACTCGCCATTAACAATTGTCATGGACTTGGACCGCCGGACGATTTGCCTTGCCAATGTCTCATCTTCAGGCAACTCTCCCTGGGTCATGTAAGCCAAATAAGGCACTGTCCAATCTGGGACAACGTGGAGAGCCGCCACCAGCTGTGCCTCCGGGCCTGGTATTGCCAGATCTTCCTCTGTAGGTAACTTAACAGAAGGATTATGCAAAACATCAAGAAAGGTGTTAGGCGGCACCGGCTTACGCTGAGACCCCAGCCGGCTTAAGGCATCAGCCGCCTCATTCTTCCTTCGATCAATGTGTTCCACCACATAACCCTTGAAATGTCCAGCCACAGTATCAACTTCACGAGGTAAGCCACCATAAGAGAATCTTTAGAGTCCCACTTGCCTGACACCTGTTGAGCCACAAGGTCTGAGTCTCTTAAGCATCTTACCCGGGTCAAGTTCATATCTTTGGCCATCCGGAGACCATGGAGTAGGGCCTCGTACTCAGCTGCATTGTTAGTACAAGGAAACATAAGCCGGAGCACATAACAAAATTTGTCACCTCGAGGGGAAGTTAACACGACTCCAGCCCCCGAGCCTTCCAACTGCCTGGACCCATCAAAGTGAATAGTCCAATATGTGTTATCGGGCTTCTCCTCAGGTGCCTATGGCTCTGTCCAGTCATTGATGAAATCCACCAAAGCTTGAGACTTAATGGCAGTGCGTGGTACGTACTTCAGACCATGATGCCCGAGCTCGATGGCCTACTTGGCGACTCGTCCTGTAGCCTCTCTGTTTTGAATAATGTCTCCCAAGGGGGCAAAACTTACCACAGTGATAGGGTGACCTTGGAAGTATTGCTTCAGCTTCCGGCTTGCCATGAACACCCCGTAAACAAGTTTCTGCCAATGAGGATATCTTTGTTTTGACTCGATGAGTACCTCATTGACATAATAAACCGGCCGTTGAACCGGATGTTCCTTACCAACCTCCTTGCGCTCTACCACAATTGCCACACTGACGGCTCGTGAATTAGCAGCCACATATAACAGCAAAGGCTCTTTGTCAATGGGAGATGCAAGAACCAGTGGCTCAGATAACTGCCTCTTCAAATCCTCAAAAGCAGCATTAGTAGCATTACTCCAGACAAAGGTGTCTGCCTTCTTCATCAGTTGGTACAGCGCTAGGGCCTTCTCACCTAACCGGCTTAAAGCAGCAACACGACCCGCCAGTCGTTGAACATCATTGATACACGCCGGTTTAGCCAAAGAAGTTATTGCCTTAATCTTCTCCGGATTAGCCTCGATGCCCCTGTTTGAGACCAAGAATCCCAAAAGCTTGCCCGCAGGCACACCAAATACACACTTCTTCGGGTTAAGCATCATTTTGTAAACCCGGAGATTGTCAAAGGTTTCTCTGAGATCAGGTATCAATGTTTCCGTCTCTCTGGATTTCACCACTATGTCATCCACATAAGCATGAACAATTCGCCCGATCTGATTGTGGAGACAATTCTGTACACACCGTTGATTAGTCGCCTGGGCACTCTTGAGCCCAAAAGGCATAGACACATAGCAGAAGGCCCCAAACGGAGTGATGAAAGCCGTCTTCTCCTGGTCCTTAACTGCCATCTTGATCTGATGATAACCAGAGTAAGCATCCAAAAAGCTCAAACGCGCACAACCCGCCGTAGCATCAATGATTTGATCAATACGGGGGAGAGCGAAAGGATCAGCTGGACAAGCCTTATTTAAGTCCGTGTAATCCACACACATCCGCCAGGTGCCGTTTTTCTTGAGCACGAGCACCGGGTTAGCCAACCACTCCGGGTGAAAAAATTCGACAATGAACCCAGCCGCCAAGAGCCGGGCGACCTCCTCTCCTATAGCTTTTCGTCGTTCCTCATTGAATCGCCGCAAAAACTGTCTCACCGGCTTATACTTCGGATCAATATTAAGAGTGTGCTCAGCGAGTCCTCTCGGTACACCCGACATGTCAGAAGGCTTCCTTGCAAAGATGTCCCGGTTCTCACGGATGAACTCGATGAGCGCGCTTTCCTATTTAGGATCCAAGTTGGCATTGATGCTGAATTGCTTAGACGAATCACCTGGAGTAAAATCAACAAGCTTAGTCTCTGCAGCCGACTTAAACTTGATGGCTGGGTCATGTTCCGTACTCGGCTTCTTGAGGGGGGCCATGTCCGCCGGGTCAACGTTATCCTGATAAAACTTGAGTTCCTCTGCTGCACAGACAGACTCGGCATAAGCCGCATCGCCTTCTTCGCATTCCAAGGCCACCTTACGACTTCCATGCACAATGATGGTGCCCTTGTAACCCGGCATCTTGAGCTGCAAGTAAACGTAACACGGCCGCGCCATAAATTTGGCGTAAGCCGGCCGTCCAAACAAAGCGTGATACGGGATCTTGATTTTGACCACCTCAAAGGATAACTTTTCAGCCCTCGAATCATGCTCGTCTCCAAAGGCCACCTCCAGCTCAATCTTACCGACGGGGTAAGCCGACTTACCAGGCACCACTCCATGGAATACGGTATTGGATGTCTTTAAATTCTTGTCAGTTAAGCCCATGCGCCGAAAGGTCTCGTAATAGAGGATGTTGATGCTGCTACCTCCATCCATGAGCACCTTAGTAAATTTATAACCACCAACCTGCGGTGCCACCACCAGGGCCAGTTGACCCGGATTATCAACCCGGGGAGGGTGATCCTCCCTACTCCAGATAATGGGCTGTTCTGACCACCTTAAGTAACGAGGGACTGCCGGCTCAACAGAATTCACAGCCCTCCTGTGAATTTTCTGATCACGCTTACACAAACTGGTGGTGAACACGTGATACTGCCCACTATTTAGCTGCTTTGGATGGCTCTGATAACCCGACTGCTGCTGCTGTTGACCTCCTTGACCGGACTGCTGCGGGTTATAACCACCCTGGTTTCCCTGAAAACCGAACCCTGAACCGCCGCCCGGGCCATGAAAACCGCCACCTCCTGAGCCGCCGCCTGGGCCTTGATTGCCATCAAACGTATTAGAATTCTTGAACGCCTTCATGATTGCGCAATCCTTCCATAAGTGAGTCGCCGGCCGTTCCCGGGTGCCGTGTTTTGGACAAGGCTCATTGAGTAACGGACCAAGAGATGGACCTGACCCGCCAAACCGAGGCGGTTTTCCCTTGCGCTTCTGATTGTTACCCTGTGCATTGGCCACAAATTTGGGGTTGCCGTCCACCTTGCGCTTATTGCCTCCTTGATTCACCGGGTTATGCTGCTGACCCTTTCCATTACCGTTCTTCTTTCCCTTCCCTGCCTTTTCCTCATCAGACGCGGGATCCTTGGTACTATCAGAATCGGTATACTTGACTAAAGCCGCCATCAGCATCCCCATATCGTTGCAATCACGCTTAAGGCGCCCCAGTTTCTGTCTCAGAGGGTCAACGCGGCAATTCTTCTCCAGCATGAGAACTGCTGAGTCGGCATCCATCTTGTCAGACGAATGTATTATATCTTTGAACCGGCGCACCCAATGAGTCGTAGATTCACCTTCCTCCTGCTTACAATTTGTCAAGTCCACAATCGACATAGACTGCTTGCAAGTGTCCTTGAAGTTTTGGATGAAACGGGCCTTGAGCTCCGCCCATGAACTAATGGAATTGGGTGGCAAACCCTTTAACCAAGAACGGGCCGTTCCGTCCAACATCATGGTGAAGTATTTAGCCATCGCTTCATCACTAACCTCCGGCAGCTCCATGGCCATCTCGTAACTTTCAATCCACGCCCCAGGCTGTAAATCGGCTGTATAATTCGGCACCTTTCGAGGTCCCTTGAAATCCTTGGGCAGACATACATTACGTAGAGACGATGCCAGACAAGGAACTCCTCCGGTTCTAGTAGCAACTCCCGCCTCCACAGAAGTCGTCGGATAAGCCGGTAAGTCCTACTGATCTGCTAGCTGAGCCGCCCGTTCGTCCTCCTGACGTATCCGATCCTGCACCGGGTTCTATCCACCGGGCTGGTTCCGTCGCTGAGCGTTGCTTGATAGGGCCTATGACTCCATGTGTCTGCTGTAACTCGGGCTCGAGTTTAACGAGGCGGAGCTAACCAGGGCGGAGTAGTTGAGTGAATCCTGTCCCAGCTATAGGAGTAGGTCTCTTGCTAAGCCAGAGCTGTTTGGACAAGCTCCCTGATCCTCCGGGTTTCCACCGCTGTCGGATCATCACCATCTACCGGGAGAGCCGCCAAACGCGCTGATGCTGCGATTAAGTTTTCCATGGGGTTGGAGAAGTGACCCGGTGGTATTGGTACGTAACAGGGCGGTGCCATATTGCCGTGAAGAGGCGCCGTCACCTAAGGCTGGACCGGACCTCCCGCTTCGGATGTCATAAACTGATTTGCACCTGGCGGGTTACTTGGGCCGGCTCCGGGTGTAGCAAAGAGATTCCGAGGATCATAAATCTGAGGTGAACAGGACTGAGTTTTCTGATGTCTTCTCCTCATTACCTCATTAGATGCGTTCAGGCTCATCGTGAGCTGAAAAGCCTCTGCCTGAAGTTGCTGCGCCCGTGCGTCCAAAGCCGCCCGCTCTGTGGCTAATCTAGTATCTTCAGCTGCTATGGTTTCCTTGGCCTGGGCGATCTCCTCATGAACCTGTGCCACCTCTGCCTCATGCTCAGATTGGTTCGCAGGGATGACTGTAGCAGCTAACAGGGCCGTAAGTTTATCCATGAGCTCCATCAGCACCTGAGCCGGTGAGCGCACAGGGCCTCCTGCCCCGGCTGCTCCTAACCCGGACGTTATCGCCGCTGAGGCCGTAGAATTTTGGCCGGGTTGAGTGCCAGCCATGAAGACTCCTGCCCAGTTTGGCGGCTCTGAGGGGTCCGGAATAGTGCTGCCATCGGAACATCCCCCAAGCACACCATCTTGAACTTGATACAGCGAATCTGTTGAGCCGGCGGACGAATCGCCGTCAGAAAGGAGGGCCGACTCACCATCATCTTCAGATCCTTTAGAAAGTTCACCTCCATGGATGCAACCCACAAAGGCATGCTTCACGACGGGTTGAGCTTGGGCGGGTCTCGCACACTGAGCCGTCTCGACGAGGTCGGTGCAGTTGTCCGGCTCAGGGCCCGGCTCACCAATCCGTCCGATGAAGACGTGAATTCCGCCAAAGGGGACCCGGTACCCGTACTCAATTGAGCCGGCGTCGGGGCCCCAGCCTTCGTCGTCGATGTAGATCTTGCCGCGACGACTCTTGGTCATCCGGCCAACTGCGTATCCCTTGAGCCCTTCGAAGCTGCCCTTCAAAAACTCAAATCCACTGTGCGCTGGCCAAATGGTGGGCGCCAACTGTCGTGGAATTGTCACGACAGATGTCCTCTTGGAAGGACTTAGTCATGGAGCCATCGCAACTAGGAAGCTTAAAGGGGTTAATCGGGACAAAGGACATGAGATATTTATACTAGTTCAGCCCCTTGCGGTGAAGGAAGGCCTACGTCTAGTTGGGTTGGTATTGCTTGAGGTTTCGATGACCAGTGAGTGAGATACGCTATGCCTGGCTCTCGATGAGTTGTTTCTTGCCCTAAGCCGCCGGCGGGTCGTCCCCTTATATACACGGGTTGACGCCCTGCGGCCTACAGAGTCCCGGCCGGCTCATAGACAGTGTCCGGCTCGGTGACTAGTTAATCCTGGCTTACAATACAAGTCATGCCATTACAGCGGTTTATCACTACGGGCCTCAGAGTCGCCTGTGGGCCTTTAGGCCTTTTAATGAACCGCCATCTTCATGCCTTGGTCTTGGCTTCTGATGAGCCTCTCTTTGCGTAACCCGGCCCCTTCTGGACGGCTTACACAAATAGTCATATCCCCAACACCGAGGGTCATCTTTATTTTACCCCCCCGGGCCAGTGCTTGTCCAAACCGAGCGATGTTTGGCGCCCCCTGGGCAATCAAGGTCTATGCCAACCCAGGGTCTGGCTCATCCGGTGTGCCCTAAGGACGAGATATGTGCAGCTCCTATTGGGATTTGTCGGCACATCCGGGCGGCTTTGCTGGTCTTGTTTTACCATGGTCGAAATGTCTTGTAAACGGGATTCCGATGCTGATCGGGTCTTCTCGGGAGAAGGAATATCCTTCGCTGATCGCGAGAGCTTATAATGGGCTAAGTTGGGACACCACTGCAGGGTTTGAACTTTCGAAAGCCGTGCCCGCGGTTATGAGGCAGATGGGAATTTGTTGATATCCGGTTGTAGTAAACTTGAAGAAAACTCTTCTAAAATACACCAACCGTGTGCGTAACCGTGATGGTCTCTTTTCGGTGTTGATCGAGAGGAGAACACGGTTTTTGGGTTATGTCTGACATAAGTAGGAGTTCAGGATCACTTCTTGATCATTACTAGTTGACGACCGCTTGCTTTGTTTCTCCCCTCGCTCTTATTTGCGTAAGTTAGCCACCATACATTGCTTAGCCGCTGCTGCAACCTCACCACTTTACCCCTTCCTTACCCATTAAGCTTTGCTAGTCTTGATACCCATGGTAATGGGATTGCTGAGTCCTCGTGGCTCACAGATTACTACAACACCAGTTGCAGGTACAGGTTATGTGATGATCTTGACGTGAGAGCGATGTTTACTTGTTTTGGAGTTCTTCTTCTGCTTCTTCATCAATTGAGGGATAGGTTCTGGGTCGGCAACCTGGGTTAGCAGGGTGTATGTCGTTTGGGTTTCTATTTATGTTTCGTCCGTAGTCGGATGTTGACCTTGTATATGATGTATTGTTGTATTCATGTGTCTTTGGATGTCTTGGATGTATCCCCACTATTATGCAATGTTGATGTAATGATATCCACCTTGCAAAAGCGTCTTCAAGATGCGCTTCTATCCTATGGTGGGATTTTCGAGTTCCTTTAGGATAGGGTCGCATCTTGGGCGTGACAAGTTGGTATCAGAGCCTCGACCGACCGTAGGAGCCCCCTTGATTGATCGTGTAGTTTGGCTGATGTCGAGTCTAGAAGAAATTTTTTTAGAGTCTAGCTATATCGGAGAGTAGGACTTGTTTTTACTCCTCTACCCCTTCGTCGCTCTGGTGAGAAATCTTGACGTAGGTGTTTTGAACTACTCCTCTTCCCCTTCAATTTTTTCTTTAGGATCACCTAGCTAGTTTTCGTTCGTTGTCCATCCTCTTTTGTCCGGTGCATTTCTCGTCAAGTTGATTCGCCCTCTTTGTCTTTTGGGAGATCAATCCTCACCTCTTCTTAACTGACGTCGTTGCTTCCCTGTCCGAAGTTGTCCTTGTTTTTCCCACCCGCCCACCCTTTTTCTTCTCGGAACCGGAGTCCGTAATTGAGTATCCATCCTACTCGTGCGAAGACTTTGCACTCTCTCCTCAATTATTTCAACCAGTGCTTTCTCTTCAAGATATTCGTCGATTCCTCGTTCAAGTTGCCTGTGTTTTCCCGCCCTCCCACCCCTTTTAATTACCGGAGTCTAAACCTCTTTTCTAGTAGCTATTTCATTCCTGCGGAGTATCTTTAGTCTTTCCTCAATTTTCTCGACCGGTGAATTCTCGTCTGATTCATCAATGTTCATCTTGTTTTCTTTCCGGTGGATCCAATTCAAGTTTTCGATGTTGATCGTATTCTTTTCCTTCACCCAAGTGTTTTCCCCTTGCTCGTTTCTCCTCTCGCCATTCTATCATCCCGGAGTGTTGAAGACGTCTCAGAAGATTCATGTTTGCATTCTATTATTTCGAGGTTGTCACCTCATTCAAATCTTTCAATCGTTCCGGTGTATCATTTCTCATTCGACAATCCTTACCAACGGTGTTTCTTTTCAGTGGGCCCTAACCCACATGTATTTTCCTAGGATCTTACCTGACTCTTCTGTTTTCCCAAAGCTATTCTTAAACTTTTTTCGAAGTATGACGTAAGTATGAATTTCATCAGTCAGACGCCTTTCCAAGATCGATTCCAAATCATTTTCATTGTTGGCTCAACCTCTTCATTTTCATTCTCCTAGAGTACCTCAACAATTTTTTTGATGGTGTTTCTCGTCCTCATTCTCAACATTTGAAGACCGAAGAAGATTTTTTTCTCTTAAATCTTGTTCGTTCTACCGAAGATTCGCGGTGCTAGCTCGATGTTACCCTATCAAATTGTTTCAGTCATGCAATTCTTTTCATACAACCGGAGTATTTCAGGACTTGCGTTCTCTCTCGATTATCCGGAGGCCATCTTTTTGGAATATTTATTCGTTCTAAGTTTTCAGATTCATTTTCCAATTATTCTATATCCGTGCCCCTTCGCTCATCTCAATATTCTTCCGGTGCTTTGTTCAAGTAATCTGTAATCAGTTCGAGACCTCTTCATTCCGCGGTATCAAACTCTCTCAAATATCTTTGTGCTTTTCTAATTCTTCCCGGTGATTCATTCCTTTTCGTCATTCAAGTTTGAATTCTTTTGGTGGTCCGTTCAAGATTCCTTTTCATTCTTACCACATATATTCACTCGTTCCTCCCAATCCTACCGGTGGTTCATGAAGTCTTTTCCAAGTTTTGCGCTATATCTCCATTTAATCTTTTTCAACGCGAATAAGTAGTATGCAAATCCATTGCTAATCATCAATTTAATTGGTGGAGGATAAGCATAACATAATTCTTATTATTCTTTCCATCAAGTTGATTATTTCCTTCCTTCGGAGATTGTTCATGTTGAATAATTTCTCGGTTCTAAGTTGTTCATCTTTTCTTTTCTGGAGTTCCAAGTCTTCTGCTTGTCTCGTCGCGAAGCTCCATTCGAATCATCACAAGGCTTTAATCTTATTTCTACTCATCCTTCAATTTTATGTCGTCATCCTTTTGTTAACGGAGTTCTTCACGGTGGATCGTTATGATTTAATTCATTCCTCAAAGAGTTCATCAAGATTCTTGTTGGAGGAGTCCAAGTATCTTTCCTTCTTGCCTCTCAAAGTGCAATTAATTCCCCGTATTCTTTTGAAGTGGAGTTTTGCATTTCTTCGCTCTTCTCAGCTTTTCAACCATTTTCATTTGTGGTCGGTTATCACCTCATAATTTTGAGATGCTATACGTAAGTCCACAACAAGCAAATTCTTTTCGTTGTTGAATTTTCAACAACTCCGTTCTATCCTTCCTTCTAGGGATGCTTCCAAACTCAATTGTGGTAGAGGATATCATTTTCTTCTTCGTTTCTTTATCTCAACTCTTTCAAGTCTTCTGGAGGCATTGTGTTGTTCCTCTCAGCAAGTATCGTTCCATCTTCTCATGATCATGTTCTAATCTTTCACTGTTCAGACGGAGTGCTGCTTAAATTCTTTCGTTCTTATTCCTTGTCTATCTTGTTTTAACCGGAGTGTATTCGAAGTCCATTTTGTTCCGTGTGCTTTTGATTCTCATCATTCCTCTCTTCTTCCCGAGTGCTCTCGACTCTTTTCCTTATCTCTCCGTTCTTGTTTCACCTCATTCCTTTTCTCTCTCGTCTCAGTCCTAAGATATCGGGACGAGATCTCTTGTTAGTGGAGGAGAGATGTAACACCCCGGATCTGATGCACCAGGTGTCCTCTAGTTATTCGCCATCGTTGCCATGTCATTTGCTGGCGTGTTGCATTTTGCCATGTCATCATGTGCATCCCATTTTGCATACATGTTCGTCTCATGCATCCGAGCATTTTCCCCGTTGTCCGTTTTGCAATCCGGCACTCCTATGTCCTCCGGCGTCCCGTTTTACCTATTTTCGTGTGCGGCTGTTAAACATTCTCGGTATGGACCGAGGTTTGACATGTGGCCTTGGTACACCACCGGTAGACCGCCTGTCAAGTTTCATGGCGGCATTGTTGTAGATGATCGATGGAGCCATCGAGCCTTCGATGATGGCACAGTGGAACTCTCAATGAAAGCACCAATGTCGGTGTCGAAACCGACGGATCTCGGGTAGGGGGTCCCGAACTGTGCGTCTGAGGATCAAAGGTAACAGGAGACGGGGGACACGATGTTTACCCAGGTTCGGTCCCTCTTAATGGAGGTAATACCCTACTTCCTACTTGATTGATCTTGATAAGTATAGGGGTTAAATGAATTGATCTACCTCAAGATCGTAATAGCTAAACCCTAGATGTCTAGCTTGTGTGATTATCATTGCCTCTACGGACTAGACCCTTCGGTTTATATAGACATCGGAGGGGCCTAGGGTTGTATAGAGTCGGTTTACAGAGAAAGGAATGTTCATATCCGAATGCCAAGCTTGCCATCCATGCATAGGAGAGTCCCATCCGGACACGGGGAAAGCCTTCTATCTTGTATCTTCACGGCCCGCCAGTCCGGCCCAACGTATCAATAAATGTTGATTGTTCCGTGCTATTATATTATCCGTCTAGGATGTTTTATATGCATTTATATGCTATTTTATATGATTTTTGGGACTAACCTATTAACCTAGAGCCCAGTGCCAGAATCTGTTTTTTCCTTGTGTTTGAGTTTTATAGAAAAGGAATACCAAACGGAGTCCAATTGATGTGCCAATTTTTGATGATTTTGTATGGACCCAAAGAAGCCCCCGGAGTGAAAGAGTCTGGCCAGAAGAGTCCCGGACCATCCATGAGGGTGGGGGCACGCCCAACCCCCTGGGTGCGCCGCCCTATCTCATGGACGACTCAGAGACCCCCCTGACTTGTTCCCGACGCAAAAATTCCTATAAATACCCAAATCTCCAGAACAGAACCTAGATCGAGAATTCCTCCGCCACAAGCCTGTGTAGCCACCAAAAACCAATCGGGACCCTGTTTCGGCACCCTGCCGAAGGGGGGATCCCTCACCGGTGGCCATCTTCATCATCTTGGCGCTCTCCATGACGAGGAGGGAGTAGTTCACCCTCGGGGCTGACGTTATGTACCAGTAGCTATGTGTTTGATCTCTCTCTCTCTCTCTCTCTCTCTCTCTCTCTCTCTCTCTCGTGTTCTTGATTTGGCACGATCTTGATGTATCGCGAGCTTTGCTATTATAGTGGGATCTTATGATGTTTCTCCCCCTCTACTTTCTTGTAATGGATTGAGTTTTCCCTTTGAAGTTATCTTATCATATTGAGTCTTTAAGGATTTGAGAACACTTGATGTATGTCTTGCGTGGGATACCCGTGGTGACAATGGGGTATTCTATTGATTCACTTGATGTATGTTTCAGTGATCAACTTGCGGGTTTCGTGACCTTGGGAATCTATGCATAGGGGTTGGCACACGTTTTTGTATTGAATCTCCGGTAGAAACTTTGGGGCACTCTTTGAAGTTCTTTGTGTTGGTTGAATAGATGAATCTGAGATTCTGTGATGCATATCGTATAATCATACCCACGGATAGTTGAGGTGACATTGGAGTATCTAGGTGACATTAGGGTTTTGGTTGATTTGTGTCTTAAGGTGTTATTCTAGTACAAACTCTAGGATAGATCGAAGGAAAGAATAACTTCGTGTTATTTTACTATGGACTCTTGAATAGATCTATCAGAAAGAATAACTTTGAGGTGGTTTCGTACCCTACAATAATCTCTACGTTTGTTCTCCGCTATTAGTGACTTTGGAGTGACTCTTTGTTGCATGTTGAGGGATAATTATATGATCCAATTATGTTATTATTGTTGACAGAACTTGCACTAGTGAAAGTATGAACCCTAGGCCTTGTTTTAGCGCATGGCAATGCCATTTTTGCTCACTTTTACTACTTGTTACCTTGCTTTTTTTGTATTTTCAGATTACAAATACCCATATCTACCATCCAAATTGCACTTGTATCACCATCTGTTCGCCGAACTAGTGCACCTATACAATTTACCATTGTATTGGGTGTGTTGGGGACACAAGAGACTCTTTGTTATTTGGTTGCAGGGTTGTTTGAGAGAGACCATCTTCATCCTATGCCTCCCAGAGATTGATAAACCTTAGGTCATCCACTTGAGGGAAATTTGCTACTGTCCTTCAAACCTCTGCACTTGGAGGCCCAACAACTTCTACAAGAATAAATTTGTGTAGTAGACATCAAGCTATTCCTGGGAGGTTAGTGCTTGAAGGTATATGTTTAGATCTTGCAATCGAATATTTTAGTTTCTTGTTTTATCACTAGTTTAGTCTATAAAAGAAAACTACAAAAAATGGAATTAAAGGTGCCTCATATGCTTCATCTTTTTAATGTCTTTCGTGAAAATGATGGGAAGGAAAATTGTGCTCAAGTACTAGAAGAAGAATTACATAGAATACTTGGCATAAAATATGTGAATGATGAGCATGATTGCAATGTTGTTAGTATGAATTCTTTTAATACCCATGATGCTAATGATATGCAAAGCCACAAGCTTGGGGATGCTATGTTTGATGAAGATGATATGTTTAGTCCCCTAAGTTTTGTGAGCCAATTTATTATGATGAAAGCATGCCTCCTATTTATGATGATTATTGTGATGACACGTATGCTATAAAGAATAAAGATAACCATGAAACTTGTCATCATGATTTTAATTTTCAATTGGATTATGCCTCACATGATAGTTATTTTGTTGAGTTTGCTCCCACTACTATTCATGAGTAGAAATTTGATTATGTGGAGAGTAATAAAAATTCTATGCTTGTGGCTTATGAAAAGATGCTTTACGTGATATTTATATTGTTGAATTAATTCATGATGCTACTGAAAATTATTATGAGGGAGGAACATATGCTTGTAGGAATTGCAATAATATCAAGTTTCCTCTCTATGTGCTTAAAGTTTTGAAGTTATGCTTGTTTTGCCTTCCTATGCTAGTTGATTATTGTTCCCATAAGTTGTTTGCTCACAAAATCCCTATGCATAGGAAGTAGGTTAGACTTAAATATGCTAGCCATATTCACCATGATGCTCTCTTTATGTTTCAATTCTTGTCTTTTATGTGAGCATCATTCAAATCATCATGCCTAGATAGGGGCGTTAAACGATAGAGCTTGTTGGGAGGCAACCCAATTTTATTTTTGTTCTTTGATTTTTGCTCCTGTTTAGTAATAAATAATCTATCTAGCCTCTGGTTAGATGTGGTTTTATGTTTTAATTAGTGTTGTGCCAAGTAGAACCAATAGGATCTTCTTTGGTGATAGTTATTTGATCTTGCTAAAAAAGACAGAAACTTTGTGCTCACAAAAATAATTGTTAAAATTCACTAGAACGTGGTAAAATGCTAATTATTTTTGCAGAAGATCAATATACAAATTATACAGGTTATGCTAGTTTTTCAGAATTTCTGGAGTTCCAGAAATATTCTAACAAATCAGATTACTACAGACTGTTTTGTTTTTGACAGAATCTGTTTTCTATGTGTTGTTGGCTTATTTTGATGAATCTATGAGTAGTATCGGAGGGTATGAGCCATAGAGAAGTTGGAATACCGTAGATATTACACCAATTTGAATTTAGAATGAGTTAACAATAGTACCTAAGTGGTGATTTATTTTCTTATACTAACGGAGCTTACGAGTTTTCTGTTAAGTTTGTGTTGTGAAGTTTTCAAGTTTTGGGTAAAGATTCGATGGACTATGGAATAAGGAGTGTCAAGAGCCTAAGATTGGGATGCCCAAGGCACCCCAAGGTAATATTCAAGGATAACCAAGATCCTAAGCTTGGGGATGCCCCGGATGGCATCCCCTCTTTCGTCTTCGTTCATCGGTAACTTTACTTGGAGCAATATTTTTATTCACCACATGATATGTGTTTTGCTTTGAGCATCATTTTATTATATTTTGTTTTGCTTGCTGTTTGAGTAAAATACCAAGATCTGAAATTCTTAAATGTTAGAGTGTCTTCACATAGTTACATAATTATTCGGCTACTCATTGATCTTCACTTATATCTTTTGGAGTAGTTTGTCACTTGCTCTAGTGCTTCACTTATATCTTTTTAGAGCACGTCGGTGGTTTTATTTTGAAGAAATAGATGAACTCTCATGCTTCACTTATATTATTTTGAGAGTCTTAAACAACATGGTAATTTTCTTTGGTTATGACTTTAGTCCTAATATGATAGGCATCCAAGAGGGATATAATAAAAACTTTCATATAAAGTGCATTGAATACTATGAGAAGTTTGACACTTGATAATTGTTTTAAGATATAAAGATGGTGATATTAGAGTCGTGCTAGTTGAGCAATTGTGAGGCTGAGAAATACTTGTGTTGAGGTTTGCAAGTCCCGTAGCATGCACGTATGGTAACCGTTGTGTGACAAATTTGAAGCATGAGGTGTTTCTTTGATTGCCTTCCTTATGAGTGGCGGTCAGGGACGAGCGATGGTATTTTCCTACCAATCTATCACCCTAGGAGCATGCGCGTGGCTCTTGGTTTTTTATGACTTGTAGATTTTTGCAATAAGTATGTGAGTTCTTTATGACTAATGTTGAGTCCATGGATTATACGCACTCTCACCTTTCCATCATTGCTAGCCTCTTCGATACCGTGCATTGCCCTTTCTCACCTTGAGAGTTGGCGCATACTTCGCCGGTGCATCCAACCCCCGTGATATGATGCACTCTATCACACATAAACTTGCCTATATCTTCCTCAAAACAGCCACCATACCTACCTATTATGGCATTTCCATAGCCATTCTGAGATATATTGCCATGCAACTTTCCACTGCTTCATTTATTATGACACATTTCATCATTGTCATATTTCCTTGCGTGATTATGTAGTTGACATCGTATTTGTGGCAAAGCCACCATGCATAATTTATCATACAAGTCACTCTTGATTCATTCCCCATCCCGGTACACCGCCGGAGGCACTAATATAGAGTCGTATTTTGTTCTAGTATCGAGTTGTAATCCTTGAGTTGTAAATAAAAAGAGGTGTAATGATCATCATTATTAGAGCATTGTCCCGAAGAAAAAAAAGAGAAAGGCCAAAACAAAAAAGGAAAGGCCAAATAAAAAAAGAAAAAAAAGAAAGGCCAAGAAAAGGGAGGCCCCCCAAAAAAGAAGGGACAATGCTACTATCCTTTTTCCATGCTTGTGCTTCAAAGTAGCACCATGATCTTTATGATAGTGTCGGTGGGGTACGACACCTATGGGATCACAAGAATCCCTACTACGGTTGCCGGGGTGCAGGGTTGTGAGAAGAGCAGGATTAGTAATCAGCGCAAGGATCATTTACCTAGGTTCAGGCCGCGAGGATGCGTAAAACCCTAGTCATGCTTTGGTGGATCTATTCAGTGTTCTTGAGCCCTCGAACTAGCTACGATGGCTGAGTACTTCTAGAGAGCTGAATCCTTCTCCAGTACGCCATGGTCCTCCTTTTATAGTCGAAAGGGGCTGCCACAGTGGCACACAGGAGGTGGAAAGGCATACAATACTATGAGCTTATCGCCCATATTACAGGACAAGACGCATTTAATGCATCACTGAGGTGTCCCTATGCTTTATCAGGGGCGGAAACGGAGCCTGTCCCGTCCGTCGCCGCTTCTCCTTGTTCTGACACGCGCCCTGGCCCGCGGTGCATGCGGCGCCATGTAGGCAGGTAAGCAATTGAGGTGGCACGGTGATAGGGTCTTCATGAAGATCTGCATGCCGCCACGCATGCGCTTGCTGATCTGGTCTAGGAGCTGCATGTTGCCACGCAGGTGCCAGCCCAGCTGGTTGGGCTGGCAGCAGCATGCGTACGACGATGGAAGCTTGGCTGGTGCGGCCCTGGCGGTGGCCCTGCTGGCATTCTCGGCAAGGGTCTTGCCGGGTGGCCCGGCAAGGGTCTTGCTGCGATGCGCAGTCGTCCCCGGCAAGGATCTTGCCGGGGGTCTTGTGGCTTTCCTCGGCAAGGATCTTACCGAGGATTGCCATCTTCTGGTCCTTGTCTTGATCTGATATGTCTATGGTCTTTACAAAGATCTGCATGCCACCACAGAGGTGCCTCCCGAGACCTGGTCCAATCGTAGCCGATTGGGTTGGAACCTGTGGCTCAAGGGCGGCTCGCTCTGTTGGTGTTTGGGCGTGCTGCCCCGGCAAGGGTCTTCTCAGGGGTGTTGAGGCTGCCCCCGGCAAGGGTCTTGCCGGGGGAAACTGCTCCGCCCCTCTGCTTCTTTGTGTTCTTGGCCTTGGCGTTGCCTTGATCGTGTTGTGTTGGGTTTCGGCTTCTCTCCGGCTTCAGTCCTTTGCCCTGCTACGTGTGGCCGTGGCGCGTGGCTCTGACTGCCCGTGCACAAGTAAAGGGGTACAAAGGTGCACCCCTACTTTTGTACACCGACAGGAGCCCCCGGGCCTGGGCCATACATAAGCGCGACACGTTGTTGGGCCAGGCCCAGAACGGTGCACGGGCAGGAGGGGCGGATTTTACCGCTGTAATCTTTCGTCCGTTGTGCTTCCCCACAACCTGTGTTGAATGCGCGACATGGAGAGGTGCGCGTGACATGGGCGGCATGCGTGGGGCGGTTTCCGCACACACGTGTCACATCATGGTAAAGAGGCGGCTCGCGCCTTCCCCATAAAAGAGGGAGGCGTGGAGGCGTGGCTCATTTACTGGATGGACTCGGGTCACAGTCTTCAAGGCGCCCACACCCCTTGATCACGTGGCGGGGAACGGTCGCCTCACCCATCCTTTTGACCCTGCACGTTCGCCGCGCGTCCTTCATGCAAGTGTCGGGTTGTGGAGGCGGGAAACCAGGCCGTCGCTGATTGGGCAGTGGGTCGGTCCTGATTCCCTGCGCCTCCGCTGGCTAGATTGGCTGAGTGGGGCGGCTGGGTCTTGACCCTGCCCCTTTATAAAGAGGGGGAGAGAGGGCACCACCCCACATTCTTCAGTATCCATCCTACTTCATGTTTGCTTCTTCCTCTCATCTGCCATGGAGAAGGGGAACCCCGGTCCCTCGACGGTGGCGGCGAGGGTCGCCGCCCAACAGCGCGTTCCTCCTCCTCCTGAGCCTGCAGTGGTGGAGCCGGCCGCGAGGGGAAGGGGGAGGGGGTGAGGCCGTGGGTGAGGCCGTGGCAGAGGTCGTGGTGCTCGGGGAAGAGGAGGAAGGGGTGGCGCGCCGTCCTTGCCCCTGCCAATGATGCCTGAGGGAGTCCTGGATTAGGGGTGTCCGGACAGCCGGACTATGACCTTTGGCCGGACTGTTGGACTATGAAGATACAAGATTGAAGACTTTGTACCGTGTCCTGATGGTTGTTTCCTTGGCGTGGAAGGCAAGCTTGGCAATATGGATATTTAGATCTCCTCCCATTGTAACCGACTCTGTGTAACCCTAGCCCCCTCTAGTATCTATATAAAATGGAGGGTTTAGTCCGTAGGACACAACAACAATCATACCATAGGCTAGCTTCTAGGGTTTAGCCTCTCTGATCTCGTGGTAGATCTACTCTTGTACTACCCATATCATCAATATTAATCAAGCAGGAGTAGGGTTTTACCTCCATCGAGAGGGCCCGAACCTGGGTAAAAACATCGTGTCTCTTGTCTCCTGTTCCCATCCGCCTAGACGCACAGTTCGGGACCCCCTACCCGAGATCTGCTGGTTTTGACACCGACATTGGTGCTTTCATTGAGAGTCCCTCTGTGTCGTCGTTATCAGGCTTGATGGCTCCTTCGATCATCGTTGGCGATGCAGTCCAGGGTGAGATTTGTCTCCCCGGATAGATCTTTGTATTCGGCGGCTTTGCGCTACGGGCCAATTCGCTTGGCCTTCTGGAGTAGATTGAAAGCTACGCCCCTGGCCATCAGGTCAGGTTTGGAAGCTTAAACTACACGGCCGATATCCGCGGAGACTTGATCTTCGACGGGTTCGAACCCTGCCAAGTGCGTTGCACTGTCACGATGGGCATTATTTAGCTCTGCCGCCGAACAGTGCCCTGGAGGCCGCACCCCCATCCGCTCCGACCTTTAGTTCAGAGCCAACTGCGCCGACCGAGGGCGGGTGGCTAGACCCCGCCGCGGAGGCTGCAGTCTCAACGGCGATCGAGCCGAACACCAGCTTTATCCTTCGCGAGGCCCGTGACTCCACATTGCCGGACTCTTCTCCAGACTCTAAACGTTCCACGCCCCTGCCAACCGAATCTGATTGGGCGTCGACCAGGGAGTTCACCGCCGCGGATATCTTTCAGCACTCGCCCTTCGGCGACATACTGAATTCACTAAGGTCTCTCTCTTTGTCAGTAGAGTCCTAGCCAGATTATGACCAGCAAGATTGGGATGCGGACGACGAAGAAATTTGACGCCCACCCACCACCCACTTCATAGCCACTGTCGATGATTGAACCGACATGCTCAACTTCGACTCCGAAGACATCGACGGTATGGACGACGATATAGGAGACGAACAGGAACCAGCACCCACAAGGCACTGGACAACCACCTCATCCCATGATGTATGCATGGTGGACACACCGAAAGGAAACGACGGCGAGGAACGGGAGGACACAATGAAGGATCGTTCCTCCGAAAAGCAGTCAAAGCGGCGGCGAAAGCGCCGCTCCAAACCCCGCCTTGACGGAGACAGCGGTCATACAGACCCAGCCACAGAGCAGGGCGAGCCAGCAGACGATGAACATGGCATCGAGCAACCGTCCGAACAAGGCAACTTGGATAACCAAACCGAACAACCCGTCCCCAGCAAAGATAATAGTCCAGATAACCTCACGCCGGACAAGTTCCTGGAGCAGAAGAACCTCTATAAAAGGCTCGTCGCCACTGCGCGTAGCCTAAAAAAGCATAAGCGAAAGCTCAAGACTGCGGAAGATGCACTCAGAATTAGATGGAGCAAGGTACTCAACACCGTAGACAAATATGGCGGCAGTCGCCACACAAAGACCTACCCGAAGCGAAAGCTACTGCCCGAATTTGACAAGGAGGCCGTAGAGCCCCCGCAATCAAAAAACAAAGCAGTCATCCGGTCAGATAGACGACCTCATGGCCAACATGGAGCGGCAAACGGCGCCGCACACAAGCCAACACGCGGTCCACACGAGGATTTGCATAAAAAAGATGGCCCAGCCAGATCTATCTACGGGCCAAGAAAGCAAGCTCTAGCAAGCAATGCAACACAACAAATATCCGAACACCACGACACACCTAAATACAGGGGTGCCGCACACCCCCTATGTTTCACCAATGAGGTGTTGGACCATGAATTCCCAGCAAGATTCAAACCCGTAAACATAGAGGCATATGACGGAACTACAGACCCGGGGGTCTGGATTGAGGATTATATCCTCCACATCCACATGGCTTGAGGAGATGACCTCCGCGCCATCAAATACGTACCCCTCAAGCTCAAAGGGCTAGCCCGGCATTGGCTTAAAGGCCTCCCCGAAAACACTATTGGAAGTTGGGAAGAGCTCGAGGACGCTTTTCGGGCAAATTTTCAAGGGACCTATGTCCGACCACCAGATGCAGACGATTTAAGTCACATAACTCAACAACCCGGAGAGTCAGCTCGGAAGCTCTGGAACAGATTTCTTACTAAAAAGAACCAAATAGTCAAATGTCCACACGTCGAAGCCTTAGCAGCTTTCAAGCATAGCGTTCGAGACGAATGGCTCGCTAGACACGTCGGTCAAGAAAAGCCAAGAACAATGGCAGCATTAACAAGCCTCATGACCCGCTTTTGCGCGGGCGAGGACAACGGGTTGGCAAGATGCAGCACCAGCGACCCAATTAATCCAAAGTCAGGGATGGAAACGGAAAGCCTTGACGCAACAAAGACCAGCGCCGGAATAATTGAAACAACCCGAAGAGCACGGCAGTTAACGCCGGGTTCAAAAGCTCCCGGCAGGGTCAGCAAAAGTTGCCCCTCAAAGATAACAGGGACGAACTATCTAACCTAAACAATATCCTAGACAAGATATGTCAAAACCACAGCACCCCTGGGAAGCCTGCAAATCATACCCGCAGAGAATGTTGGGTCTTCAAGCAATCCGGCAAACTCAACGCCGAACACAAGGGGCTGGATACACCAAGTGAAGACGACGACGAACCCCACAAACAAAGCAGTGGGGAACAAAAGAAATTCCCACAAGAAGTCAAAACAGTAAACGTACTACACGTGACAAAAGGGAAAAACGATGTGGCGCCCACAGAGATACGTGCCATGCAGCCTATCACAAAGGAGTTTCGCCACTGGTTGTCAAAACCGATCACCTTCGACCATCGGGATTACTCCGGAAGTATCCGGCACGTAGGTTGGGCTGCCTTGGTATTAGACCCGATAATCGACGGATACCAGTTCTCACGAGTCCTGATGGACGGCGGCAGCAGTTTAAACCTGATATATCAGGACACAGTCCGCAAAATGGGGATAGACCCAACAAAAATCAGCCATAGCAATACTTCCTATAAAGGAGTTACGCCAGGCCCAGGGGCTCATTGCATGGGCTCCCTCCTACTAGAAGTTACGTTCGGTTCACCCGATATCTTCCGCAGCGAAAAGCTGACCTTCCACATCGCTCCATTTAAAAGTGGTTGTCAAGCACTACTGGGACGCGAAGCTTTCGCTCGCTTTAACGTAATACCGCACTATGCGTCTCTCACGCTTAAGATGCCTGGTCCACAAGGCATCATTTCAGTAAAGGTAAATATTGAGCGCTCCTTGCGCGTGGAAGACTGTGCAGCTGCCTTGACAGCCGCACACTAAACTACCCCACCAACCAGAGCACATAATGGGTCGTTAAGACAACGGACACGGCTGGACGAGTCCGACGTAACCATATAATTACTAACGGTTTGATGGTTATACATCCCTATAAAAGGGGCTCCGCACACGTAAACAAGCATCAACAAAACTCAATTCCTCTAACCTTGAATCATACTTCATTTATTTATTATGACATGCATTTCGCACGACTACTTTTTCAACTAAGTTCCTCTATTTTACAGATGAACATCATGCTACACCCGTCCAGGACACGGCACAACGGAGACACAGGCGCAGACATGCAGTAGGGACCCGTTCCAAGGATTTTCTTTAGATTAAGACCCTGCGTAAACCTTTTTACTGTCTCTTGTTGATACATACCCCCCGGATTCTCCATACAACCGAGAAGGGGGCTGATGTCTTGGCATGTGGCCACGCCAGAATATTGCACGTAACTGGACACTATGGGCTTATTCCAAAGGGCACTAATCAACCCGTTTACAATCATAAAGACCGAATACCTTAGGGAGTGTTCGGCGTCGCAAGTTTGGCTTATATGCATCAGCTCCGAATCATGTCTTTGGTCAAATGTTGGGTTTGCCCGGCTCCTGTGTTTTGCTGCCTTACGTTCCGCTCTATGGGCTAAGGCGGCACCAGGAGAACTACTGCGATTGTGCCCCGATTCAGCCAGGCGAGCACCTCAGTAGAGAAAACCGAAAATAGACTGTCATGATGTAGCGCGAGACTGTCAACCACTCGATGACCTATCGGAATCTTCGGGATTCCTCCGCATTGACGAAGGGCCGTTTCCCGGCCAGGCACACACGTGGCCCGAATCCAGGCGAGCGCGGCGCCACCAGGGGCTATATAGTAGCCCCACTGTCAAACTCCTATGGCTAAGTAAAAGTGATAAAGCATTATAGTCTGGTTGCCTAGTTCGATGCGCTACCACCTCCTTAATGGACCAAGACGTTGGATCAAGTGTGATGATGCGCCTTCCGCAAACACCCACGCATTATATGCGTGGGGGCTGAAGCCGATGACTGCCATCTTTCAGGTTATGTATACATATACGTAAACGGCCGCACATGAGGTATCATAATTCTTGCAGACACAAGTATAAAAATCTTCTACATTTCAGCGAAATATTGTTTTTAATACAAATACATGTTATTCGAACATAATACCCTTCGAGCATTGTGTCTCTATTAAACGAACGCCTTCCAGGACTTCTTGAAAGTAGTGCTCGGCAGGTACTCGGCTTTCGTCCGAATCTTGGGCTGCAATGGCGGTGGCTTCCATCTCGGCCCAGTATGTCTTGACACGGGCAAGGGCCATCCGCGCACCCTCCACACATGTTGACTTCTTCATCGCGTTGATACACGACACCGCGCCAATGAACTACTGCACCAAGCTAAAATAACTGTTCGGCTTTGGCCTTTCCGGCCACAGATGATCCGTGACATACCTCATGGCAAGTTCGGACAACCTATTGAGCTCAACCCATTCGGCTAAACGATAGGTCAATGGAAGAGGATGCTCTGGATTGTTGAACTGTGACCAAAATAACTTTTCCACTTCGCGATCCTTCTGATCTCAGAAGTGTTCGGTCGCATCAGCAGCACTCGCCGCTAAATCCAGATACGCGTCCGCCGAACTCCACATCTGGTCCAATGGAGCATATTTAGGATCTCCGAACTTCATCCACAGCATAAAGGGCTTCCCAATCGTGATATCTCCGGCCTGACGCAGCTCCTCCTTCATCGCTCTCATCGTAGAACGAGCATCCTTGGCTGCCGTCGTGGGCTTCTCCATGTCTGTCCGCTCCGCCCGGTCTTCCTTTTCAATAAGCTTACAGCGGTCCGTAGCGTTCTTCAACTTCACAACCATATCGGCCATTTCCTCCTTGCTTCGGCGGTGAGCAGCCTGTTCGGCCTTTAGCTCCTCAACCGCCTTTAAGGCAGTCGCGTCGCTTTTCCTGGCTTGTTCTTTAGCTCGGGCAAGCTCTCCCCGAAGGTTCTCCACGGCGACAGCCCCATCTCCGTTAAGCACACACGTTATAAGATACTAGTGTCAAGCCCCTCTTAAGAGGCGTCTCCGGAGAAATCACATACCTTGTGACTCATCAAGTCACTTGTTGACAAGCGCGATGTCGGCGTCTGCCACGTCAAGTTGTCGCTTTAGTTCGAAAAATTCATCAGTCCGGCTGGCCATCGGACACTTCACCACCTGCATATCAAGGCGGCAAAATTAAAAACGCGGGACTACGAGCCTCTGTGCGCCGTCGTCTGCGACGACACCCAGAGTCTCAGGGGCTACTATCTACACAGGTCGCATCATAAAGTATGCGGTACTATCAAAAAGGTGCATCATTCCATGTACCTCAAAGCCCGTCAGTAGACTCATGGCAGCCTCATGCAACCCGCTTTCCGCGGACGAAATCCTTTCAATTACCGCACCCATCAGCGCACGGTGCTCTTATGAGATAGATGCCTGCCCTAACAGATCCTTCAGTACCTCCGATCGTGCACCAGGCGGTGCCGGACTCATTCGATTGCCTCTCCCAGAGGCCGGACACGGAGGGCTTCGGGTGGCCATATTACTACCTTCCGGCCTTACCGGATTAGGAGAAACCCCCCGCGACGACACCTCGGGGTCGCCCGCCTCATAAGGCGGTATGGCAGGGGGAGGCGTTCCGCTCTCCATCATCTCCGGAAGAAGGTCCCCCGAAGACGAGATCTGCTGAGAAGGGCTAAGATCCGAACTACAAGGTAAAATTTTTGGTTAGTTTCCTCAGAAGTGAAGTAAGGATTTCTCTCATTATTAAACACCCTTTCTACTTATGGCTCGGTGGAGGGCTGATCCCCTTGAGGGCACAGTACGGCCGGGTATCCCCCGGCACAGGACCCTATCGCGAAGACTTCTTCCCCCGCTTTGAGATTATTGTCTCCAGGTCTTCAGAGGCGGTCCTCTTTCTCCCTTCTGGACAACCTCCTCTGTGGAGGCAGCAGCTTCCTTGTTCCCCCCTTCGTTTCCTTCCGAAGGCGCGATATCCAGCATCCTGGTTAACACAGGATCTGGCGACTGTCGGTGGGAAACGACACCTATGGGATCACAGGAATCCCTACTACGGTTGCGGGGCGCGGGGTCGTGAAAAGAGCGGATCAAACAGATAGCACACGGTTCCTTTACCCAGGTTTGGGCCGCAGGGATGCGTAAAACCCTACTCCTGCTTTGGTGGATTGTATATCTGAGTTCCTGAGCTAGCTATGGGGCGTCGAGAGCTCCAAAAAGGCGAATCCTTCTCCTGGTCGCCTTGGGCCTCCTTTTATAGGAAAGGGGTTGCCATAGTTGCACACAAGAGGTGGAAAGTGTACAGTAGTGCGAGGTTATCCTTCGCATTACATGACAAGGTGCATTTGATGTGCCTTGCTTTATCGGGGGCGGAGGAGAGCCCCGTATCGTCTGTTGTCGCTCCCCCTCGCGTCGACACGCGCCCTGGCCAGCGGTGCCTGTGGTGCCATGTAGGCAGGTAGGCAGCTGAGGTGGCGCAGTGGTGGATCTCCACGAAGATCTGCATGCCGCAACGTAGGTGCCTGCCCAGCTGGTTGGGTTGGCATCTGCATGCGAACGGCGGTGGGGGCGTGACTGGCGCGGGCCTGATGGTGGCCCTACGACGTCCTTGGCAAGGGCCTTGCTGCGGCCCTGGCAAGGGTCTTGCCGCGGCGCCTGCTGTCATCCCCGGCAAGGCTCTTGCCGGGGGCCTTGTGGTCCTCCTTGGCTGGAATCCCGCCAAGGATTATCATCTTCTGAAATGGGTATCTGGTCTTGAATGTCTTCACAAAGATCTGCATGCCACCACGGGGATGTCTCCCGAATCCTTGCCCCATGGGGACAGTGGACTCAAGGGTGACCTCACTCCGTAAGTGAGGGGCGAGCTGCCACGACAAGGACCTTGCTGGGCTAGCTAAAGCTGCCCCCCGGCAAGAATATTGCCGGGGGAGGTCTGCTCTGTCCCCTTTGCTCTTTGTGGTCTTGGCGTTGTTCTGCTTTCCTTCAGCTTTGGCCTTACCTTGGCTTACCTCCCTTGTCGTGCTTGGCGTGGTGGCGCTCGCGGCTAAGGCTGCCCGTGCATAGTTATAGGGGTAAAAAAAGTGCACCCCCCTTTTTGTACACCGACAGGAGCCCCCGGGCCTGGGCCACACATAAGCGCACGTGTTGTTGGGCTAGGCCCAAGAACGATGCGCGGGCAGGCGGGGCGGTTTTTACCGCGGTAAGTTTCTTCACGCGCTACGCCTCCCCCGCTTCCCGCGCGTGGCGCGGCGTGGGGGGGCATGCGTGACGTGGGCGGCATGCGTGGAGCTGAGCTCTGCACGCATGCGTCACGTCATAGTAAAAGGGGGCGGTTCGCGCCTTCCCCATAAATGGAGGGAGGTGTGGAGGCGCGGCCCTTCCACTGGACGGGGTCGAGGCGTGGTTTAAGGCGTCCACTCCCTTTGATCACGGGGTGGGGAGAGGTCGCCTCACCCGTCGCCTCGGTCCTGCATGCTCGCCATGTGGCACCCATGCGCTTGGGGTGGCCATCGGTGGAGGCAGGAAACCGGGCCGTCGCGGGCTAGAGCAGCGGGCCGGTCCCAGTTCCCTGTGCCTTCCATGTCTTGATTGGTAGAATGGGGTGGTCGAGCCCCCATCCCGTTCCTTTAGAAGGAGCGGGAGGGGGAGGACGGCACCCCACATTCTGTCATCTCCTCCTTTCTTCAGCTTCTGCTCTCCTCCCCCTTCCATCCGCCATGGAGAGAGGGAATCTTGGTCTTTCGACGGTGGCGGCGAGGGTCGCTGCTCGGCAGCGCATTCCTCCTTCTCCCGCGCCTGCGGTGGCAGAGCTGGCCGTGAGGGGAAGAGGGAGGGGGCGAGGCCGTGGGCGAGGCCGAGGCGCTTGGGGAAGAGGAGGACGGAGGGGCGCGCCGGCCCTGCCTCCGCCTGTGGTTCCTCCTCCCGCAGAGGGCCACACTGGGGATGACCCTTACGAGTTCTTCGTCAGGCTGCACCGGCCGCCTTGTCGTCGCCTTCGTCTCCCGACTCCATTCGCACGGGAGATGGAGCTGAATCCACCAGAGTCACTGCGGCTGCACATGAGGGGCTGTGGGATTGGTGGCACATGGGTCCGTGTCGACTTTCCCGCTCCTCAAGTAATGTATCTTGGCCGGGGATGGAAGACCTTTGCTTATATCCACCGCCTGGCGGAGGGGTTCACTCTCCATTTTAAGCTGATGGAGGGTGGCCTTCTCTCCGTCAAGGTCTTCGGTGATTTCGGAACTCGCCTGAAGTGCTGCGTGGAGAGCTCCTCCGACGATGAAGATTCCTCCCCAGGCGAGGGCGACGAGGAGGACAGCGACAACGGTGACGAGGATGGTAGGCGACAGGATGACGAGTCTGACTAGGCGCCGTTCCCGTTGTCCTGGGGCGATGTTGGCAGCAGCAGCATCTGCACCGAGCCCCCACCAACTCCTTGCGGCCGTCTCTCAGGGTGGCTGGCGTAGGAGGCGCGGGAGGGCGAAGAAGGCGGATGGCAGGTCGTCGTCTCGGAGTACGCGGGCATCGACGCCTTCGTCGCGTATCGCCGATTTTGCCGCCTCGTCTTCCAGCTCTTCTACAGTCATCATCATCACCAGCTTCCCGCGGAGGTGGCCGCCGGGATGTTTTCCCGGTGCCTTCAGTCGCTCGTACCTCGCCTAGGCGTTCTTTTCATCCCTTTCGCCTCCTTGACCTTCCTCCTGAGGAAAGGGACAAGGAAGGGATTACGGGCATCTTATCTCTTTTTAGTTTGTAAGCCTTCAGGCCTTAGCTGAATTTAAAACTTGTAATCCCATCATTCATGTTTTTCATTCCCTATGGACTGTACCTGAGTGGAATGTTGTTAATGAAAAAGGGATGCTTGCCGGGCCATTTGTTTGCGGGTAGATCCCACAACAAGGAGCGAATCCTTGATATCTTTAAGATAATCATTTCCTTGCCCGGCAACAGGCCTTGCCGTCTCCCCACTTCACTCGACCTTTCTCACACTCTTGGTGGAGGCAGGGATGAGGCGGGTTCGGGCTCCTCGTTTCATCCTTTCGCTGTCGTGACTACGACCAAACCTGGCCCCAGGGACGAGCCCTAGGGCCTAGAGTTAGGGAGTACGGTAGTTCTTAGGAAAAACGAGGTTTCACACACCTCAGTCCATAAGGGAATGCATGATAAGGGATGAAGAACTTATCTGAAGCTATAGCCCCCGGCAACTTTGGTTTGCCGGGGGTGAATCTTTGTTCTTGCAGCCCCCGGCAGTACTGGCTTGCCGGGGTCTAGACGCTGGTCTGTCCCTCCTATCTTCTTCGTCCTTAGTGATCCGGCAAGGATATCATGAGTCCTGCGAACCAAAGAAGAAAAAAGAACGGCGAAGGGACGCACACTCGACCTCTAAGCTAGGGGTTAGCCGCCGCCAAGCACTATCGACCCTAACCAAGGACGAGACTCGACCTAGCATGCATGCCATAACTTTGGGGCGCCAGTGCTTCATTTATTTATGCTCAGGGTCTGCGCCTCGCTTTGTACAAAGGGTTACATGCATCATCGGCAATGCTTGTACAAAAGGTGGCTTGGCGGGAGGCCCGACAAGCCGCGCCTCACGGGTAAAACTTGCGAAGATGCTCAATGTTCCAGGATTTACTCACCGGAACGGCATCCTCGGTCTCCAGGCGGACTGCGCCGGGCCTGGTGACTCGTATTAACCAGTAAGGGCCTTCCCACTTTGGCGTCAACTTGTTGGAATTCTTGGCCGATTGAACGCGCCGAAGGAAAAGGTCGCCTTCCTCAAGGCTTCGGGCATGAACCTTGCGGCTATGATAGCGGCACAAGGCTTGCTGGTAGCGTGCTGCTCTCATAGCCGCCCGAAGACGATCTTCCTCAAGGAGCAGTGCGTCATCTTGCCGCAGCTGCTCTTGCTCAATCTCATCATAAGCGAGCACTCGAGGTGACCCGTATATGAGTTCAGTGGGGATAACTGCTTCTGCCCCGTATACCAGGGCAAAGGGTGTCTGGCCGGTGGCTCGATTTGGTGTCGTCCCGATTGACCAAAGAACCATCTGCAACTCATCAATCCAGCGCCTTCCACTCTTGTGCAGCCTGTCAAAGGTATTGGTCCTTAAGCCTCACAGCACTTCAGCATTTGCCCTCTCAGCTTGACCGTTGCTCCGTGGGTGGGCAACGGAAGTGAAACAGACCTTGCTGCCGAGGTCTTGAGTATACTGCATGAAGGTGCGGCTTGTGAACTGTGTGCCGTTGTCGATGATGACCCTGTTAGGTACACCGAAACGGCATACCAACCCCTTGAAGAACTTGACGGCTGACTGAGCTGTGACCTTCCTCACTGCCTCCACCTCCGGCCACTTTGTGAACTTGTCGATTGCAACGTACAAGTACTCAAAGCCCCCGACAACGCGGGGGAAAGGGCCGAGTATGTTGAGCCCCCAGACCGAGAAGGGCCAGGAGAGAGGAATGGTTTGAAGGTCTTGAGCTGGTTGATGAAGCTTCTTATAATGGAACAGACACGCTGCACACCTGGTGACGAGTGTCGTTGCATCCTGGAGGGCGGTGGGCCAGAAGAAACCTTGCCGGAATGCCTTGCCGGCAAGGGCTCTTGACCCGATGTGGGATCCACATATGCCTCTGTGTATCTCCGCCAACAGCTCTAGTCCTTCCCCTCGAGGGATACACTTCAATTTCACACCGTTCGGCCTCTTCCTGTACAGGACGTCTTCGACGAACTGGTACATGGCAGAGCGACGGGCTACTTTTTCCGCTTCTTCCTGCTCCTCAGGAAGTTCCCCGGTTAGGAGGAATCGGACAGTATGCTATGCCCACACTGGAGCCTGGGGCTCGACGGCGAGGGCTAAAGGCATCTCCTCCGCTATAGGAGCGGCTGTCTCGACGGCAAGAGCTTGACGCTCCGCCGGAGCTAGCCGTCCCGTGGCGGGCTTAGTGTCCTCGGCAACATCCTTGCCGTCGGCACCAAGGAGCTCGGCGGGAAAGTACTTGTCGGGCCCTGATTTCCTCCTCTTGTTCTGCTCTGTTGATAGATCAACGGATGGCTGAGTTAGCTGAAGCACAAAGGTACCTGGTTCCACAGGTAGCTTGAGGGCAGCGCGCTTCGACAGGTAATCGGCGATATCGTTCTCTGCTCGGGGAACGTGTTCAACCTGTATACCGTCGAAACGCTCTTCCAGCTTTCTCACTTCATCAACGTAGGCCTTCATCAACGGGCTTTGGTAATCCTTATTGACTTGCTTGACGACAAGCTGCGAGTCGCCCCTGACGATGAGCTTTTTGATTCCGAGGTCCGCCGAGATCCTAAGACCGGCAAGCAGCCCTTTGTACTCTGCTGTATTGTTTGTTGACACCTTCCTGGGGAAGTGCATCTGGATCACGTACTTGAGGTGCTCTCCGGTGGGGGCGACGAGGAGTACGCCAGCCCCGGCACCTTGTAGAGAGAAAGCCCCATCAAAGTACATGATCCAATTGCAACTTGCCTCCTTGCCGGGGAGAGCAGTCTCTTGGGCTTCTTCGTCAGGTGTCGCAGTCCACTCTACAATGAACTCCGCTAGGACTCGGCTCTGGATCGTCGAAGTGCTTTCAAACTTGAGGCCAAAGCTGGAAAGCTCCAGTGCCCATTCCAGAATCCTCCCCGTCGCATCTGGATTATGCAATATCCGTTGCAGAGGGAGGCGAGTGACGACAGCGATCTCGTGTGCCTGGAAGTAGTGACGCAGCTTCCTCGAGGCCATAAGGAGGCCAAAGAGCAGTTTCTGCACGCCGGAGTACCTTGATCTAGCCCCCTGCAGGAGGGAGCTAACAAAGAAGACCGGGTGCTGCATCATTTTCTTCTTCGGCGGCACTTCAACTGGTTGTGTCATCTCCGCATTGGTGGCGCCGGGCTCTGTTGCTGCCATTTCCTTGTCGTCAACCTCTCTCTGCGTTACTAGTGCGGCGCTAACCACCTGGTTCGTTGCCGCTAGGTATAGCAGCAACGGCTCCTGGGGCCTAGGCACAACTAGTGTTGGCGCGGAGGAGAGGTACTTCTTGAAATCTTGCAAGGCTGCTTCGGCTTCTGGCGTCCACTCCACCGGGCCCACCTTTTTCAGGATCTTGAAAAAGGTAAGGGCGCGTTCGGCAGACTTGGATATGAACCTGCCCATGGCAGCGACACAACCAGCAAGCCGACGCACATCCTTGATTCGCTTGGGTGCCTCAATCTACTCTATAGCCTTGATTTTATCCGGGTTGGCCTCTATCCCACGCTGTGACACAAAGAACCCGAGAAGCTTGCCGGACGGAACACCAAAGACACACTTCTCAGGGTTCAGCTTGAGGTTGATCTTGCGCAGGTTTGCAAATGTTTCTTGCAAATCTGTGATGAGGGTTGCCCTGTCCTTGGTTTTGACCACTATGTCGTCCATATAAGCTTCCATATTTCTATGGAGCTAGGGTTCAAAACCAATCTGGACCGCCCTTGCAAACGTCGAACCAGCACTCTTCAACCCGAAAGGCATCCGTATGAAACAATACGTACCACATGGGGTGATGAACGCTGTTTTCTCTTCGTCTTCTCTTGTCATGAAGATCTGGTGGTAGCCGGAGTAGGCATCGAGGAATGACAACAGATCACACCCAGCCTTGGAGTCAACAATCTGGTCGATGCGCGGCAATGGGAAGGGGTCTTTAGGACAAGCCTTATTGATATCTGTGTAATCAATGCACAGTCTCCACTTCCCGTTTGCCTTGCGCACCATGACCGGATTGGCCAACCACGTCGGATGGAGCACTCCTCTTACCAAACACGCTACTTCTAGTTTCCGGATCTCTTCCGTGATGAACTCTTGCCGCTCCAAAGCTTGCTTCCTGACCTTCTGCTTGACGGGCCGCGCATGAGGACAGACAGCAAGGTGGTGCTCAATTACCTCCCTGGGAACGTCTTGGATGTCGGAGGCTTGCCAGGCAAACACATCGACATTCAACCGCAGGAAGGTGACAAGCGCGTCTTCCTATTTGTCGTCAAGGGTGGAGCCTATAAGCTCCTCCCGTGCCGTCCTCATTGACAGAAACCTTCTTGGTTCCCGGCAGAATGGACCTGGGCTTCTTGTTCCCGCCGGCGGAGCTCTCCGGCACGTCCTCGACGGCAGCGCTACACTCTGAAGAGGTGCGCTTCCCGGAGTGGGTGTCCGAGGCCTCACCGGCCTTCTTCTTCTTCTTCCCTCCCGGGGTCCCAGCGGCAGGAGCAAGTGCCCCAGCGGCGGCAGCTGCTACAACTGCCTGCTAGTATAGTTGGTCAGCGCAAACCAACGCATCTTTCTTGTCAGAGGGGATGGCGATGATTGTCACGGGCCCTGGCATCTTCAGGGTGTTGTAGGCGTAGTGTGACGCCGCCATGAACTTGGCCAGCGCTGAGCGGCCAAGGATCCCGTTGTAAGGCAAGGGGATCTTGGCAACATCAAACACGATCCTCTCCGTCCTGAAGTTCAGGTCGCTTCCAAAAGTTACGGGCAGCGGACCTTTCCCTTGGGTTGGCTTCTTCCCGAGTTGACCCCTTGAAACGTGCCCATCTCTTCGAGGTCTCCGTCAGGAATCTGCAGCTTCTCGATCACGGCAGGCGAGATCAAGTTTAGACCGGCCCCGCCATCGACTAGCATCTTTGTCACCTTGAGGTTGCGTATCATTGGTTAAACCAACAGCGGCAAGCACCCGACCGCAGTAGTGCGATCAGGGTGATCCTCAGTGTCAAAGATGATAGGTGTGCTGGACCACTTCAGCGGCCTTTGGGCATCAAACGACGGCTCGGCCGTTGTAATCTCTCGCGCCAACTGTTTAAGCCGGCGATGAGAAGTGTGCAGCGAAGCGCCGCCGTCGACGAACATGGCCTCTGTAGCTTTCCGAAACTCTTGGTTGCCAGACTCGTCGTCCTCTTCGTGATCGTCGTCTTCTGGTTTTCTGTCACGGCCCTGGGCGGGCCTCTCCTGTTGTTTTTCCTTGCCGCGACGGCCTGCCTGGCCGTCACGCCTCTTGCCGGACCCCTCAGCACCATCTTGGCCCTTCTCCTTGTCCCGCCTCTCATATTCAGCCCTCTGCTTCTCAGCGAGGAGCTCAACCTGTCGGCAGTCTTGGAGAGCATGGCCTTTGGTGCGATGGATCTTGCAATACCGCTTGTCGGAGTTGCCTGGCTTCTCGGCAGCCGCCAAGGCCCGACATGCGACACATCCAGGAATTTCCTTGCCGGGGTCATCTGCCTTAGTTTTCTTGGTGGAGCTGGTGTCATCAGACCCCTCGACGGCAAGCACGACTTTTCCTTTGCGCTTCCTGTTTTAGCGCCGGCCTTTCTTTGCCGGGGCGGCGGTATCCTCATCTGAGGAGTTGGTTTCCATGCTGGCATATTCGCCGGGGTACTTCCTTCCCTCTTCAGCCCAGGCACATCTGCCAGCGAGAACATAGAGTTCTGCGACATCTTTCACCTTGTTCATTGCCAGCTCTTCGTGCATCTTGCGGTTACGCACGTTCTGAAGGAACGCGCTGATGATGGCGGCAGGATGAACATCAGGGATGTTGTACTGTATCCGGCTGAACCTCTGTATGTACTTGCGGAGACTCTCGCCTCCCTTCTGGGGAATGATGTGCAGATCGCTTGCTTGGCCATGAGCCTGGTGACCGCCAGTGAAGGCGCCCACGAATTCATGGCACAGATCCGACCAGGAGGAAATGGAGTCTACCGGCAAGTGCATCAACCACGACATGGCGTTGGGTTTAAGAGCCAACGGAAAGTAATTCGCAAGCACCTTATCGTCACGGGCTCCGGCTGCCTGCATCGCGATGGTGCAGATGCTGAGGAACTCGGACGGATGGGTCATGCCGCCGTACCTCTCGCCCAGGTCAGGTTTGAAGGTGCGGTGAGTGGGCCACTAGAACTGTCGTAGCTCACGGGTAAAATCCAGGCAGCCTACCTCATAAGGCAGGCCTCCAGGGCTCCCCGGTGTCGGGTGGTCCACAGCAGGCCCTGCTCGCCTATCTGACTGGTGGCACGCTCCACGCCGGCGCTCGGTAGTGGTCCGAGCGTCCTCATGTTCCTGATCCCGAAGGACTTAGCACTGGTCATGGTGGGTCCGCAGGTCGGACGATGCTATGGAGAGTTCGTCGCCCGTAACGTCGCGACGGGCAGGTGTTCGTGGTACCGGGCGAGGAGGGGGCGAATGCACCGTGGTCACGGCACCGCCGGCCTTCCTGCCACTGGTACGCGGGACTCCGTCGGAACGTCGACCCGGGGGCTCCGCTGGGCTTGGTTCGTCTTTGTTGGCCACCGCGACAAGGCTTCGGATAGTGGCTCTCCATTCATCGAGTCTCCCCGTAGTGGGAGGAAAATCGAGGAGCAACTGCGCGCGCGCCAAGGCTTCTGCTGGCATTAGTGGTAGTGAAACCTGCACAAATCACGACACACTTCGACTTCTGACCATGTCAGAAGGAGCTCTATCACGATCGCGCGGTCGTATGCCATCTTCACCAGCGCCTCGGTGAGCGGGCAGGTCTTCTACGTCCCGGGAGTGGCGCTCGGGGCTCTTCCCGCTGCGACGCCCGGGGTCTTCGATGTGATTACGCCGCTCGTCGCGAGCCGCTTGAGAGGAGCGTGCTGTCAGTGCCAGTGTGGGAGTCTTGGAAGCCCTCGCGTCGCCCTCAGGCGGGGCGGCAGCGATCCTGGAAGGCCCCGCACCACCCGCGGAGGGCCTGGCTCCATCCTTGGATTTGGCGGCGTGCGGCCCGTTACCAGGCGCACGAACATCGCCGCCTCCCAAACTCCGGCTGTTGGGACGGTGTTCGTGTTCGCGAACAGCGCGCCGGGCCCTTTCTGCGATCGGTCCACTGCTTGCCCACGTCGGGACGGGATGCCCGGTCTCCGATGGGCCAACCGCCACCGTCGTCTTCTTCTTGGGCGCCATGGCGATGAAGAATTGTCGAACTAATTGCTAAAGCCAATTCTCACAACTGCGCTGCACCCCCTACCTGGCGCGCCAAAGATGTCAGTGGGAAACGACACCTATGGGATCACAGGAATCCCTACTATGGTTGCGGGGCGCGGGGTTGTGAAAGAGCGGATCAAACAGATAGCACACGGTTCCTTTACCCATGTTCGGGCCACAGGGATGCGTAAAACCCTACTTCTGCTTTGGTGGATTGTATATCTGAGTTCCTGAGCTAGCTATGGGGTGTCGAGAGCTCCAAAAGGACGAATCCTTCTCCTGGTCGCCTTGGGCCTCCTTTTACAGGAAAGGGGTTGCCACAGTGGCACACAGGAGGTGGAAAGGGTACAGTAGTGTGAGGTTATCCTTCGCATTACATGACAAGGCGCATTTAATGCGCCTTGCTTAGGTGTCCTTGCTTTATCGGGGTGGAGGAGAGCCCCATCTCATCTGTTACCGCTCCCCCTCGCGTCGACACGCGCCCTGGCCAGCGGTGCCTGTGGTGCCATGTAGGCAGGTAGGCAGCTGAGGTGGCGCAGTGGTGGATCTCCACGAAGATCTACACGCCGCCACGTAGGTGCCTGCCCAGCTGGTTGGGTTGGCAGCTGCATGCGAACCGTGGTGGGGGCGTGACTGGCGCGGGCCTAACGGTGGCCGTACGACGTCCTTGGCAAGGGCCTTGCTGCGGCCCCGTCAAGGGTCTTGCCGCGGCCCCGGCAAGGGTCTTGCCGCGGCGCCTGCTGTCATCCCGGGCAAGGCTCTTGTCGAGGGCCTTGTGGTCCTCCTTGGCTGGAATCCCGCCAAGGATTATCATCTTCTAAAATGGGTATCTGGTCTTGAATGTCTTCACACAGATCTGCATGCCACCACGGGGATGTCTCCCGAATCCTTGCCCCATGGGGACAGTGGACTCAAGGGTGACCTCGCTCCGTAAGTGGGGGGCGAGCTGCCACGGCAAGGACCTTGTCGGGCTAGCTAAAGCTGCCCCCCGGCAAGGATCTTGCCGGGGGAGGTCTGCTCTGTCCCCTTTGCTCTTTGTGGTCTTGGCGTTGTTCTGCTTTCCTTCAGCTTTGGCCTTAACTTGGCTTACCTCCCTTGCCGTGCTTGGCGTGGTGGCGCTCGCGGCTCAGACTGCCCGTGCACAGTTATAGGGGTACAAAAAGTGCACCCCTCTTTTTGTACACCGACAGCAAGGTCTCAGGAAGGGGGGCAGACACCTGATCAACTTCGCCTTTGCTATCCATTCCTAGTTCAAGAACGGCTCCTTTTAAGGGCAATATTGCGATAAATGAACAAATAGCGGGTCCGAGCACAGGGCTACTTACTTGAGTATCTGAATGATTGCAGTTCAGGCCTGCGTCCTCAGTTAAATCCGGACACACTACTTGTGGTCCGAAGAACAGCCTGTACATCTCCACGGGCGTCATGCCAAGAAAATGTTGTAGAGCTCGCGGTCCCTCCGGATTGAATTCCCACAGGCGGAGGGGGTGACGTTTGCAGGGTAGGACTAGGCGAATCAACATGACCTGCGTCATCGCGACCAAACGGACATCTCTCTCCAGGAGATCTCGGATGCGGCTCTGCAATAGGGGCACATCCTTTGCCGGCCCCCAGTCCAGCCCCTTATTTACCCATGACGTTAGTCGGGACGGGGGACCCGAGCGAAAAGCAGGCGGCGCCACCCACTTGGTACCCCTGGGAGCTGTGATATAAAACCACTCTTGTCGCCATAAGCTGGACTCCTCTTGAAGAAGGCCCTCGGGCCATGGAGCGTCAGCCACCTTGCTTATTACGGCACCTCCGCACTCTGCGTGCTCTCCCTCGATCATCTTCGGCTCCGCTTTGAAGGTCTTAAGCCACAGTAGGAAGTGAGGAGTAATACGGAGGAAAGCTTCGCACACGACGATGAACGATGAGATGTGGAGGATAGACTCCGGAGCTCAGTCGTGGAATTCCAGCCCCTAATAGAACATGAGCCCCCTCATGAAGGAATCCGTCATGAAGCCTAGCCCTCGGAGGAAGTGAGATACAAACACAACAGTCTCACCAGGCTTGGGAGTGGGAATAACCTGCCCTTGAGCAGGCAGCCTATGCGGGATTTTGCCGGTCAAATACCTGGCCTCTCTCAGCTCTAGTACGTCTTCCTCCGTGACAGAGGAAGGCATCCATCGGCCTCGAAGGTCGGAGCCGGACATCATCGAAGGTCCGAAGCGCCTAAATCTAGAGCCTTGGGTACTGAAACTCGAGGCAGGAGACGGATTCGATTGTGATCGAAAGAAAGGAGTAAAGCCTTGGTCTCTTTATAAGAGGTTGAATACCAAGAGCCGTCCCTATGACCCTTTGGGACTTAACCTTTGATCAAGGGGATATACCAACGGACACGACTGGGTTACCCACGTCCATAATGATGAGGATCCCATAAATAAAGGGGACACGATCTCTGCTTCGACAAGACGTGCCAAGGAAACCGCCTCGGAAAACGCGCTGAGGTGGGAAGAAAAAACGGATAAGGAAGCTCTCAGGTTGGCTACCCTCCTGGGTTGTAAGTTAGGCGAACTCCCCCTAACTTATCTTGGTCTACCTCTTGGCACAACCAGGCCCAGAATTGTGGATTTCCTCCCCCTTGTGGATAATATTGAAAGAAGGCTATCTGCTAGCTCTGCCATGCTTAATCAGGGTTCTAGGTTGCAGCTATTGACTTCAGTCTTAACCTCCATGCCAATCTATTTCCTCTGCACCTTACATATACCTCTTGGTATAATTAAACAGCTGGATAGGATCTTCAGGCAGTGTCTTTGGAGAGGAAATACAGATACACCTAAACAATCTCTGGCAGCTTGGGATCTAGTTTGCAGGCCCAAAGACAAGGGTGGTCTGGGTATTCTCAATCTCAATATTCAGAACCAGGGACTGCTTATGAAACATCTACATAAATTCTTCAATAAACATGATGTTCCTTGGGTCTCTTTAATATGGGACTCCTATTATGATAACATTGTCCCTCAGGCAACTGTTTTGACTGGTTCTTTCTGGTGGAGGGATGTATTCAAACTAAATGATTCCTACAGGGCCATTGCTTCGGTCCACATTAACATGGGAGACACTGCATTATTCTGGCATGATGCATGGCATGTCGCTGGTTCGTCCTTGCCCTTAGTAAGGAGATTACCTAGATTGTTCTCTTTTGTGATCGATGATAAGGTCTCAGTCAGGGATGTGCTTCAGACCCATGACCTCTTTTCCATGTTCTACCTGCCCATTTCACAAGAGGCTGTTGCTGAGCTAACAATTCTAGAAGGTTGGCTGCTAAATTTACAAAGAGATCCGCTGCTTCCTGACCAGTGGGTCTGGCCTTCCAAAGCTGGGTCCTTTTCGGCCAAAGGGTTCTATACCATTATGCATTCCCATATGCCCACTATTATGCCATGCAAATGGATATGGAAGAGCAGATGCACTATGAAGATTAAAGTCTTTGGTTGGTTATTATTCTTTGATAGGCTCAACACCAAAGACATGCTGGTAAGGAGACATTGGAGGTCTCAAGCTGAGGATAATCTTTGTGTAATATGTAATGCTTATGTACATGAGGACAGAACCCATTTGTTCTTTCAGTGCAATTTCAGCTCAAGAGTGTGGCACTACCTTCAGATTGACTGGTCTCAGGGTGCTAATGTCCAGGAGTGTGTTGCCAGTGCCAGATCAAATTTTCGCCAACCCTTCTTTTTCGAGGTCATGCTGACTGCAGCATGGAATATTTGGATTCTCAGGAATGGGAGGATCTTCAGGGGAGAGCAGGCTCATTTTGCTACCTGGCGATGCAATTTTGTACATGATATCCTCCTCCTATCTCACCGACTTAACAGTTCTCTTCGAGCGCATTTGTTAGCCTGGGTTAATGCTCTTCTGTAAATCTTCTAGGATAGCTTTTTCTTAACTTATATCTTCTAACTATAGGTAAGTTGTATATATGACTCATTTCTGCTTCGGCACTTTCCCAGTGCTTTGTAATTTGCTGGACTTTTTGCTTTTATAATAAATGGGCTGTGGGGTCTTACCCCACAGTAAATAGTCAAAAAAAACGGATAAGGACTTGGTTGTGGAGTGATGTCACGCTACAGAATTCGTCAGCAGATTTGATTGTGAAAATGTTACTCTCTCTCTCTCTCTCTACGGTGGTATGTGGGACTTGTTTTGCAGAGCCGGACACGATCCTTGTGTTCAAAATCTTATATGAAGTATTCGTAGGAGGAACCCGCCTTGCAATGCTGAAGACAATCTGCGCGCCCGACTCGTCGTCATTGAAGCCTGGTTCAGGGGCTACTGAGGGTGTCCTGGATTAGGGGGTGTCCGGACAGCCAGACTATGACCTTTGGCCGGACTGTTGGACTATGAAGATACAAGATTGAAGACTTCGTCCCGTGTCCAGATGGGACTTTCCTTGGCGTGGAAGAAAAGCTTGGCAATACGGATATTTAGATCTCCTCCCATTGTAACCGACTCTGTGTAACCCTAGCCCCCTCCGGTGTCTATATAAACCGGAGGGTTTAGTCCGTAGGACACAACAACAATCATACCATAGGCTAGCTTCTAGGGTTTAGCCTCTCTCATCTCGTGGTAGATCTACTCTTGTACTACCCATATCATCAATATTAATCAAGTAGGAGTAGGGTTTTACCTCCATCGAGAGGGCCCGAACCTGGGTAAAAACATAGTGTCCCTTGTCTCCTGTTACCATCCGCCTAGACGCACAGTTCGGGACCCCCTACCCGAGATCCGCCGGTTTTGACATCGGCAATGCCTTTCCCGATGGAGGGCCACGTTGGAGACCAGCCTCACTAGTTCTTCATCAGGCTGCGCCGGCCTCCACGTCACCGTCGCCGTCTTCATCTTCCCGCCCCGTTTTCCCGGGAGATGGAGCGTGACCCGCCCCAGAACCTCAGATTGCACATGAGGGCCTGCGGGAATGGGGGCACGCGGGTCGATGTTGACTTCCCGGCTCCTCAGGTCATGTACCTCCGCCGTGGATGGAAGACGTTCGCTGGCATCCACAGCCTGACGGCGGGGCTCGTCCTCTACTTCAAATTAATGGAGGACGGCCTGCTCTCCGTCAAGGTCTTCGGAGATCTTGGGACTCGCCTGAAGTGTTGCATGGAGAGCTCCTCCGACGGATATTCCGACGATGGAAGCTCTTCCTCGAGCGAAAGTGACAAGGAGGACAGCGGGGCAGATGACGGGAACGAGTCCGACTAGGCATCGGATGCCCCGCGCCTGGGCGTGTGCGGCAGCAGCAGCATCTGCACCCGGCCGCTCCTCCGGTGGAGTTTTGCCGGGGGGCAGCTCCTTGAACTTCTCGGGGCCGTCTCCTTGGGCGGCTGGCGTCGGGGGGCTGCGGAAGAGGAAGAGAATGGGTGGCAAGGCCGGCAACTCGGAGTACGCGGACACCGATGCCTTCGTCGTGTGTTTGGCGACCTGCCGCCTCGTCTTCCAGCTCCATTCCCGGCACCGTCATCATCGGCCCACCCGTGGGCAGCCACCGATGTCTTCTCTTGGTGCTTTCTGCTGCTCGTAGTTCGCCTAGGCGCCCTTTTTGCCCTTTCGCCTCCTTGACCTGCCTCCTGAGGAGAGGGACAAGAAAGGGATTACGAGCATCTAATCTCTTTTTTAGTCTGTAAGCCTTCGGGCCTTGATAGATTTAAAGTTTTAATCCCCCTTGCTCATGTTTTTCTTTTCGTACAAACTATACCTGTATGGGACGTTTTTAATAAAAAAGGGTGCTTGTCGGGTTCTTCGTGCGTGAGCGAGGCCCATGCCAAGGATGAATCCTTGTTATTTTTATAATAAACAATATCGCCCGGCAACAAGCCTTGTCGTTTCTCTTCTTCAGCCGACCGTTCTCGCGCTTTCGGCGAAGGCAGGGGCGAAGTAGAGTTAGGCCACTCGTCCATCTCTTCGCCATCGCAACTACTACCAAATTCTGACCCAGGAGGTGACTCTCAGGTACAGGAAAAAGGGAGCACGGCGGTTTTAAGACATAAACGAGGCATCACATGCCCCAGTTCCATATGGAAAAGCATAGCAGGGGGATGAAAGACTTATCTGAATCCGCAGCCCCCGGCAACCTTGGCTCGCTGCGGTTGGACCCTTACATCTTCAGCTCCCGGCAGCCTTGCCTTGCCGGGGCCAGAGCACTGGTTCGTTCTCCTTTTCCCAAGTGTCCCATTAGAAGCGCCCTGCGAACCAAAGAAAACAGAAAAGACGCACACTTGACCTCTAGGCTAGGGGTTAGTTGCCGCTAAGCACTATCAACCCTAACTGAGGAATAGACTCAACCTAGCATGCATGCTATAACTTAGGGCACCAGCACTTCATTTATTTATGCTCAGGGTCTGCGCCTTGCTTTGTACAGAGGGTTACATGCCTTGCCGGCAAAGCCTGTACAAAAGGTGGCTTGCCGGGGGGCCCGGCAAGCCGCACCTTATGGGTAAAACTTGCGAAGATGCTCGATGTTCCAGGTATTACTCACTGGGACAGCATCGTCGGTCTCCAGGCGGACTGCGCCGGGCCTGGTGACTCGAATTACCCGATAAGGGCCTTCCCACTTTGCCGTCAACTTGTTCGTATTCTTGGCCGACTGAACGCGCCGAAGAACAAGGTCGCCTTCCTCAAAGCTTCGGGCATGAATCTTGCGGCTATGGTAGTGGCGCAAGGGTTGCTGGTAGCGTGTTGCTCTCACAGCCGCCCGAAGACGATCTTCCTCAAGGAGTGTTGCGTCATCTTGCCGCAACTGCTCTCGCTCAAGCTCATCATAAGGGAGCACTCAAGATGACCTGTATATGAGCTCCGTGGGGAGAACTGCCTCCGCCCCATATACTAGGGCAAAGGGTGTCTGAGCGGTGGCTCAATTTGGCGTCGTCCTCATCGACCAAAGAACCGCCGACAACTCATCAATCCAGCGCCTTCCGCTCTTGTGCAGCCTGTCAAAGGTCTTCGTTCTCAGGCCTCGCAACACTTCAGCATTCGCCCTCTCCGCTTGGCTGTTGCTCCGGGGATGTGCCACGGAAGCAAAACATACCTTGATGACGAGGTCTTGAACGTACTGCATGAAGGTGTGGCTCGTGAACTGCGTGCCGTTGTCAATGATAATTCTGCTTGGCACACCAAAGCGGCAGACCAGTCCCTTGAAGAACTTGACAGCTGACTGTGATGTCACCTTTCTCACTGCTTCCACTTCCGGCCACTTTGTGAACTTGTCGATTGCAACGTACAAGTTCTCAAATCCCCCGACAACACGGGGGAAGGGGACCAGTATATCGAGCCCCCAGAACAAGAATGGCCAGGAGAGAGGGATTGTTTGAAGGGCTTGAGCTAGTTGATGAAGCTTCTTTGAATGGAAATGACACGCTTCACACTTGGTTACTAGTGTTGTCGCATCCTGGAGGGCGGTGGGCCAAAAGAAACCTTGCCGAAACGCCTTGCCGGCAAGGGCCCTCGACCCTATGTGGGGGCCACATACGCCTCCATGTATCTCTGCCAACAGCTCCAGTCCTTCCTCCCGGGGGATGCACTTCAATTTCACACCCTTCGGCCTTCTCCTGTACAGGACGTCATCGACGAACTGGTACAGGGCAGACTGACGGGCCACTTTTTCTGCTTCTTCCTGCTCCTCAGGAAGCTCCCCTGTTTGGAGGAATCAGACGGTATGTTGTGCCCATGCCGGAGCCTGGGGCTCGACGGCAAGGACCAAAGGCATCTCTTCTGCCATGGGAGCGGCTGTCTCCACGGCCAGGGCTTGACGCCCTGCCAGAGCCAGTTTCTCTTCAGCAGGCTCAGTGTGCACGACAACATCCTTGCCGGCAGCCCCAAGGGGCTCGGCGGGAAAGTACTTGCCGGGAACTGATTTCCTCCGCTTGTTCTGCACCGTTGACGGTTCGACGGATGGTTGAGTTAACTGGAGCAAAAAAGTACCTGGTTCCACAGGCAGCTTGAATGCAGCACGCTTCGGCAGGTAATTGCCGACGTCGTTCTCCTCTCGGGGAATGTGATCCACTTGGATACCGTCAAAGCACTCCTCCAGCTTCCTCACTTCATCTACATAGGCCTCCATCAATGGGCTCTGGTAATCCTTGTTGACTTGTCTGACGACAAGCTGCGATTTACCCCTGACGACGAGCTTCTTCACCCTGAGGTCTGCCGCGATCCTGATGCCGACAAGCAGCCCCTCGTACTCAGCAGTGTTGTTTGTGGACATCTCCCTGGGAAAGTGCATCTAGATTACATACTTGAGGTGCTCTCCGGTGGGCGCGACAAGCAGCACACCGGCACCGGTGCCTTGCAGCGAGAAAGCCCCATCAAAGTACATGACCCAGTCGCGATCTGCTTCCTTGCCGGGGAGAGTGGTCTCCTAGATTTCTTCATCGGGATTTGAGGTCCTTTCTTCAATGAACTCTGCTAGGACTCTGCTCTGGATTGTCGAGGTACTTTCAAACTTCAACGCAAAGCTCGACAACTCCAGGGCCCACTCCACAATCCTCCCGGTCGCATCTGGGTTATGCAGTATCCGTTGCAATGGGAAGCGGGTGACGACAGTGATCTCGTGGGCTTGGAAGTAATGACGCAACTTCCTCGAGGCCATAAGGAGGCCGGGGAGAAATTTCTGCACACCGGAGTACCTCGACCTAGCTCCCTGCAAGAGGGAGCCGTGACAAAGTAAACCGGGTGCTGCATCATCTTCTTCTTCTGCACCACCTCACTCGACTGCGCGGGCACTGCCTTGGCGGCATCAGACTCTGCCGGGGGCCTCACCTTGCCGGCACTAGGCCCTGCCGGGGGAATCTTTGGCTTCCCATAAGCTGGTTCTGCCGTCGCCACTGCCTCCTCGTCGACCTCCCTCTGCGCCACCAGTGTGGCACTGACCACTTTATTCGTCGCCGCCCGATACAGCAGCAACGACTCTTGTGGTTTAGGCGCAACCACTATTGGCGTGGAGGAAAGGTATTTCTTCAGATCTTGCAATGCTGCCTCGGCTTCTAGGGTCCACTCCATTGGGTCTTCCTTCTTCAAGATTTTGAAAAAAGGAAGGGCGCGCTCGGCGGACTTGGAGATGAACCGGCCCATGGCGGCGACGCAGCGGGTGAGCCGACGCACATCCTTGATCCGCTTGGGCGCCTCAATATGCTCAATGGCCTTGATTTTGTCTTGGTTTGCCTCGATCCCGCGATGCGACACAAAGAACCCGAGAAGCTTGCCGGACGGAACCCCAAAGAAACACTTCTTAGGGTTCAGCTTGAGGTTGATCTTGCGTAGGTTGGCAAATGTCTCTTCCAGATCTTGCACAAGAGTTGCCCCGTCTTTGGTTTTGACCACTATGTCATCCATGTATGCTTCCATATTTCTATGGAGCTGGGGTTCAAAACCAATTTGGACTACTCTTGTAACATCGAGCCAGCACTCTTCAACCCAAAAGGCATCCGTAAAAAGCAATACATACCACATGGGGTGATGAATGATGTCTTCTTTTCATCTTCTCTGGTCATGAAGATTTGGTGGTAGCCGGAGTAGGCGTCGAGGAATGACAGCAGATCACAACCGGCCGTGGAGTCGACAATCTGGTCGACGCGCGGCAACGGGAAGGGGTCCTTAGGACAAGCCTTATTGATATCAGTGTAGTCAATACATAGTCTCCACCTCCCATTTTCCATGCGCACCACTACCGGATTGGCCTACCACATCGGGTGGAGCACTCCTCTCACCAAACCTGCCGCTTCCAACTTCCTGATCTCCTCTGTGATGAACTCCTGCCTCTCTAGAGCCTGCTTTTTGACCTTCTGCTTGACGGGCCGCGCATGAGGACAGATAGCTAGGTGATGCTCAATCACCTCCCTGGGAACACCGGGGATGTCGGATGCTTTCCACGCAAACACATCGACATTCACCCAGAGGAAGGTGACGAGCGCGCCTTCCTGTTTGCTATCGAGGGTCGAGCCTATTGGTAAGGCCCCTCCCGTGCCATCCTCCCTGACGGACACCTTCTTGGTCTGCGGTGGCTTGGCTCTGGATTTCTTGCTCTTGCCGGTAGAGCTCTCTGGCACATCCTCGACTGTAGCACAACACTCCGAGGAGGTGCGCTTGCCGGAGTGGGTGCGAGAGGTCTTGCCAGGCTTCTTCTTCCCTCCTGGGCCTTCGGCGCCAGGAGCAAGTGCCTTGACGACAGCTGCTGCAACTACTTGCCGATAGAGTTGGTCGGCGCAAATCAGCGCGTCCTTCTTGCCGGAGGTGACGGAGATGATGGTCAAAGGCCCGGGCATCTTTAGCATGTTGTAGGCGTAGTGTGACGCCGCCATGAACTTGGCTAGTGCCGGGCGGCCGAGGATCCCGTTTTAGGGCAAGGGGATCTCGGCCACGTTGAATGCGATCCTCTCCATCCTGTAGTTTAACTCTCCCCCAAACATCATGGGCAGTGTGACCTTCCCCTTCGGCTAGCTCCTCCCGGATTGACCCCTTGAAATGTGCCCGTTTCCTCGAGGTCTCCATCAGGAATTTGCAGCCTTTTGATCACGACGGGTGAGATCAAGTTCAGGCCGGCCACGCCATCGACCAACATCTTGTTCACCTTGAGGTTGCGTATCGTTGGTGAGACCAACAACGGCAAACACCCGACTGCGGTTGTGCGATCAGGGTGGTCCTCGGCGTCAAAGATGAGGGGCGTGCTGGACCACTTCAACTGCTTCTGAGCGTCAAACGACGGCTCCGCTGCTGTAATCTCACACGCCCTTTGCTTGAGCTGGCGGTGAGAAGTATGCAGCGAGGCGCCACCATCGACGCACTTGGCCTCCGTAGCCCTCTGGAACTCTTGCTCACCGGACTCGTCGTCCTCGTCGTGATAATCATCTTCTTGCTTCTTGTCACGGCCCCGGGCGGGCCTCTCTTGCTGGTTGTCCTTGCCGCGGCGGCCCTCTTGGCCGCCACGCTTCTTGCCGGATCCCTCGGCACCGTCCTGACCTTTCACCTTGTCCCGCCTCTCATACTCGGCCTTTTGCTTTTCAACAAGCAACTCGACTTGCCAGAAGTTCTGGAGGTCGTGGCCCTTGGTGCGATGGATCTTGCAGTACTGCTTGCCGGATCCCCCTGGCTTGTCGACAACTGCTAAGGACCGGCAGGTGGCGCACCCGGCAATCTCCTTGCCGGGGTCGTCTACTTTGACCTTCTTGGCAGCGCCGGTGTCGTCAGATCCTTCAATGGCAAGCACGACCTTGCCCTTGCGTTTCCTGTTGCGAAGCCGACCCTTCTTCGTCGGGGCAACGGCGTCTTCGTCAGTAGAGTCGGTTTCCGCGCCGGCGTCCTCACCGGGGTACTTCCTTCCCTCTTCAGCCCGGGAGCACCTATCGGCCAAAACATAGAGTTCGGCCACATCCTTAACCTTGGTCATCGACAGCTCTTCGCGCATCTTGCAGTTGCGCACATTCTGATGGAATGCGCTGATCACAATGGCGGGATGAACGTCGGGGATGTTGTACTGCACCCGGCTGAATCTCTGGATGTACTTGTGCAGGGTTTCCCCTTCCTTCTAGGGAATGATATGTAGATCACTGGCCTGGCCATGAGCTTGGTGGCCTCCTGTGAAGGCACCAACGAACTCATGGCACAAATCCGACCAAGAAGAAATGGAATCCGCCGGCAAGTGCATCAACCAAGACATAACATTGGGCTTCAGTGCCAGCAGGAAGTAATTGGAAAGCACCTTGTCATCGCGAGCTACGGCAGCCTGCATCGCAATGGTGTAGATGCAGAGGAAGTCAGACGGATGGGTCTTGCCAGTGTACTTCTCGCCGACGTCGGGCTTGAACATGCGGTGGGACGTCCACTGGAACTGCCGCAGCTCCTGGGTAAATGTCGGGCAACCCACCTCGTAAGGTAGGCCGCCAGAGCCCCCCGGTGCTGGGTGGTCCATAGCGGGTCCCGCCTGCTTGTACGATTGGTGGCGTGTATCACGCCAGCGCTCGATAGTGGTTTGAGCATCTTCATGAGCTTGTTCTCGAAGAACTTGGTGCTGGTCGCGGTGGGTCCGCGGGTCGGACGACACTATAGAGATGTTATCACAAGCATCGTCACAACGGGCCGACGCCCGTGGCGGTAGGCGAGGAGGAGGAGAGTGCACCGTGACCGCAACACCCCCGGTCCTCCCAATGCTGGCATGTGGTGGCTCGATGGAGCGCCGGCCAAAGGGTCCCGCCGGTCGCGGGTCATCTTTGTTTGCGACGGCGACGAGGCTCCGGATGGTGGCCCTCCACTCCTCGAGCTTCTCCGGAGCAGGAGGGAAGTCGAGGAGTAGCTGCGCGCGCGCCAAAGCTTCTGCTGGCGTGGGTGGCGGCGACAGCTGCGTGGACTTTGGCGCGCTTCAACTTCTAACCACGTTATAAGGATCTCTATCACGACCTAGCAGCTGCGCACCATTTTCGCCAGCACTTCCGCGGGCATGCTGAACTCCTTCGTCTCGCAGACGACGCATAGGGATCTTCCCACGGCGGTGTCGAGGGTCACCGGCATGGTGACGCTGCTCGTCGCGCACACCATGGGAAGAGCGCGCAGTGGTCACCGGCGTGGGCGTCTTGGAGCTTGCTGCGCCGCCCGTGGGTGGCACAACGACACTTCTGGAGGGCACCGCGCCGCCTGCGGGGGGCCCAGCCCCATCTTTAGACTTGGTGAAGTGCGGCCGGTCGCCTGACGCGCGAACGGCGCCGCTCGCCAGGCTCTGACTACCAGGGCGATGCTGGTGCTCGCGGACCGCGGCTCGGGTTCTGTCCACGACCGGGCCGCTGCTCGCCTGTACTGGCACGGGCAGTTCGGCCCCCGACGAGCCGATCGCCGTGGCTGTCTTCTTCTTGGGAGCCATGGCAACGAAGAACCGCTAGGCTAACTACTAGACCAGATTCTCACAATTGCGCCCCCTATACCTGGCACGCCAAAGATGTCGGTGGGAAACGACACCTATGGGATCACAACCCTACTACGTAGTCTGCCGCACAGGGTTGCGAGAAGAGCAGGATTAGTAATCAACACAAGGATCGTTTACCCAGGTTCGGGCCGCGAGGATGCGTAAAACCCTAGTCCTTCTTTGGTGGATGTATTCAGTGTTCTTGAACCCTTGAACTAGCTATGGTGGCTGAGTAGTTCCAGAGAGCCGAATCCTTCTGCAGTACGCCATGGGCCTCTTTTTATACTCGAAAGGGGCTACCACAGTGGCACACAGGAGGATGAAAGGCATACAGTACTACGAGCTTACCGCCCATATTACAGGACAAGACACATTTAATGCATCGATGAGGTGTCCCTATACTTTATCTAGGGCGGAGCCCATCCTGTCCGTCGCCGCTTCTCCTCGTTCTGACACGCGCCCTGGCCAGTGGTGCATGCGGCGCCATGTAGGCATGCAAGGAGCTAAGGTGTCGCGGCGGTAGGGTCTTCACGAAGATCTGCATGCCGACACGCATGTGCTTGCTGATCTGGTCTAGGAGCTGCATGTTGCCACGCAGGTGCCAGCCCAGCTGGTTGGGCTGGCAGTTGCATGCGAACGGCAGTGGAAGCTTGGTTGGTGCGGCCCTGGCGGTGGCCCTGCTGGCGTTCTCGGCAAGGGTCTTGCCGGGTGGCCCAGCCAGGGTCTTGCTGCCATGCGCCGTCACCCCTGGCAAGGATCTTGCCGGGGGTCTTGTGGCTTCCCTCGGCAAGGATCTTGTCGAGGGTTGACGTCTTCTGTTCCTCGTCTTGATCTTGTATGTCTGTGGTCTTGACAAAGATCTGCATGCCACCAGAGAGGTGCCTCTCGAGCCCTGGTCCAATCGTAGTCGGTTGGGTTGGAACATGTGGCTCAAGGGCGGCTCGCTCTGTTGGTGTTTGGGCGTGCTGCCCCGGCAAGGGTCTTGTCGGGGCTGCTGAGGCTGCCCCCGGCAAGGGTCTTGCCGGGGGAAACTGCTCCGCCCCTCTGCTTCTTTGTGTTCTTGGCCTTGGCGTTGCCTTGATCGTCTTGTGTTGGGCTTCGGCTTCTCTCCGGCTTCCCTCCTTTGTCCTGCTACGTGTGGCTGTGGCGTGTGGCTCTGACTGTCCGTGCACAAGTAAAGGGGTACAAAGGTGCGCCCCTACTTTTGTACACCGACAGATAGAGAGTCTCTTATTTTGTCACTTTGGGTATTTTTCATTATAGAACTTGGCTTGTATATTCCAACAATGGGCTTCTTCAAATTCCCGATGTCTTCATGAGCAAGCAAGTTGGATGCACACCCACTTAGTTTCTTTTGTTGAGCTTTCATGCATTTATAGCTCTAGTGCATCTGTTGCATGGCAACCCCTATTCCTTGCATTGACATCAATTGATGGGCATCTCCCTAGCCCGTTGATTAGCCGCGTCAATGTGAGACTTTCTCTTTTTTGTCTTCTCCACACAACCCCCATCATTATATTCCATTCCACCCATAGTGCTATGTCCATGGCTCACACTCATGTATTGCGTGAAAGTTTAAAAAGTTTGAGAATACTAAAGTATGAAACAATTGCTTGGCTTCACATCGGGGTTGTGCATGATGGGAGCATTTTGTGTGATGAAAATGAAGCAAGGACAAACTATATGAGTTTGTAGGGATGAGCTTTCTTTGGCTATGTTATTTTGAGAAGACATAATTGCTTGGTTAGTATGCTTGAAATATTATTGTTTTATGTCAATATTAAACTTTTATCTTGAATCTTTCGGATCTGAACATTCATGCCACAATAAAGAAAATTACATTGATAATTATGTTAGGTAGCATTCCACATCAAAAATTCTTTTTTATCATTCACCTACTCGAGGACGAGCAGCAATTAAGCTTGGGGATGCTTGATATGTCTCCAACGTATCTATAATTTTTGACTATTCCATGCTATTATATTATCCGTCTAGGATGTTTTATATGCATTTATATGCTATTTTATATGATTTTTGGGACTAACCTATTAACCTAGAGCCTAGTGTCAGTTTCTGTTTTTTCCTTGTTTTTGAGTTTTACAGAAAAGGAATACCAAACGGAGTCCAATTGATGTGCCAATTTTTGATGATTTTTTATTGACCAAAAGAAGCCCCCGGAGTGAAAGAGTTGGGCCAGAAGAGTCCCAGGCCGTCCACGAGGGTGGGGGCGCGCCCTACCCCCCTGGGCGTGCTGCCCTATCTCGTGGACGACTCGGAGACCCCCCTGACTTATTCCCGACACCAAAAATTCCTATAAATACCCAAACCTCCAGAACCAAAAACTGCCGCCGCCGCAAGCCTCTGTAGCCACCAAAAACCAATCGGGACCCTGTTTCGGCACCCTACCGGAGGGGGGATCCCTCACCGGTGGCCATCTTCATCATCCCGGCGCTCTCCATGACGAGGAGGGAGTAGTTCACCCTCGGGGCTGAGTTTATGTACCAGTAGCTATTTGTGTGATCTCTCTCTCTCTCTCTCTCTCTCTCTCTCTCTCTCTCTCTCTCTCTCTCGTGTTCTTGATTTGGCACGATCTTGATGTATCGCGAGCTTTGCTATTATAGTTGGATCTTATGATGTTTCTCCCCCTCTACTCTCTTGTAATGGATTGAGTTTTCCCTTTAAAGTTATCTTATTAGATTGAGTCTTTAAGGATTTGAGAACACTTGATGTATGTATTGCGTGGGATACCCGTGGTGACAATGGGGTATTCTATTGATTCACTTGATGTATGTTTGGTGATCAACTTGCGGGTTCTGTGACCTTGGGAATCTATGCATAGGGGTTGGCACACGTTTTTGTATTGACTCTCCGGTAGAAACTTTGGGGCACTCTTTGTAGTTCTTTGTGTTGGTTGAATAGATGAATCTGAGATTGTGTGATGCATATCATATAATCATACCCACGGATAGTTGAGGTGACATTGGAGTATCTAGGTGACATTATGGTTTTGGTTGATTTGTGTCTTAAGGTGTTGTTCTAGTACAAACTCTAGGATAGATCGAAGGAAAGAATAACTTCGTGTTATTTTACTATGGACTCTTGAATAGATCTATCAGAAAGAATAACTTTGAGGTGGTTTCATACCCTACAATAATCTCTTCGTTTGTTCTCCGCTATTAGTGACTTTGGAGTGACTCTTTGTTGCATGTTGAGGGATAGTTATATGATCCAATTATGTTATTATTGTTGAGAGAACTTGCAGTAGTGAAAGTATGAACCCTAGGCCTTGTTTCAAGGCATGGAAATACCATTTTTGCTCACTTTTACTACTTGTTACCTTGCAGTTTTTATATTTTCAGATTACAAATACCCATATCTACCATCCATATTGCACTTGTATCACCATATCTTTGCCGAACTAGTGCACTTATATAATTTACCATTGTATTGGGTGTGTTGGGGACACAAGAGACTCTTTGTTATTTGGTTGCAGGGTTGTTTGAGAGAGACCATCTTCATCCTACGCCTCCCACGGATTGATAAACCTTAGGTCATCCACTTGAGAGAAATTTGCTACTGTCCTACAAACCTCTGCACTTGGAGGCCCAACAATGTCTACAAGAAGAAGGTTGTGTAGTAGACATCATTTATATAGACACCGGAGGGGCCTAGGTTTGTACAGAGTCGGTTTACAAAGAAAGGAATCTTCATATCCGAACGCCAAGCTTGCCATCCACGCAAAGGAGAGTCCCATCCGGACACGGGGGAAAGCCTTCTATCTTGTATCTTTACGGCTCGCCAGTCCGGCCCACCTCATATAGTCTGGATGCCCGGGGACCCCCTTATCCAGGAGTCCCTCACCTGACGCAACTACATGCATAATGGCAGCACGAACGTACGTGATCATGAGCCGGCTCCAAACACTGGCAACGCGCATGGAGGGACGAGGGCAGCGTGCCCGGAGGGACGCGAGAGCAGAGCACATCACAGCCGCCTCAACCGCGAGCAACCACACGCATAGAAGAGTTGAACACACAAGGAATGGTCGTCTACAAGCCAGCCGACAGTTGTGTCGCTGCGTAGAGAGCGGCCGTGTGCTACTACCTCTGTCTTGGTCTATTAGTCCCCTTTATATTATGTGCCATATTTTGACCCTAAATTTAACTAACAAAATGTTAATGCATGTTATAAAAATTATATAATTGGAAACTATGTTCAAATACGAATCCAACGATATAATCTTTGGCGACATGCATTCGTATTTTATTTGTTAAATCTCTAGTCAATATTTGGCACAAAAATAAATAGACGACTTATAAACCAGGACGGGGGTAGTAGGTAATTAAATCGCAAACGTTTTTTATTAACCGTATGTGTACGTGTCCTTTCGTCCTCCTCTTGCACGTCTTGTCACGCCGCTGCGGCAGACGGCTTCGAGCTCAAGCTTGAGTAGTGCGCTGGGGCGTTCTTTTGGCCAAACGTGATAAGCCCGTTCCCGCGCAACCGCGCAGGTTCCCGCGCAGGTTCCTGCTATATAAACCCTCACGATAGGCATGTCCTGCGTGGCATTTTCCCCTCCCTCCCTATAGCTTGTCTCGTCTGCTTCTCCCACAATCGCCAATGGCACCGGTCCGTCGTTGTCGCTCAGCCACTCCGCCGTCATCGGAGGTCATCTTCAGCTAGGAGGCTACACCCCGGCAGCGGCACAGTCCCTAGCGTAGTGTAGTGCGCGTGGCGTCCCTGTTGGGTCTGCGCGGAACACCCACCACACACTCCGCCGCCGCTGCCCGTCGGCAGCTGCGGCCGGCCGCTGGTGCCGCCACCCCACCATCTGCCGCCATGGCCACCATACCACCATCGAAAGCCAAGGCCATGGCCCGCACCGCCGCCACGGCCCGAACGCGGGAGGTGGCCGTCGTGGCCGCCACCCCACTGCCGGCCACCATAACCATCACCCGCTCTGCCACCATGGCCCGAAGGCGGAGGTGGTCGTCATGGCCGCCACCCCACTGCCGGCCACCATGGCCATCACCCGCTCCGCCACCGCGGCCCGAAGGTGGGAGGTGGTGGTCGTGGCTGCCATTCCATCGCCGGTCGCTGTGGCTGCCATCTCACCGTAGATCGCCGGGGTCATCACCCACTCCACCACCGCTGCCCGAAGGCAGGAGGCGGAGGTGGAGGCCCACACGTGCGTTAGTGACCTTGCGCACTAAATCGAGTTCCTGCGAGAGGAGGAGGAGCGCCTCGTCGAGCACACAAAGAGCCTTACCGCTGCCATGGTAGCAACACGCACCGACGCAGAGGCGAGGAATCGGGATATCTACGAGGAGTCCCGCCGCTTCGAGAGGGGTCGTCTGGAGCGGCAGAGGGCGTTCGAGGTGAGCGTCGCTGAAGGTGCAGCAGCGGCAGGCACCGTATTGCAGTTTTCCAGCTCGTCGGAGGGCTCCTCCTCTGCCTCTTACTGAGCGTGCTCGGCGGAGGAGAGGCTGCCGGAAGTAGTACAAAGCCCCGCCGTAGTAGTAGTATTTAGGGGCTATTTTGTTCAGTTCATCTGACTATAGATGTGGTGGAACTTTACAATGTATTTAAAATTAGCTAGTATATATAGTTGAACTAGCTATTTCAGTACGTCGTTAGCAACAATTGGGGAAAAGTTTGGTCAGTTCAGCTGTCGAGTTGAAATGTTTGTATAAAGAATGACTACTTAATCTATGAATGAAATCTATGCTTAATTACTAAATTTTAGTTGCAAAAATTAGATAGTGCTAGTGATTTTAGCTGCATATTTTGACAAATGGCAGTGTTACAAGGATGACAAATGGCAATGTTACTAGATCAACAAATGTCAATCTTTCTAGTTTGACAAATGGCAATATACCCAATATGACAGATGCAAATATTACCAAATTATTTGTACGTGGTTATCCGAAAAAACCATTTGCATTGTAGGGATGTACAAATCCCACATGCCAGATTTTCTCTTGGCTTAGCGCCGAAGTCTCGCTTTACATATCATATTTAATCTGAAATGTTTGCGTTGAAGAGATGCACAAATCCTGCTCTCACTTTGCGTATGGGTGTTCCATCTGAACCATTTGCGTTGAAGAGATGCACAAATCTTGCTCTCAATTTGAATACGGGTATTCAATCTGAAACCATTTCCCTAGGCTTACTGGGGAAGACCATATCTCTCACTTTGCGTACAGGTGTTCTATCTAAAATGTTTGCGATGAAGAGCTGCACAAATCCTACTCGACACATTTTCCCTTGGCTTCCTGCGGAAGCTGTCGGTTTACATAGGGGTGTTCTATCTAAAAAATTTGTGAGAAGAGATGCACAAATCCTACTTGACACATTTTCATTTGGCTTCCTAGGGAAGTTGTCGGTTTACATACGGGTGTTCTATCTAAAACATTTGCGATCAAGAACTGCACAAATCCTACTCGTCACATTTTCCCCTGGCTTCCTGGGGAAGCTGTCAGGTTCCATACGGGTGTTCTAACTAGTGGCAGATGATCCTTCTGCGCCATGGCGTTGGTGGAGGTCTGCAGGAGGGGAATGTGAAAGTGCAACTAATCCCTGGGTGGTTTTGGTAATTCTTAACAACATATAGCTCATTGAACTAACACTCTTTCAAGATGATCATTTCAGAAAGTTCAATGATTGGCATGACATGGACTAGGAATGTGGACCCCTCAAAATGTTAAGGACACATATTGGCTCAAGCTCAAGACACTACATTTTCATTCTAGTGATCCAAGATCACATTGAGTCCATAGGAAAAGCCAATACTATTAAAAGGGGATGAGGTGTTGCTATGGCTTGCTTGCTCAAAATGCTTAGTGATTTGCTCCAATAGCCCTCAACCACTTTCTCATTTCCACATATGTCCTAAACAAAAAGTCAAACTCGGCCCCACCGATTTGATCTATCCAGTGCCACCGAGTCCATTTGACATAGCCATAGCCAGAAACCCTAATCAGTTCGATCTCACCGATAGGGATGTCGGTCTCACCGAGATGGGATTGCAAACTCTTTGTTTATCTTCATAACGTTTCGGTCTAACCGAGATGAGCGATCGGTCCCACCAAGTTCTCAATGCAAACTCTCTGTTTCCTTTTTGTAACGTTTCGGTCTCACCGAAATGAGCGAATCGGTCCCACCGAGTTTGCCTGACCAACTCTTTGTTTGCCTATTATAGAAATTAGTCTCACCGAGTTCATGTGATCGGTCTCACCGGGATTACGTTATGCCCTAACCCTAATGAAATTGGTCCCACCGAGTTGACATGTCGGTCCCACCGAAAACCCTAACGTTCACATTTTGAACTAAATCAGTCTGACCGAGTTTGAATATTTGGTCCCACCGAGTTTGGTAAATTGTGTGTAACGGTTAGATTTTGTGTGGAGGCTATATATACCCCTCCACCCACTCTTCATTCGTGGAGAGAGCCATCAGAAAGTTCCTACACTTCCAACATTTGTTTTCTGAGAGAGAACCACCTACTCATGTGTTGAGACCAAGATATTCCAATCCAACCATAAGAATCTTGATCTCTAGCCTTCCCCAAGTTGCTTTCCACTCAAATCATCTTTCCACCAAATCCAAATATGTGAGAGAGAGTTGAGTGTTGGGGAGACTATCATTTGAAGCACAAGAGCGAGGAGTTCATCATCAACACACCATCTATTACCTTTTGGAGAGTGGTGTCTCCTAGATTGGTTAGGTGTCACTTGGGAGCCTCCGTCAAGATTGTGGAGTTGAACCAAGGAGTTTGTATGGGTAAGGAGATCGCTTACTTTGTGAAGATCTACCCTAGCGAGGCAAGTCCTTCGTGAGCGATGGCCATGGTGGGATAGACAAGGTTGCTTCTTCGTGGACCCTTCGTGGGTGGAGCTTTCCGTGGACTCGCGCAGTCGTTACCCTTCGTGGGTTGAAGTATCCATCAACGTGGATGTACGATAGCACCACCTATCGGAACCACGCCAAAAACCTCCGTGTCTACATTGCGTTTGCTCCCTCCAAACTCCTCCCTTTTACCTTCATATGCAATGATTTACATTCCGCTGCTATACTCTTAGATTTGCATATGTAGGTTGATTGCTTGACTTGTGGTAAGTTGCTAAAATATGCCAAGACATAAAATTGGGAAAAGGCTAGATGGTCAAGTAGTCTAATCACCCCCCTCTAGACATACTTTCAATCTTTCTAGTGGTATCAGAGCTTTGGTCTCCATTTTCCTTGATTTCCATAGCTTTGGTGATCATAGCCTTGGTTTCACAACCTAGGAGAGTATGGTGCCTAGCGAGGGCAATTACCACCATAGAGGTCCTTACTTTGATGGCACAAATTTTGCTAGTTGGAAGCATCAGATGAAAATGAATATTCTTGGACATAACCCCGCCATTTGGGCTATTGTGTGTATTGGCTTGTAAGGTGTATTCTTCGATGGGAGAGAACCGAATCGTGAAGCTACCGCAGAAGAATTGAAGATGCTGCAATACAATGCTCAAGCTTGCGATGTCCTCTTCAACGGATTGTGCCCCGAAGAATTCAACAAAATCGGTCGTCTTGAGAATGCAAAGGAAATTTGGGATACTTTGATTGCTATGCATGAAGTTACCGACTCCGTCAAGGAATCCAAATTGGATGTGCTTCAAAGTCAGCTTGACAAGTTCAAAATGAAGGATGGTGAAGGTGTCGCTGAAATGTACTCTAGGCTTGCTCTCATCACAAATGAGATTGCCAGCTTAGGAAGTGAAGATATGACCGATAGATTCATCATCAAGAAGATCCTAAGAGCCTTGGATGGATAATAAGATACTGTGTGCACATTGATCCAAATGATACCAAACTACAAAGATCTCAAGCCAACAGAAGCCATTGGAAGAATTGTTGCTCATGAGATGTCACTCAAGGATAAAGAAGAGCTTCACAACAAGTCAAGTGGTGTTTAGAAAGCCTCATGTGATGCTCCTACATCATCAAGTGAGAAACAAGCCTTCAATGAGGAATTGAGCCTAATGGTGAAGAACTTCAACAAGTTCTACAAGAGTAGAAGCAAGGAAAGAAGTTCCAAGTCAAGGTCCTACAATGACAAAAGATCTTCTAGTTGTGAGCGTAATTGCTACAATTAACTGTGGAAGACACACTACTCCAATGAGTGTACGACTCCCTATAAAAGAAGAGAAGACTCACCTAAAAGGAGAAGTAGAAGAGAAGAATCACCTCCAAGAGAAACAAGGAGTAGAGATGATTGTTATGAGCGAAGAACCTCTCGCAGAAGCAAGGATTTAGAAAGGAAGGACAAGTCATCAAGGAGCTACACAAAACGAAGACATCAAGCTCAAGTTCGTGAATGGGTATCCGGATCTGACTCCGATCATCACTCCGAGAGAAGTTATCACTCCGACTCCGAATATACACAAGATGAAGGTGTTGTCGGTCTAGCACTTGTGTCAACCAACTCCTATGACATATTTGACTCACCAAATGAAGGAATTGTAAGATGCTTCATGGCTAAAGGCCCAAAGGTATCACACCCCAAGTATGTTGATTTCAATAGTGATGAAGATTATTTGCTAGATGATGATGATTTACTTGTTGACAACTCTTGTGATGAAAAGTATGATGAACTTGCTATTAATCATGCTAATCAAGATAAAACTAATGAAGATGATAAGAAGGAGATTGAGCGTCTAACTAAATAACTAAACACTCTTAAGTTGGCTCATGAAACTACGTTAGAAGATCATCGAGAGATTTTAAGGACTCATGAGAAGCTACGCTTTGAAAAGCTCAACCTTGAGCAATAGCATGGGTTCTTAAAAGCAATCAATGATGATATTTGTAAGAATAGTTCTTCTTACATTGCCAAGCATTTAGTATTATCTAGTTACATGCCAGAAGTAAAATCTAGTAACAAGAGCAAGAAAGATTCTTCTTCTAGTAGTAAAAATAATCATGTTAAATCCAATGTTGTTGCTTCTAGTAGTTCTCTTGATTCCACTAATGATTCTCTTAGCCAAGTTACACTTGAGCAAGAAAATAGCTAATTGAAGGGAATTATAGAGAAAGGTGTTTACAAGAGCCTTGTCGGAAGCAAGCAATTTGTGGAAATTGTACGCAAGCAAGGAAGGCACCGGAAGAATCAACGTGTTAGTTTTGAATGAAAGTTCAACGCCAATGGAGTTGAGTGGTAAGAAGATCATTACCCCAAGACAAAGTTTGTTCTTAAACAAGAGAAGTATGATCCTACTTCCTTCAAGGGAACACAAGCTCAAGATGATCTCCCACCACAAGACCACAAGCAAAAAGGCAAGGACAAGCTTCAAGAGGAGATTGATGCATTTGAAGAAGCTCCCAAGGCCTTAGTCAAGTGGGTTCCCAATATTACATCAAGTTCTACTTCATCAAGTACGACTACAACTCCAAGGATTCCCATCAAGTTGATGTGGATCGCGATGAAGAAGAACTAGAGAATTCTTCAGGGTGACTCCACCAACATACTTCATTCATATCATTTTGGCGAGAACAAGTGCAAACAACTTCCACATCTTGCACTAGTTCAAGGAGTCACAAACCGTCTTGTTGGTAAGACAAGGAACAAGGAAACCTAATTCTTTCATGGACATCATCTTGTGTGAATTTCACTCTATGTCTATGATATCCTTGTTTGTTCCTTGTGGGACTAACGCGTGTAGGTATTGAAAATGCAACTCACTCCAATGGATTGCTCCGAATGATCTACATCAACATTGAGCATCCACATCTTCAACATCTACATGAAGTAATCATCGACAAAACCCAATGTTAGAGATCCCTCTTAGGGGGTATATCACATCTAGGGGGAGCTTTACTCTAAGAATTGAGCTAAAGCAACACTAATGGTGCGAACGCAACAATGCTTTATGTAAAAGTGGTAACCCCACTTGTGCTTAAACGATGAGTATGACTGTCGGTGTCAAAACCGGCGGATCTCGAGTAGGGGGTCCCGAACTGTGGTCTAGGCGGATGGTAACAGGAGACAAGGGACACAATGTTTTTACCCAGGTTCGGGCCCTCTCGATGGAGGTAAAACCCTACTCCTGCTGGATTGATATTGATGATATGGGTATTACAAGAGTTGATCTACGACGAGATCGAAGAGGCTAAACCCTAGAAGCTAGCCTATGGTATGATTGTTGTATCTTGTCCTACGGACTAAACCCTCCAGTTTATATAGACACCGGAGGGGGCTAGGGTTACACAGAGTCGGTTACAAGGAAGGAGATCTACATATCCGTATTGCCAAGCTTGCCTTCCACGCCAAGGAGAGTCCCATCCGGACTTGGGACAAAGCCTTCAATCTTGTATCTTCATAGTCCAACAGTCCGGCTGTCCGGATACCCCCTAATCCAGGACTCCCTCAGTAGCCCCTGAACCAGGCTTCAATGATGATGAGTCCGGCATGCAGATTTGTCTTCGGCATTGCAAGGCGGGTTCCTCCCGCGAATACTTCCTAGAAGATTTTGAACACGAGGAACGTGTCCGGCTCTGCAAAACAAGTTCCACATACAACCGTAGAGAGAACAATATTTCTACGAATCTAATCTGCTGACGTATTTCACAGTGTGTCATCACACCACAGCCAGGTCACCATTCGAACCATTTTTTACAACCAACCTCAGCGTGTTTCGCGAGGCGGTTTCCTTGGCACGTCTTGTCGAAGCAGAGATGGTGTCCCCTTATTGCGGGATTCTCATCAATACGGACGTGGGTAACCCAACCGCGCCATCAATTACGGCGCTTGGGGGATAAGCGAGTTTTACCAGGTTGGTGGGGGCGCATAGTTTCGTCCGCCCTTATAAAGGGATAAGGGTTCACCTTTTTTCTACCCACGCCTTCTTCCTCATTGCTCATCCATCCCTGCGCACTCGATCTCCAGCGCCCAAGTCCGCATCTTTCTCCTCCAACCTTCTCCAAAAATGTCCGGAGTGGGAGGCAAGTGGATGGTCTCCTCCGTCACGGAGGGAGACGTCCAGAAGCTGAGGGGAGCCAGGTACCTGTCCGAGGATATCGCACACCGGCTCCCAGATGAGGGGCAGCTCATCCCCACCCCCAGGCCCCATGAGAGGGTAGTATTCCTTACCCACTTCCTCCGCGAACTGGGATTTCCCCTCCACCTATTCGTCCGGGGGCTCATGTTCTACTATGGCCTGGATTTTCACGATCTGGCCCCGAACTTCATCCTCAACATCTCGGCGTTTATCGTCGTGTGTGAGGCCTTCCTCCACATCAAGCCCCACTTCGGCTTATGGCTGAAGACCTTCAATGTCAAACCGAAGGTGGTGGGCGGCCAGCAGGCGGAGTGCGGAGGCTCCATGGTGGGCAAAATGCCCAACGTCACATGGCTCGAGGGCTCCTACATGGAGACCATAAAGGGGTGGCTATCGGGGTGGTTCTACATCACCGAGCCACACGACACCAAATGGGCGGCGTCCCCCGAATTCCGATCCATAATCCCATGTGGCTCACCTCCTCGAAAGAGAAGGGCCTGCCCTAGGGTAGTCCGATAGAGCGGACCGGACTCCAGACATGTATCCAAAATATGATAAACAGGAAGCTCAAGCTTGTCAACATAGTCCAGGTCATACTCATCCGCCATATCCTCCCGTGTCGACAACGGGTGTTCAATTTGTGGGAGTTCGACCCGGCCCAGCACCAGACTCTGAGCGAGATCTTCGGCACGACGCACGAGGACATTGGGAAGGTGCTATTTAAGAGTGCCGAGGTTCCCCCTCCGCTCGCCGAGGATCGAGGATTCAGCGCACGGTGTCAAGCCAGCGCGGTAAGCTCTTTTATCACTTATAGGGTATTCATTTTACATAGATTGACTATGTGCGGGATCTGAGCTCCCATGCCTTTGACAGGACTGGGTGGAGACATCGGGGCAGATTTGTCGGTGTTCTGGGAACGGGGCTCCCCAGACTTGCTTGCCTGCGGCCCGCGGCGTGGCTCAAAAGGGGGCCCAGCACGGCCCATCTTCATCAACACAGACCCGAGACCCTCGCGAGGGGCCAAGCCTCGCGGGGCGGACGACACGGAGCTTCCTCAGGCACGGCCTCATCAGGCTGGCTCGCGAGGAGGCGGAGAGATCAAGGCGGGGTACCTCACGAGGTGCCCGTGACGCAAGCCATGACGAGCAAGGGCGCCAGGCGGGCGCCAGCCCGCGCAGTGTCCTCCTTTCCTCTTTGGTGCAAAGGGAGCAAGCGCAGGCGAGAGCATCATGAAAAGGCACCCGTTTCGGTGCAACAAGACCAAGACCAGCCCAATGGCAGGGAGGAAGTCATTGTGGAGCCCAAGTCAGTGTCACCACCAGAGCCTTTGGCAGGCGAAGACCAACTTTAGCAAGGATAAGTGTACCAGATGTTCCCCTTCAAAATGGCCAATTGTTGGCGCCCTTCCCGCTCAATATTTGGGAAGAGGCCCAGGGCCTTTGCCTATAAATAGGACTAGCCACCCCCAGGGTAGAGGAGGATTGATCGGCCAGCAAGAGGGCGGCAATCAGATCAGAATCAGAGAGAGAGAGAGAGAGGGAAGGGTGACTGAACTCCTGCTAGCAGTTCATCGCCCCAGCCAAGAACAGACCCTCGCGAGGCTGTTCTTCCTTGTATTGTTCATCATCATCAGCCCAAGAGGCAATCCACCACACCACAAACTGGAGTAGGGTATTACACCACAACGGTGGCCCGAACCAGTATAAACCATGTGTCTCTTGTGTTGTTCTTTCCGTAGCTTAGATCTTTGCGAGGCGGTGGGGTGCAGGTAGGTAGAAGGCATAATCTCCACGCGCACCCCGGTGTTCGAACCTCAAGGGTCTGCCGGAACCCGGAATCCGACATTTGGCACGCCGGGTAGGGGTGCGCCGGAATTCTTCTTCCACCGCCCCGTTCTCCTCCGACCATCGCGTCTGACGCTCGTCGGGCCCGCGCCTAGCGCCGAGCTGCTCTCGCTTCCCACGTCGCCCAGGCGGCCCCTGTCGGTGGGCGTCCTCGCCGTTCCCCGTCGCCTGCCGTCAACGCCGCCACCGGCCCGGCGGGGAACGAGCAGCAAGTGTCGTCTCAGCATCCGTCCGTGCGGCAAGACGGCCGCACCGCTACTCCCTCGCTCACCCCAGCTGGTTCTTCGTCCCGCGCACTCCGCACACCCATGGAGGCTCGAGCTGCGCTCATCGCGGCAAACGAGCTCCTGCGCTACCGTCCCGTCGACGACGTCTACGAAGAATGGCTCGACCGCGTCGCCGAGCTCGTTCGCGCTGCAGGGGGCTCTTCTGCGCTGTCCTTCCCGCTGCACCGCACCCTGCCCTGTGCGGGCGACAAAGCTCCAAGGGCACCCCAGCCGCCTCCTCCTCAAGAAGGCGCCCCGGCTCCAAGGCGCGTGGCCCCTGGGCGGAACCCGCTCCGTCAGGTGCCAGCGCGGCAAGAGCAGAGCTGCCAAGAAGTCCCTCGCCCGCAAGAAGCTGCCTGGGCGCTCCCTGCTCCAGCACGTCGCGGCTATGCTCCTGCTCCCGCACGTCAAGACCTCGTGCTGCTCCCAGCTGCAGCGCATGCGGACCTGCAAGACCAAGCTCTCCGTCACCCAAGGCCTCCTGTGGCCACAGCAGGCTGCCGTGCCTTCATCACCGAGCTATGTAGCGTCGCATGGCCCGACAAGTTCAAGCCAGACCTGCCTCCTCGTTACGACGGCACGGCCGACCCTACGGAGTTCCTCCAGCTCTATGAGCTAGGCATCGAAGCTGCCAACGGAGACGAGAAGGTCATGGCGAACTGGTTTCCCTGGCGCTCAAGGACGGGGCCCGCACCTGGCTCCTCAACCTGGCTCTAGGCACAATCTCCTCTTGGGACGAGATGCGCACCCGCTTCATCGCCAACTTCCAAGGTACCCGCGATCGGCCGCCCACCGTGAGCGACATGCGCCGCATCAAGCAACAACCCGGAGAGACCCTGCAAAAGTACATCCAGTGCTTCAACAACGCAGGCCTCCCTCCGCTGCCGCCGCAGCTGAGAAGAAACGAGGACCGCCATCAGGATGAGGGGGCTGGGGGCTTCCAGGAGCCGCGCACGATCGCCTGCATCCTGGGAGGAGCTCAAGCCCCAGCCTCTCAGCGAATCTTCAAGCAGTTCGCCCGCGAAGTAAATGCAGTCCTTCCCAAGCTCGAAGCCACGCACCCTCTCAGGTGGTCGGCATGCGCCATCACGTTCAGCTCAGCGGATCAGCTCAAGTGTGCGGCCACAGCCGGAGTCCTCCCGATGCTTTGTTCCCCAATCATCGGCAACGTGGTGGTCACCAGGACCCTCCTCGATGGCGGGGCAGGGCTCAACGTCCTGTCCGTGGAAACATTCAACAATCTCCAAGTGCCCTACAACCAACTTCAGCCAACCAAGCCTTTCTCTGGAGTCACCGACGGCTCCACGGTCCCGATTGGGCAGATCCGCCTCCCTATCACCTTTGGAGCACGCGACAACTACAGCACCGAGCTCATCGACTTCGACGTCACTCAAATTCGCCTGTCGTACAATGCCATCCTTGGGTACCCAGCGCTGGCCAAGTTCATGGCCGTAACTCACCACGGCTACAACGTCCTAAAGATGCCAGGAAGTGGCGGAGTCATCACAGTGCCCTGTGAAGATAAGGACGCGGTGTGTTCCCTGGAACGATCCTTTCACGCCGCATCACTGGAAGACCCGGATCATGGAAGCAGGAGGCCTCCCGAGACCAACCCCAAGAAGAAGAAGACATCGTCCGGCTCGGTCCCTCAGGAGGCAGGCCCCTCAGGGCCCGCGCCTGCCCAGGGGGAACCTCCTTCCATCGCATAGGAAGGCGCGCCTGGCGCCCTCCTCAGGCAGGGCTCGGGGGCTCTCCCCTAGAGGGCCACCGACCTGGCTAAGGTCACGAGGGAGGCGCTTGGGCACCACATGGAGGCGTGTTTCGAAGCACGTTTCCCTCAAGAAGGAGTAAGGCAAGGAGGGCCAGACCCTATGGAGCTCGTCAGCAAGGCCATTCAGGAGCTACAGGAGTCAAGAGTCATGAGAGGCGGCCGCCGCTTACCAGCTGTGGCTCCCCATCCAGGCGAGGATGGTGGGCTGCGCGTCTGCATCAACATACCAGGGCTCAATCGAGTCGCCACTCTAGAGCGCCTCTGGACCTCGCGAGTGGGGCGCTACGAAGGTCCACCCCACAGCTACGTTCGCATGCCTTACGGCTTGCCGAACGCGGCTGCCACATACCAGCGCCTCATGAGGGGCATCATGGAATCTCAAGAGGCCAGGCGTTCCGCAGCCCTGGCGGAGATGGAGATGGTCCGCGAGGAGCCACCAGTGCCTCCGGAGCTTCCCGAGGCCCCTGGGCCTGGGGGCTCGTGAGGATCGGCTTCCACAGCCCACCGAGTCTGCTACACCAACACTGCTTCGTCCTCAACATCATCAGGTGACGTCTTTCAAGTTTCATTTCCAGCTGGGAGCGCCCCCCAGGGCTGCATTATTCCCAGACCTCGTGGGTCCGTCCCTGCGGCTTGTATCCCTTTTATTTCATGTTGCTAGCTTACTTTGTTGGGGGCGCCCCTCGGGCTGCATCATCCCCAAGTCGCTCGGGCCTGACCCAGTGACGTCCGCCTTTCCAGCATCCATTTGAATGAATCCACTCCTTCGCGGCTAATGTGTTTGACCTAGTTTCCCACTCAACTGATGCCAACTGACGGAGCTGCTCCCAAAACGGCACGACGCTTGCGCATGGGTCCGTCCCTGCAACGCCGACAAACCTGAATGGCTGAACTCTGGCCGCGGCAGCCCCGCATGGTGCCACCTCATCAAGCCTTCAGTGCCTCATCACCCCTCGGAAGCAACCAACGGCTGACTGTCGATTGTCACGGCAACCCCTCGTTCTTTCTATGATGAGTCTACAGGATCTCCTGAAGGAGCTGCGTCAGGCGAGGCCCTTGCGGTGCCTCCTTCACTCTCACCCGCGCGAACCGCTTGCACGTTAAAGGGGGGGTGCCTGAGCATCGCGACTCAGGGCTCCTACTAGCTCTCCAGCCCTCACCCTCTGGCCTTGACCACGGCATCGCGACCTGGCATACCAGCAACGGCTGAGACTCGCTCGAGGGCCAGGACCCGAGGACGTAGAGCAGAAAGGGGAGCAAAGGCGAGAGGGGAGAGACACACGAGGACCTCGCCGAGCAACCTCACGCCTGCCGATGCACGGACCCGGCGACACACCAGGGAGCGGCCCCTTATTCTCGAAGATAAGTCACTACCCGGAAGTACCAGCTACCGTAGCACTGTCCTCGGACCTAATGCAATCGCGTGTTGGCGACGCCGCTCTCCTTTCTCACCGAACGACGGCTGCTTGAGCGCCAAAGGGGACCTCCTGAGTATCGCGACTCAGGGGCTCTTACCGGACCCCGGGTCGCTCACCTCCTGGCCTTGACCACGGCATCGCGACCTGGCATACCAGCGACGGCTGAAGCCGCCTTGGGATTGGGACCTGTCGGCGCAGAGCACCAAGCCCTCATGAGGTTCGAAAGGGAGAACTGAGCTAAGACGGAATGAGCAACTCGCACAATTCTACACCAAGGGTTATATTAACAAACAGGATCATAGGCACCTTACAAGCCCCCACGGGGCGCGTCTTTGATTCCTCGCAGGGAACAGATCCTAAAAGGACGCTAACTACACGCGCCCCCGCAAAATACGCCATCATCAATAGTGGGCGGTCAAGCACTGGCGCCAACCCCATCCAGATCAGAGTCGGCGACGGCCTGACGAGCCCGCCCTGCTCCAGGAGCGGCGCCGGCTCGGGGGCTCGTAGCTGTCGTCGCTCGTCTCCGGAGTCGCGAAGAGCTCGCCGGAGTCGCTGGATCCTCCGACACCTCTGCCGCCCGATGAGCCGCCAAGGGAGTGGTCGACGGGCCCAGTCCTCGCCGTAGCAGGGTCCCGGCCACCTCTCCTGGGGCAGCGCTCCAGCCGGCGCCCGTTCGTATTGAAGACCTTGAAGAACATCACCAAAGCGCCGTCGTACTCCAAGTGGACCACGAAGGCGTCTCTTGTCCTGCAAACCCGGGTGACTTTGCCCCAGCCTTGAGTCATGAAGACCTCGCCCGGGACAACGACCGCGACCTCCGCCTCGGTCACTGGGGTGCTGCAGCCGGCGTGTTGCAGCCAAAGTTCCAGGAGTTCTCCCTGCGGGATGATGGAGGCGAAGAAGGGAGGAAGGCGAATCCAAGACAACGACCACGACCTCCGCACGATCTCTTGGGAGGAGCCCTCGGTGTGGACCCCAGGGGGGACGACCCACACCTTCATGACAAGTCGGCGCCGACGGCGGCGCCGCCCGTGGCAATCGACATCGACTCCTTCAGAGCCCTCGATGTGGGCGTACAAGGGAAGCGGGAACCCCAGCGGTGTCCGCTCGCGCCAGGGCCTCGACACCACCTGATGGGTCCCCTCGTCCCGGCGGCGGAGGGCGAGCCATTTCTTCGGCGGGAGTGAGTCTGGTTCCTCTCGGGGAGCCTTTCCCTTCTCTGCCGCCGAGAACCGACGGATCAGAGCCATCGCAGCAGGACGGAGCAAGGACCGGGAAGATGGAGAAGCAAGGAGAGGTGGACCGGAAGGGCGCGTGTCGTTCCGTACTTATGGCCAGCGAAGGCCAACCGTCGACCTCCACGATCGCAGGTAATCATGACCCGCTTTGCATGCACGGACTTGTCCAATCCGCGCAGTTGCCGAGGCGTCGTGGGGAAGCGGAGACGCCCACGTCCAATAAACCGCCACGTGGCACCCAAGGCCGCAGGCTGTTAGGGCCCGCGGCACTTCGCCCTTGCCATTTCGCCTCCTTCCACGGCCAAGTCCAGGCGTGCCTTGGGCCCCGGGGCTACTGTCGGCGTTCTGGGAACAGGGGTCCCTAGACTTGCCTGCCTGCGGCCGGCGGCGTGGCTCAAAAGGGGGCCCAGCACGGACCATCTTCATCGACACAGACCCACGACCCTCGCGAGGGGCCAAGCCTCGCGGGGCGGACGACACGGAGCTTCCTCAGGCACGGCCTCATCAGGCTGGCTCGCGAGGAGGCGGAGAGATCAAGGCGGGGTACCTCACGAGGTGCCCGTGACGCAAGCCATGACGACCAAGGGCGCCAGGCGGGCGCCAGCCCGCGCAGTGTCCTCCTTTCCTCTTTGGTGCAAAGGGAGCAAGCGCAGGCGAGAGCATCAAGCAAAGGCACCCGTTTCGGTGCAACGAGACCAAGACCTGCGCAACGGTAGGGAGGAAGTCATTGTGGAGCCCAAGTCAGCGTCACCACCAGAGCCTTTGGCAGGCGAAGACCAACTTTAGTTAGGATAAGTGTACCAGATGTTCCCCTTCAAAATGGCCAATTGTTGGCGCCCTTCCCGCTCAATATTTGGGAAGAGGACCAGGGCCTTTGCCTATAAATAGGACTAGCCACCCCCAGGGTAGAAGAGGATTGATCGGCCAGCAAGAGGGCGGCAATAGGATCAGAATCGGAGAGAGAGAGAGGGAAGGGTGACTGAACTCCTCCTAGCAGTTCATCGCCCCAGCCAAGAACAGACCCTCGCGAGGCTGTTCTTCCTTGTATTGTTCATCATCATCAGCCCAAGAGGCAATCCACCACACCACAAACTGGAGTAGGGTATTACACCACAACGGTGGCCCGAACCAGTATAAACCCTGTGTCTCTTGTGCTGTTCTTTCCGTAGCTTAGATCTTTGCGAGGCGGTGGGGTGCAGGTAGGTAGAAGGCATAATCTCCGCGCGCACCCCAGTGTTCGAACCTCAAGGGTCTGCCGGAACCCGGAATCTGACAAGATTGACTGCCCGGCCCCTCTGCCCGAAGACCCTGCAGACGCTCTCCTGACGGAGATGCTGACTCTGGCCCCTTATGAGGTGTCGGAGAAGAAGATCAAGAAGAAGGCCACGGGAACCCCAAAGAGTTCCCGGCGCCAGGTGGTATCGGACACGTCGTCCGAACACTCCGAGGCGCACTCGTCCCACGAAGATGAGGAGGAGGAAGAGGAAATTTCTCCCCCTCCAGTCGGGGAAGAAAAGAAAAGGAAGGTCGCCCCAACCGGTGAGGCCGGAGGGTCCATGAAGGGAAGGACTCTCCTTCCGGACTGCTCCGCCACCGCCGCCGGAGGGTCCAAGCCCCTGGCGAAGTCGTAAGTATTCGGATGCCAGAGTAACTCATAGCATACCTTTATTGCACTACTTCTCCTAACACCGAATATAATCATGCAGTCCGCCCCGAGCCCGCATCGACGAATCCTCATCGAGCGGTTCCTTGGATTCGTCGGATGTAAATAGCTATTCACATCCGACCGCCTCCTCCCCTCGCCCTACGGACAATGCAGAGATGTTGTCTCAAAGGGAACCAAGTCGAGGGGAGGTAGTCCTGGAGGCGCCTCAAGGCGACCTTCCGGACTCTAGGCGCAAAGGGAGCAAGGCTCCCAAGGGCTCCAAGTTCAGCCCTCAGCCGAACACCGTGCCAAAACCTACAGTGGTTCCGGACTCCGGCAGGCGCCCCCCTGGCAAGAGGGGCAAGACGCCCGTGCCGGTGACCTCCGTCCATCCGGAGGCACCGGGCAATTTGCTGTAAGAGCTTAGCGGTGCTTCCATCGACGAGGAGCACCGCACTATTATGAGTGCGGTGATCAAGAAGGTTCAGTCCGCCAAGAGCGGACCGACTGAAGCATGTGCCAACCTTCTAACAGGCTTTGAGGTAAGTATTTAAAATATAGGAAAATATTACCGCATAGACAGTAGCCCCTGATACTCTGTTTGGTGTTCACAAAGAAAAGCCGAATAGAGAATCGAATAATATCTGCAGGAGTCTAATAGAAGTATGTCTATATGCGTATGCAGGCTTCGCTGCTGACCTCTACCGCACTGACTGCGGAGGTCGCTGCACTGAAGCAGAACCTCGAGCGGTCCGAGAAAGAGCTTGGCCTTCCCAAGAAGCAGCTCGAGGAGAACAAAGGTAAGTAATACCTTGTCTATATATATAAGAAATGTGGTTGCAAATGATAGGATCATCATGAATGTGCCAGGGGCACGACCGAAGTGGCGGCCCTGAAGCAAGTGTTGTCCGAGGCCCAAAACAAAGCGGCTACGGAGCGCACCGAGCGGGAGAAACATGAGGCACGGGTGGGCGAGGTGCAGCAAGAGATCCAGGCTCTCGTGAAGAAGCACGATACTTTCGAGCTTGACTCGAAGACGCGAGAGTCCGAGCTTGCCATGGCCCTCGAGAGGACAAAGCATGCCAAGGCTAAAGCCCAAAAAGCCCTCCTGGAAATTGAGGCGATGAAGAAGATAGCGGTGGGTAAGGCATTCATTATGCAAAGCAAGCATGTGAAAGTAAATTACTTGTTACTTACCCGAGTCCGGAGCTCTCCATGAGCATTCGAGGATTTTCCCCGCAGCGTGTCGGATGTCGCAAAGTACTACCGAGCCGAGGCGGGGAGCTCGACGGAGATGGTGTTCTGGTCTCAGTATATTGAGTCCAAACACCCTGTGCCTTTAACCGACCAACTGAAGCAATTGGTCGAGCTCCATAAGGCGTCCGAACAGGCCATGAAGGGTCTTATAGTCCGGCTGTGGCCTGGCGACGCCCTTCCAAACAGCTACTTCGGCCTGGTGAGGCGACTTGTGGATGCGTGCCCCTGGCTTGAAGTCATCAAGTGGTCCGTTTGCATCGAGGGCGCCCGCAGGGCGCTTGCCCGTGTTAAAGTACGTTGGAGCAAGATGGACGCTGAGAAGCTGGTGAAGGAGGGACCGCCGCAGCGCATGGAGCATCGCCACCCCGAAATGTATTATGAGGGTGTCCTGAAGGGTGCCTGCCTTATGGTGGATGAGTGTTCCAAAGATGTAATTTTTGAATGATCCTGTGTTATGAAAACTTGTTCATATGCGCTATGCAACGCTTATTTGAATTTAAAATATTACCTTCTGTGCGGCTGTTTATCAAATCTGAAAGATGGCCAGTCGTAGGCTTCTGCCCCCATGCCATGAGTGCTGGGGTGTTCAGGATAAATCTGATCACTCTTTTTCCCATTGTTGGGTCCTTCGAGGGAGGTGCTCAGCGCAACGAACAAGGCAATCAGACTATAATGCTTTATCACTTTCACTTAGCCATATAAGTCTACAATTTTAAATTTTGGCGAAGCCCCTAGTGTTCGGAAGGCCAAATTCAGGGCGCTATACACACCTTAACCCGGACAAAGCCGACTCCTCGCTCGAAGCGGCATAAGTCTTTAGGGACTCGAGACCTCTCGAACAGCGACCAGCTCTCGTCTTATCATGACAGTCAGTTTTAGCTTTCTCTGTTGAGGTGCTTGCCCAGATGAACCGGGGCACAATCGTAGTAGTTCTCCCAGTGCTACCTTAGCCGATATAGCGGAACGTAAGGCACCAAAATAATGGGAGTTGGGCAAACCCAACTATTGACCCAAGACATGATTCGGAGCTGATGCATATAATGTTATAAGTTCGGGGTGCCGCATTGTCGAAAGTGTTCGGACTTCTCACGCCGTATTATGGGGTACGCTTAAGCCCCTCGCGTATTGGCTGTACTAGAGTGTACGGGTGCTGAATGTCATAAATGAACATATATATATATAAAGAAAGAATAGGGAATGCAGTAATAGACTAGTTCTATGCATTGTTTATTCAAAAAGGTGCATTGAAGCAGAACGATACAATAGTGCAATAAGCAAAAAATAGGACTATTTGACATTTCCATTCCAAGGGCAAGCTGCGGAATGGTATTTAAAGCAGGTATTTCGCTCGTTATCAGAGACCACCTGGGAGTTCCATGATGCGGCGTAGCTTTCTGCCTCCTTGGTTTTTGTATCGCGTGTCCGGCAATCGTACTGCCGGACTAGGCTTCTAGAGAGTAAAGTCCTGAAAGAGAGAAAGAATAACAAAGCGGGAAGCCCCTAGTGCGGTTAATCTGCGTTTTGGGGCGTGCCGTAGTCGTGCCCCCCCCCACCTATGTCCATGGTATTTTCAATGCGTAATTATGTACGCGTGGCACTGATTTCACCATTTGGCTAGGACTGGGGTGGGGGCCGCATTGCTATGCGAGCTCGGAACGTACCAGGCGGTCTTGTTGCAGATTACTCCAGGCGCGCTTGATAGCGTATGGGTGTTTGATCGCTGAATTGGTGAATTGCCTTGAGAGGCTGCTTTGCGCTTCTGTTGCGAGGGCCGCAGTGTGCTCCTCCGTTCGGAGAGAGCACTCTGTGTTTCCATTGACTATGATGACCCCCAAGGTCCTGGCATCTTGATCTTGAGGTATGCATAATGCGGTACCGCATTGAATCTCGCAAATGCGGTTCGCCCGAGCTGTGCGTGATAGCCACTGCGGAACGGGACTATATCGAAGATTAAATCCTCGCTTCAGAAGTTATCCGGGGATCCGAAGACCACTTCCAGTGTGACTGAGCCTGTAAAATGGGCCTCTACACCTGGTATAACGCCTTTGAAGGTCGTTTTTGTGGGTTTGATCCTTGAGGGGTCTATACCCATTTTGCGCATTGTGTCCTGATAAAGTAGGTTCAAGATGCTGCTACCATCCATAAGGACTCGAGTGAGGTGAAATCTGTCAATGATTGGGTCTAGGACCAGTGCAGCGAATCCGCCATGACGGATACTAGTGGGGTGGTCCCTGCGATTGAAGGTGATCGGACAGGAGGACCATGGGTTGAACTTTGGAGCGACTGGCTCCAACGCATATACGTCCCTTAGCGCACGCTTCCGCTCCCTCCTGGGGATATGGGTTGCGTATATCATGTTCACCGACCGCACTTGTGGGGGGAACCTCTTCTGTCCTCCGGTGTTCGGCGGCCGGGGCTCCTCCTCGTCATCGCTATGTAGCCTCTTGTCCTTGTTTTCGGCATTTAACTTCCCGGCCTGCTTGAACACCCAGCAATCCCTATTGGTGTGGTTGGCTGGCTTGTCGGGGGTGCCATGTATTTGACACGAGCGGTCGAGTATTCGGTCCAAACTGGACGGGCCCGGAGTGCTTCTTTTGAATGGCTTTTTCCGCTGCCCGGGTTTAGAGCCTCTGAATCCGGCATTGACTGCCGTATCTTCGGTATTGTCGCTATTGATACGGCGCTTATGTTTATTGCGACATGACCTGCCATTGCTATCCTTTGTATCCGAAGTACCAGGGTTCTTTGATATGTTATTGCTGCGAGCAGCCAGCTGTCCTCTCCCACACAAAAGCGGGTCATGAGTGTCGTGAGGGCTGCCATAGTTTTTAGCTTTTCATGGCTCAGGTGCCGGGCGAGCCACTCGTCGCGGATGTTATGCTTAAAAGCTGCTAGGGCCTCTGCATCCGGACAGTCGACGATCTCTTTTTTCTGGGTTAGGAACCGTGTCCAGAATTGCCTGGCCGATTCCTGTGGCTGCTGAATTATGTGGCTTAAGTCATCGACATCTGGTGGTCGCACATAAGTGCCCTGGAAGTTGTGGAGGAATGCGGCTTCCAGATCTTCCCAACAGCCAATAGATTCTGCTGGCAAGCTGTTCAACCAATGTCGAGCTGGTCCTTTGAGTTTGAGTGGAAGGTATTTGATGGCGTGTAGATCGTCACCGCAGGCCATGTGGATATGTAGGAGGTAGTCCTCGATCCATACCGCAGGATCTGTTGTACCATCGTATGATTCAATATTTACGGGTTTGAAACCCTCTGGGATTTGGTGCACCATTACTTCGTCTGTGAAGCATAGGCGGTGTGCGGCGCCTCTGTACTGGGCTATATTGCGACACAACTCATATGAGTCTTGTCTGCTATGTTCGGCCCGGCCGGATTTACATTTACTGTATCCGGCGTGACGGTTATCTTCTCGCGTAGTGGCGCGCCCTCGTGATCCGTAGATCGATATTGCGTGTTTTTATTTGTCCTCCAATACGTCTCGCAGGTCTAGCGTGTTCCCTCGTGCCTTTTTATTTGAGTGGCGCCAGGGTGCGAGCTGGGCCTTCGGCAGAAATGCCGCTCTGTCGCGGCCACGAGGCGGCCGATCAGCCGCATCATACGCTGGAGATGTAGGTTTTAATGCTTCCTCCTCTAACCGGGGTAGCAACCTGCGCTTTGGGTAACTCTTGGAGGGGCGTTTGAGTTCATATTCCTCGGCCGCCAGGACTTCAGTCCATCTATCAGCTAGCAAATCTTGATCAGCTTGAAGCTGCTGTTGCTTTTTCTTAAGGCTATTTGCCGTGGCTCTAAGCCGGTGCTTGAAGCGCTCTTGTTCGACGGGATCCTCAGGCACGACAAATTCGTCATCGTCGAGGCTTGCCTCGTCTTCGTAGGGAGGCATGTAATTATCATCCTCCGCCTCTCCATCTGCCGCTCTCTCAGGAGGGCTAGCTTCTCCTTCCTCCTGCTCTAAAACTTGCTGGAGGGGATTGTCGTTATCTTCGGCACTGTCCGGAGTGTTATTATCTCCTGTGCCGGTATCACCACTTTTGCTTTGGCAAGACTTAGAGCGGCGCCGCTGACGTTGGAGGGGTCATCCCCCGCTGTCCCGTCGCCATTGCCTTTTTTGGGTGTGTCCACCATATATATATCATATGATGAGGTGGCTGTCCAGTGCCCTGTGGGCAGTGGTTCCTGTTCGTCTCCTGCATCGTCGTCCATACTGTCGATGTCTTCGGAGTCGAAGTCGAGCATGTCGATCAAGTCATCGACGGTGGCTAGTAAGTGGGTGGTGGGTGGCCGGTGAATTTTTCGTCATCCGCATCCCAATCCTGCCGGACATAGTTCGGCTAGGTTTCTCGTGACAAGGAGAGGGACCTTAACGAGTTCAGTATGTTGCGGAAGGGCGAGTGCTGAAAGATATCTGCGGAGGTGAACTCCATGATCGCCGCCCAGTCGGATTCGACAGGCACAGGCGCAGGCGGTTTGGAGTCCATGGCCGAAGAAGACTCCGATAGTTTGGAGTCACGGCTCTCGTAAAGGGTAAAGTTGGTATTCGGCTCGATCGCCGCTGAGACTGCGGCCTCCGTGGCGGGGTCTAGCCACCCGTCTATGGATGGCGCAATTGGCTCCGAATTGAGGGTCTGAGCGGTTGCATGTGCGATCTCCTGAAAACTGTCCGATAGCAGAGCTTAATCATGCTCATCGTGACTGTGCGGCACACTCGGCAGGGGCTCGAATCCATCAAAGATCAAGTCTCCGCGGACATAGGCCGTGTAGTTTAAGCTTCCAAACCTGACCTGATGGCCAGGGGCGTAACTCTCGATCTGATCCAGATGGCCAAGCGAGTTGGCCCGCAGTGTGAAGCCGCCGAATACAAAAATCTGTCCGGGGAGAAAAGTCTCACCCTGGACTGTATCGCTATCGATGATTGAAGGAGGCATCAAGCCTAACGATGACGACACAGAGGAACTCTCAATGAAAGCACCAATGTCGGTGTCAAAACGGTGGATCTCGGGTAGGGGGTCCCGAACTGTGCGTCTAGGCGGATGGTAACAGGAGACAAGGGACACGATGTTTTTACCCAGGTTCGGGCCCTCTCGATGGAGGTAAAACCGTACTCCTACTTGATTGATATTGATGATATGGGTATTAAAAGAGTTGATCTACCACGATATTGAAGAGGCTAAACTCTAGAAGCTAGCCTATGGTATGATTGTTGTATCTTGTCCTACGGACTAAACCCTCCAGTTTATATAGACACTGGAGGGGGCTAGGGTTACACAGAGTCGGTTACAAGGAAGGAGATCTACATAACTGCATTGCCAAGCTTGCCTTCCACGCCAAGGAGAGTCCCATCCGGACACGGGACAAAGTCTTCAATCTTGTATCTTCAGCGTCCAATAGTCCGGCCAAAGGATATAGTCCGGCTGTCCGGATACCCCCTAATCCAGGGATGATGACCGAAGTCGAGGCTTTTAAGAAAGTTGTGGCCAAGGCCAAGGAAAAGGCAGCCGCAGAGCAGGCCCTCCGTGAGAAGTACGAGGCCAGGGTAATTAAACTGAGCAGGAGCTGCAACAAGCCGTAAAAAAATGAGAGACCTTGGAGCAGAGTTTAACGGAGAAAGAATCTGAACTGACGAAGGCGCATCAGGCCGCGAGCGATGCACGGGGGGAAACCCAAAGCGCCCTGCAGAGGATCCAACAGGCGAGGAAGATTGCAGTGGGTAAGGCTTTCTCCTTGTAAAGCGAGTTTTTGAGGAGAATATTATGTTTCTGATTTTGAATTCGGATTTCTCCTGGGGTGTTTGCGGAGCTGCCCCACAGCATAGCGGATGCCGCCCAATTCTACCGGGCCGAAGAAAGGAACACTGCGGATAAGCTCTTCTGGTCGCAGTATTTGCTACCGAAGTATCCAGTGCCCCTTGTCGATCAACTGAAACAGCTGATCGAACTGCATAAGGCGGCGAAACTAGAAATGAAGGATTTGATTATCCAGTTGTGGTCTACCGAGCCGATTCCAAACAGCTACTTCGGGCTCGTGAAGCGGCTTGTGAGCGCTTGCCCTCGACTTTACGTCATCAAGCGGTCAGTCTGTATAGAAGGTGCGCGAATGGCCTTCTCCCGTGCAAAGGTGCACTGGGGGAAGATGGATGCTAAAAAGCTGATGACCGAAGGATCGCCAGAGGGGAAGGATCACTGCAAGCCCGAATTATATTATGAAGGTGTCCTGAAAGGATCCTACCTTGCAGCGGAGCTATGCGCCAAGGACATTATATTCCCATGAATGGCAATCATGTTGTCCTTTGTAATGTTTGAACAAGGTCATTTATTTATTGCCTGTTATATAAAAGTTTACCCTCCTGTGCGGCCGTTTTGTATATTAAACCTGAGAGTTGGCCAGTCGTCGGCTTCTGCCCCCACGTAAGAAGTACGGGGGTGTTCGGGATAAACCTGAGCACTCTTTATCCCAGTTTTGGGTCCTTCGAAGGAGGTGCTCAGCACGACGAACCAGGCAATCAGACTATAGGGCTTTATCACTCTCACTTAGCCATAGGAGCTTTAGTAAGGTAGGCGCAACCCCTAGTGTTCGGAAGACCGTACTAGGGGCTCTATAAGCACGTGATCGGAGAAAAACCGATCCATCGCACTCTGCATTGGTTATGGCATTATGCGGGAGAAATACTTAAAGATTTTATGACCTCTCGAACAGCTGACCAACTCTCGCCGTATCATGACAGTCAGTTTTCGGCTTTCATTACTGAGGTGCTCGTCCGGAAGAACCGGGACACCATCGCAGTGGTTCTCCCAACGCTACCTTAGCCGATATAGCGGAACGTAAGGTACCAAAACATGGGAGCCGGGCAAACCCAACTATTGACCCAAGACAAGATTCAATGCTGATGCATATAGTGCTATAAGTTCGGGGTGCCGAACTTCCACGAAGGTGTTCGAACTTTATTGCCGTACTGTGGGTAAAATGAAGCCCCTTGCCCGTTTAAAGGCATATCACGGTGTACGGGTGCCACTCGACAAAAGAGTTTTAATAATAAATGACAGCAGAAAAGTGTCATACAAATCCACATATTTTATTTGAATAGTACGTCGATGCGTATAAGACAGGTAATAATGGAAAAGAAATACGATTGTGGAACCTGTTGAGATCAGGGAAGAAGAAGATGCGTGGGGATCCTAAGTGTAGTTGGATGTTCATCGCGGGGAATATCTAAAGATTCCCTTGCGTGTTTTGGGTTGCTTCCGTATCGTCTGTCCTGGTCGGTGCAGAGGTGAACCTGCGAAGGAAGTTTAAGAAATGTTTGCATGCCGGAGAGCGGTTGAGCCGCTGAGTGTGGCCTGTCCTGGCCTTCGCCGGAGTGTTTAGCTGTGCTCCGGACGAGCCGGGCTATCCTTTCGCGAAGTAGTTCGGAGTCCTTTGATGGTGTCCGGGAACTTGGCCATCAACTCGAGCTCGGCTGCAAGGTGCTGCTCGTTGCCTCTGCTGTTAAAACAGTGGCATACTCGTTGATGCCGGGGTAAAGTTTGTTTTTGCCATTAACTGTGATGACGCCGCGTGGACCGAGCATTTTGAGCTTACGGTAGGCATAATGTGGCATCACGTTGAATCGAGCGAACGCTGGTCGTCCAAGCAATGCTTGATAATCACTGCGGAAGGGGACGATTTCGAAGGTTAACTCTTCGGTACAGTAATTGTCAGGTGATCCGAAGACTACCTCGAGGGCAATGGAGCCTATACAGGTGGCTTCCACACCTGGTATAATGCGTCTGAAAGTGGTTTAGTGGGTTTGATCACCGAATGATCGATGCCCATCTTGCGCACTATGTCCTGGTAAAGAAGATTTAGACTGCTGCCTCTGTCCATAAGGACTCGAGTGAGGTGGAACCCGTCAATTATTAGGTCGAGGACTAGTGTGGCTGGATTGCCCTGCTTGGCATTGTCCGGACGATCCATGTGGTTGAAGGTGATCGGCCCTAGTTTGTATTGTGAGACGACTAGTTTTGTTAAGTCGCCATCCCTAGGGGTGCGTATCCGGTCGGGGTTGGGAATTTGGGTGGTGTTTACCACGTTCACCGTTTGTATTTGCAGGGGAAATTTCTTTTTCCCTCCTGTGTTCGGTGATCTGGGCTCTTCGCCGCCATCATCGCTTTGAGACCCCCTTTACTGTTTTTGGCGCATGCCCTTCCGGCTTGCTTGAAGACCCAACATTCTCTGTTGGTATGGGTGGCAGGCGTCCCTGGGGTGCCATGAAGTTGGCATTGACGATCGAGTATGCAGTCCAGACTGTATAGATCCGAATTGTTATTTCTGATGGGCCCCTTCCGCTGACCGTACTTTGAGCCGCTAAACCCGGCATTAACTGCTGTATCTTTGGCGTTTTCACCATATTTGCGACGCTTGTGTTTGTTGAATCATGGCTTGATGTTGCTATCCCTGGCCTCTGATGTGCTAGGTTTGCTTGCTGTGTTGTAACTACGAGCCAACCAGCTATCTTCGCTCGCGCAAAAGCGGGTCATAAGTGTTGTGAGGGATGCCATGGATTTTGGCTTCTCCTGACCGAGGTGCTGGGCGAGCCACTCGTCACGGATGTTATGCCTAAATGCCGCTAAGGCCTCTACATCCGGACAATCGACAATTTGGTTCTTCTTAGTTAGGAACCGGGTCCAGAATTTCCTGGCCGATTCCCCTGGATGTTGAGTTATATGACTTAAATCGTCAGCATCCGGCGGTCGCGCATAAGTGCCCTAGAAATTGTCCAGGAATGTGTCTGCCAGTCTCTCCCAACTTCCAATGGAGTTTGCCGGCAAGATATTCAACCAATGCCGAGCTGGCCCTTTGAGTTTTAGCTGGAGGTACTTGATGGCGTGTAGATCGTCAGCGCGGGCCATGTTAATGTGGAAGAAGAAATCTTCAATCCATATCGCGAGGTCTGTAGTACCATCATATGATTCAATGTTCATGGGTTTAAACCTTTCTGGGAATTCATGATCCATTACTTCATCGGTGAAGCATAGGGGGTGTGCGGCGCCTCTGTGCCGGGCTATGTCACGACGCAGTTCATACGACTCTTGTCTGCTGCATTCGGCCCGGCCGGACTTGCTTTTAGTGTATCCGGCATGAAGATCACCGTCACGCATTGGGGCGCGACCCCATGATCCGTAGATCGATCTTGTATGCCCTGCTTTGTTTTTCAATAGGTCTCACAAGTCCCGCGTGTTGCCCCGGGCCTTTGTGTTTTTGTTTTCCTGGCGACGGGGTGCTGGCTAGACTTCGGGCTGATATGCCCCTATGTCTCGGCCACCAGGTGGTCGATCAACCGCATCATATGCTGGTAATGTAGGTTTTAATGCTTCCTCCTCGAGTTGGTGTAGCAACCTGCGTTTTGGGTAACTCTTGGTTGGGCGTTTGAGTTCGTATTCCTTGGCTGCCAGGACTTCAGTCCATCTATCCGCTAACAGATCTTAATCAACTTTAAGCTATTGTTGCTACAAGCCGGCGCTTGAAGCGCTCCTGCTCGACGGGATCCTCAGGCACGATAAATTCTTCGTCGCCGAGGCTCACCTCGTCTCCGGAGAGAGGCATGTAATTGTCATCCTCTGATTCTCTGTCTGCTGCCTGTCCCGGAGGACTAGCTTGTTCGTCCTCCCGCTCGAATTCTGGCTGGAGGGGATTATCGTCGTCTTCGGCACTATCTGGAGTGTTATTGTATCTCATGTCGGTATCGCTGCTTTTGCTATGGCGGGACTTAGAGCGGCGCTGCTGACATCGGTGCTTGGGTTGCTTCTTGGAGGGGTCATCCTCCGCTGTCTTATCACCATCACCTTCTTTGGGGGTATCCACCATGTATATATCATATGATGAGGTGGCGGTCCAGCACCCTATGGGCGGTGGTTCCTGTTCGTCTCCTGTATCGTTGTCCATACCGTCAATGTCTTTGGAGTCGAAGTCGAGCATGTCGGTTAAATCGTCGACAGTGGCTATTAAGTGGGTGGTGGGTGGGGAGCGTATTTCTTCGTCGCCCGCATCCCATTTTAGCCGGTCATAGCTTGGCCAAGGTTCTCCTGACAAGGAGAGAGACCTTAATGAATTTAACACATCGCCAAAAGGCGAGTGCTGAAAGATATCCACGGAGGTATACTCCATGATCGGTGCCCGATCGGATTCGACAGGCACGTACGTAAGCGGCTCGGAGCCCGTGGCCGGGGACGAACCCAACGGCTCTGCAACACGGCTCTCGTGAGAGGTGAAGTCAGTATTCGGCTCTATCACCACTGAGAGTGTAGTCTCCGTGGCGGGGTCTATCCACCCGTCCTCAGATGGCGCAATTTGTTCCGGACTGAGGGCTGGAGTAGCTGCAGGTGTGATCTCCCGAACACTGTCCGACGGCAGAGTTAAGTCATGCTCGTCGTGATTGTGCGGCGCACCTGACATGGGCTCGAATCCATCGAAGATTAAGTCTCCGCGGATGTCGGCAGTATAGTTCAAGTTTCCGAACCTGACCTGATGGCCAGGGGCGTAGCTCTCGATCTGCTCCAGATGGCTAAGCGAGTTGGCCCGCAGTATGAAGCCGCCGAATACGAAGATCTCTCCGGGGAGGAAAACCTCACCTTGGATCACATCATTGCCGATGATCGAAGGAGCCATCAAGCCTTATGGTGACAGCAAGGTGGAACTCTCAATGAAAGCACCAATGCCGGTGTCAAAACCGGCGGATCTCGGGTAGGGGGTCCAGAACTGTGCGTCCAAGGCGGATGGTAACAGAAGGCGGGGACATGATGTTTACCCAGGTTCGGGCCCTCTCGATGGAGGTAATACCCTACTTCCTGCTTGATTGATCTTCATGATATGAGTATTACAAGAGTTGATCTACCATGAGATCATAGAGGCTAAACCCTAGAAGCTAGCCTATGGTATGATTGCCCTTGTCCTACGGACTAAACCCTCCGGTTTATATAGACACCGGAGGGGGCTAGGGTTACACAGAGTCAGTTACAAGGGAGGAGATATACATATTCGTATTGCCAAGCTTGCCTTGCACGCCAAGGAGAGTCCCATCCGGACACGGGACAAAGTCTTCAATCTTGTATCTTCATAGTCCAACAGTCTGGCTAAAGTATATAGTCCGGCCATCTGAGGACCCCCTAATCTAGGACTCCCTCAGTGGGTAGGCCAGAAGTACATTGATGAAAATGAAGACCACTTTCCAGGAGTGCATGAGAGCTTCAGACTATGTGGAGTAGACAAATTTGTGGGTCAGAAACTGACCAAGTGGAATGATGAGCTCATTATACAATTCTATTCTAGAGCTCATTTCTATCCAGATGGAAGGATTGTATGGATGTCTGAAGGTACAAGGTACCAATTAGTAGTTGTTGAGTGGGCCAAGCTGATTAAGACCCCTGAAGAGCATAAGGATGACATAGATGTCTATGCCAAGAAAAAAAAATCGCAACTCCACGGCCAACATGTACAAGGACCACTACAAAAAAAGACACATCCGTGACATTTTGGGTCGAACGAATTTTTTCCTGTCATGCTTATGACACTTCTATGACGATAATTGTGACAAAACCCGGTATCATCATAGATGTGGTGGGCTCCTACTTCTATGACAAAAAATCATGACAAAAAATGGGCTTTTCGTCCTGGGCGGACCGGAGACGCAGCTGCATGACATTCTTTGGGCCGTCCATGATGGAAAAAACCATGGTAGAAGCGAGAGCGAGGAAAATATCGGGGAATTCCCGGTTACTGTTGGTGGTTGTCGGTGTCAAAACCGGCGGATCTCGGGTAGGGGGTCCCGAACTGTGCGTCTAGGCCGGATGGTAACAGGAGACAAGGGACACGAAGTTTACCCAGGTTCGGGCCCTCTCGATGGAGGTAAAACCCTACTCCTGCTTGATTAATATTGATGATATGGGTAGTACAAGAGTAGATCTACCACGAGATCAAGGAGGCTAAACCCTAGAAGCTATCCTATGGTATGATTGTTGTATGATGAAGCTTTCCTACAGACTAGAACCCTCCGGTTTATATAGACACCGGATAGGGTTAGGGTTACACAAAGTCGGTTACAATGGTAGGAGATCTTGAATATCCGCATCGCCAAGCTTGCCTTCCACGCCAAGGAAAGTCCCTTCCGGACACGGGACAAAGTCTTCAATCTTGTATCTTCATAGTCCAGGAGTCCGGCTGAAGGTATAGTCCGGCTACCCGAACACCCCCTAATCCAGGACTCCCTCAGTAGCCCCTGAACCAGGCTTCAATGACGACGAGTCCGGCGCGCAGATTGTCTTCGGCATTGCAAGGCGGGTTCCTCCTCCAAGTTCTTCATAAAACATTGTAAACACCAAGAGTAGTGTCCGGCTCTGCAAAATAAGTTTCCACATATCGCCAACGGGATAATAATATTAACACAAATCAAATCTGCTGACGTATTCCGCAGTGTGTCATCACACTATGGCCAAGTTTTTTACTCGAATCGTTTTCACTTCTCCACCTCAACACGTTCTGCGAGGCGGTTTCCTTGGCACGTCTTGTTAAAGCAGAGATCGTGTCCCCCATTTACGGGATTCTCATCAATACGGACGTGGGTAACCCAACCGCGCCATTTATCATGGCGCTCGGGAGGCAAGCGAGTTTTACTAGGCTGGTGGGGACGCATAGCCGCATCCGCCCATATAAGGGCATAAGGATCCACCTTTTTACCTACGCCTTCTTCCTCCTTTGCCTATCCATCTTCTGCGCACCCGAGCTCCGGCGCCCAAGCCCGCACTTCCCACCTCAACCTTCTCTAGCAATGTCCGGAGCGGGAGGCAAGTGGATGGTCTCCTCCGTCACCGAGGGCCATGTCAAAAAGCTGAGGAAGGCCGGATACTTGTCGAAAGACATCACGCACCGGCTTCCCGAGGAGGGGCAGCTTCTCCCCACCCCAAGGCCCCATGAGAGGGTAGTTTTCCTTCCCCACTTCCTCTGCGGACTGGGTTTTCCACTCCACCTATTCGTCCGGGGGCTCATGTTCTACTACGGCCTGGATTTCCACGATATGGCCCCGAACTTCGTCCTCAACATCTCTGCGTTTATCGTCGTGTGCGAGGCTTTCCTCTGCATCCGCCCGCATTTCGGCCTCTGGCTCAAGAACTTCAACGTCAAGCCCAAGGTGGTGCGCGGCAGCCAGGCGGAGTGCGGAGGCGCCATGGTGGGCAAGATGGCCAACGTCCTATGGCTCGAGGGCTCATTCATGGAAACCCTAAAGGGGTGGCAATCCGGGTGGTTTTACATCACCGAGCCACGCGATCCGAAATGGATCGCAGCCCCTAGTTCTGATCCGGACCCCCCACGCGGCTTATGTCCTGGAAAGAGACGGGCCTGTCGTGGGGTGACGAAAAAGAGGTGACCGGACTGTAAACATGCATCTAGTCCCTGGTGAACAAGCCGATCAAGCTTGTCAATGTAGTCCAGGTTATGCTCGTACGCCGGATCCTCCCGTGTCAACAACGGGACTTTAATCTGTGGGAGTTCGACCCGGCGCAGCACCGAACCCTCAACAGGCTCTTCGACACGACATACGAAGATGTCTGGAAGGTGCTAACCAAGGGCGCCGAGGCTCCCGCACCCGCTTCCGAGGACCGCGGATACAACTCGCAGCGTCACGCTAGCAAGGTAAGCTATTTTCACCTTTTACAGGATGTTAAGTTTTTTCATAGTTTGACTCTATGCGGGATCTAAACTCCCTCACCTTTGACAGGCTTGGCAGGCGAAGTTCGGAACGATTAACTGTCCGGCTCCCTTGCCCGAAGACCCAGCCCTTGCTCTCCTAGTGAAGCTGCTGGCTACGGCGCCTTATGTGGTTCCGGAGAAGAAGGCCAAGAAGAAGGCCACGGGGACTCGAAAGAGTGCCCGTAACGTGGTGGTGTCGGACTCGTCATCCGACGAGTCCGAGACGATCTGCTCCCGTGAGAACGAGGAGGAGGAAGACGAAACCTCTCCCCCTCCAGCGGGGGGAGGAAAGAAAATGAAGGCCGCCCCAACGGGGGAGGCTGAAGGGTCCAAGAGGAGGAAGACCCCTCCGCCGGACTACTCCCCCAATGCCGACGAGGACGACGAGGAGTGGCTGGACAGGGCCAAGCGTCGGGCGAAATCGTAAGTATTCGGATACCAGAGTAACTCATGATGTTCCTTTGTCGCACAGCTTTCCCTAATGTCGAACATAATTATGCAGCCCGCCCCGGGCCGGACTCGACGTGTCGTCGAGCGGCTCCCTGGATTCATCGGACGTGAACTCAGTTCCGCCCGCTGTCTCCCCCCACACTTCAGACGACGCTGAAGTGGCGTCGCGACAAGCTCCGGGGCAGGAGGAGGTGGTCCTGGAGGAGCCACAAGGCGACCTCCCGGACTCCAGGAGTAAAGGGGACAAGACCCCCCAGGGCTCCAAGTCCGGCTTTGAGCCGGACACCGCGCCGGAATCTTCAACAGTTCCGCACCGCGGTGGGCGAACTCCTTCCAAGAGGAGCAAGCCTTCTGAGCCGGCGGCCTCCATCCAACCGGAGGTGCCGGACAATCTGCTGGAGGTGCTTGACGGCGCCTCTATCGACGAGGAGCACCGTACTATTATGAGTACGGTGATCCAGAAGGTTCAGTCCGCCAAGAGCGGACTGAGTGATGCTTGCGCTAGCCTTCTAACAGGCTTCGAGGTAAGTAAAAATATGTAAAAATATTACCGCATAGACAGTAGCCCGTGATGCTCTGTTTGGCGTTCGGAAAGAAAAGCCGAATAGAGGATCTATTAAATTTCGCAGGAGTCTAATAAAGAAAAGAGTCAATATGCATATGCAGGCTTCGCTGCTAGCCACCGCCGCACTGACTGCGGAGGTGGGTGTCCTGAAACAGGGCCTCGAGCGGACCGAGCAAGAGCTCGGCCTTGCCAAGCGACAGCTCGAGGAGAAAGAAGGTAAGAGATACCTTACAGAAAAAATGTCTATAAAAAGACACAATTGCAAAAAATGACAGGATTGTACTGCTCATTGTAGGTGCCACGACTGAGGTGGCGACCCTCAAGCAGGCATTGTCCGAGGCCGAGAAGAGAGCGGCCACGGAGCGCACTGAGCGAGAGAAATTTGAGGCGCAGGTCGGCGAGGCGCAGCAAGAGCTTCAGGCTCTCATGAAAAAACATGAGAGTTTGGAGCTTGACTCTAAAACGCGAGCGTCCGAGCTCGCCGCGGCCGTCAAGATTGCCGAGTCTGCCAGGACCGAAGCCCAGAAGGCCCTCCAAGAGTTGGAGGAGATGAAAAAGATGGCGGCGGGTAAGGCATTATTTATGCAAAGCAGAAATATAAAAGTAAACTACTTGTTACTTACCCGAATCCGGAGCTCTCCAGGGTCATTCGCAGATCTTCCCCGCAGCGTATCCGATGCCGCCGCATTCTACCGATCCGAAGAGGGCAGCTCGACGGAGAAGGTGTTCTGGTCTCAGTATGCTGAGGCCGGACAGCCTGTGCCCTTGAGCGACCAGCTGAAGCAGCTGGTCGAGCTCCACAAGGCGGCCGAACAGGCCATGAAGGGATTCATAGTTCGGCTGTGGCCGGGAGAGGCCCTGCCTAGGAGCTACTTCGGGCTCGTGCAGCGGCTGGTGGAGGCATGTCCAAGGCTCGAGGTCATCAAGCGCTCTGTCTACATCGAAGGTGTTGGGGAACGTAGTAATTTCAAAAAATTTCCTACGCACACGCAAGATCATGGTGATGCATAGCAACGAGAGGGGAGAGTGTTGTCTACGTACCCTCGTAGACTGAAGCGGAAGCGTTGACGCAACATAGAGGAAGTAGTCGTACGTTCTCCTCGCGATCCAACCGATCACAGCACCGTTACTTCGGCACCTCCGAGTTCTTGGCACACGTTCAGCTCGATGACGATCCCCGGGCTCCGATCCAGCAAAGCGTCGGGGAAGAGTTCCGTCAGCACGATGGCGTGGTGACGATCTTGATGTGTTACCGGCGCAGGGCTTCGCCTAAGCACTGCAACAATATGACCGAGGTGGAATTTGGTGGAAGGGGGCACCGCACACGGCTAAGGAAAGATCTCAATGATCAATTGTGTGTCCAAGGGGTGCCCCTTGCCTCAGTATATAAAGGATGGAGGAGGAGGAGGCCGGCCAAGCCAATTGGTGCGGCCAAGATATGGAGTCCTACTAGGACTCCAAGTCCTAGTAGGAGTCCACCAAGAGGGGAGGAAGGGAGAAGGAATAGGAGGAGAAGGAGAGGTGGCCGGCCCCCTTTTCCCTAGTCCAATTCGGACTAGAGGGGAGGGGGGGCGCAGCAGCCTTTTTCCTCTTCCCACTAAAGCCCATCAAGGCCCATTACTTCTCCCGTAATCCCGTAACTCCCCGGTACCTCCGAAAATACCCGAACCACTCAGAACCCTTCCGATGTCCGAATATAGTCGTCGAATATATCGATCTTTACGTCTCGACCATTTCGAGACTCCTCGTCATGTCCCCGATCTCATCCGGGACTCCGAACTCCTTCGGTACATCAAAACTCATAAAATCATAATATAATTGTCATCGAAACCTTAAGCGTGCGGACCCTACGGTTCGAGAACAATGTGGACATGACCGAGACACATCTCCGGTCAATAACCAATAGCGGGACCTGGATGCCCATATTGGCTCCTACATATTCTGCGAAGATCTTTATCGGTCAGACCGCATAACAACATACGTTGTTCCCTTTGTTATCGGTATGTTACTTTCCCGAGATTTGATCGTCGGTATCCAATACCTAGTTCAATCTCGTTACCGGCAAGTCTCTTTACTCGTTCCGTCATACATCGTCCCGCAACTAACTCATTAGTTGCAATGCTTGCAAGGCTTAAGTGATGTGCATTACCGAGAGGGCCCAGAGATACCTCTCCGACGATCGGAGTGACAAATCCTAATCTCGAAATACGCCAACCCAACATCTACCTTTGGAGACACCTGCAGTACTCCTTTATAATCACCCAGTTACGTTGTGACGTTTGGTAGCACCCAAAGTGTTCCTCCGGCAAACGGGAGTTGCATAATCTCATAGTCATAGGAACATGTATAAGTCATGGATAAAAGCAATAGCAACATACTAAACGATCGGGTGCTAAGCTAATGGAATGGGTCATGTCAATCAGATCATTCAACTAATGATGTGACCTCATTAATCAAATAACAACTCCTTGTTCATGGTTAGGAAACATAACCATCTTTGATTAATGAGCTAGTCAAGTAGAGGCATACTAGTGACACTCTGTTTGTCTATGTATTCACACATGTATTATGTTTCCTCTTAATACAATTCTAGCATGAATAATAAACATTTATCATGAATTAAGGAAATAAATAATAAGTTTATTATTGCCTCTAGGGCATATTTCCTTCAGAAGGTGCCCGTAGGGCCCTTGCCCGTGCAAAGGTGCACTGGGGTAAGCTGGACGGTGATAAGCTTGTGAGGGACGGGCCGCCGCCGGGGAAGGAGCATTGCAAGCCCGAGAACTATTACAAGGATGTTCTTGCGTGTGCCCGACTTGTGGCGGATGAATGTACCAAGGATGTAATTTTTGAATGAACTCGCTCGTGTTTATCCTGTGCGCTGAAAACTTGTTCATATGCACTAAGCAATGCTTGATGCATTTAAAATATTATTTTCTGTGCGGTTGTTTATCAAAAAATTGAGATATGGCCAGTCGTCGGCTTCTGCCCCCATGTCACTAGTGCTGGGGTGTTCGGGATAAACCTGAGCGCTCTTTTTCCCATGTTTGGGTCCTTCGAGGGAGGCGCTCAGCACAACGAACAAGGAAATCGAACTATAATGCTTGAACACTCTCACTTAGCCATAGAACTTTATAATTCTAAATTTCGGCGTAGCCCCTAGTTCGGAAGACCGAGTTCGGGGCGCTATCCACGCCTTGGCCGGACAAATCCGGCTCCTCGCTCGAAGCGGCATAAGTCTTTAGGGACTCGAAAAACCTCTCGAACAGCGACCGGTCTCTCGCCTCATCATGACAGTCAGTTTTAGCTTTCTCCACTGAGGTGCTCAGCCCAGCTCAACTGGGGCACAATCGCAGTGGTTCTCCTAGTGCTACCTTAGCCGATATAGCGGAACGTAAGGCACCAAAACATAGGAGCCGGGCAAACCCAACTATTGACCCAAATCATGATTCGGAGCCGATGCATATAGTGCTATAAGTTCGAGGTGCCGCACTTATGAAGTGTTCGGACTTCTTACACCACATTAAGGGGTACTGAAGCCCCTGGTATATTTGCCATACCACAGTGTATGGGTGCCACATGTCATTAATTAACATATATATATATATAAAGAGGATAATGCAAAAAAATTGACATAAAGCTATGCATTGTTTATAAAGAGGCTGCTATCAAAGCAGAACGATACAAATAGTGCGATAAGCAAAAGATATTGGACTATTTAACATGTCCTGGCCAGGGGCAGGCCGCGGAATTGTATTCAAAACAGGTATACTGCTCGTAATAGAGACCACCCGGGAGTTCCATAGTGCGGCATGGCTTGTTTGCTTCCCTGGATCTTGCATCGTTCGTGCGGCAGTTGAATTGCCGAACAGGTCGTCCAAAGTATGGAGTCCTGAAAGTAAGAAAAAAAGAATTCGGCAGCCCCTAGTACATTTTAGGCCGTATTTTGGGCTTGCCATTATTGTGCCCCTTCCCCTGCGCCCATGGTATTTCAAGAGCGTAGTTATGTACGCGAAGCACTGGTTTCGCTATGTCGCGAGGGTTGGGGTTGGGGCCGCATGGCTACGCCTGCTCAGAACGTTCCAGGCGGTCTTGCTGTAGGTTACTCCGGGCGCGCTAGGCAGTGTCTGGCTTTTTAACGGCCGGACGGGAGAATTGCCTAAAAGGCTGCTTTGTACTTCCGCTGCGAGGGCCGCCATGTGTTCCTCCGTTCGGAGGGAGCGCTCGGTGTTTCCGTTGACCGTAATTACTCCTCGGGGGCCTGGCATCTTGAGCTTGAGATATGCGTAGTGCGGCACCGCATTGAACTTTGCAAATGCGGTTCGCCCGAGCAGGGCGTGATAGCCACTGCGAAACGGGACTATATCGAAGATTAACTCTTCGCTTCGGAAATTGTCCGGAGATCCGAAGACCACTTCAAGTGTTACTGAGCCTGTGCAGCTGGCCTCTACACCTGGTATAACGCCTTTAAAGGTCGTTTTTGTGGGCTTGATACTCGAGGGATCGATGCCCATTTTCCACACTGTATCCTAGTAAAGCAGGTTCAGGCTGCCGCCGCCGTCCATGAGGACTCTTGTGAGATGAAATCCGTCGATAATTGGGTCAAGAACCAATGCGGCAAACCCGCCATGACGGATGCTAGTAGGATGGTCCCTTCGATCAAAGGTGATCGGGCAGGAGGAACATGGGTTGAACTTTGGAGCGACTGGCTCCAGCGTGTATACGTCTCGTAGCGCACGCTTCCGCTCCCTTTTGGGAATGTCGGTTGTGTATATCATGTTCACCGTCCGCACTTGTGGGGGAAAACCCTTCTGTCCACTGCTGTTCGGCGGCCTGGGCTCCTCCTTGTCGTCGCTGTGCAGCCCCTTGTCTCTGTTTTCGGCTCTTAACTTGCCTGCCTGCTTGAACACCCAACAATTCCTGTTGGTGTGATTTGCTGGCCTTTCGGGGGTACCATGTATCTAGCACAAGCGGTCGATTATTCGGTCCAAACTGGACGGGCCCTCAGTATTCTTTTTGAATGGCTTTTTCCGCCGACCGGATTTATAGCCTCTGAATCCGGCATTTACTGTCGTGTCCTCGTTGTTGTCACTGTTAACACGGCGCTTTTGCTTGTTCGGGCGTGACCTGCCACTTTTGTCCTTGGTATCCGAATTACCAAGGTTCTTAGTTAAGTTGTTGCTGCGAGCAAGCCAGCTATGTTCTCTCGTGCAAAAGCGGGTCATGAGTGTCGTGAGGGCTGCCATAGATTTCGGCTTTTCCTGTCCCAGGTACCGGGCAAGCCACTCGTCGCGGATATTATGCTTGAAGGCTGCTAGGGCCTCAGTGTCCAGACAGTCGACTATCTGGTTTTTCTTTGTTAGGAACCGTGTCCAGAATTGCCTGGCCGATTTCTCTGGCTGCTGAATTATGTGGCTTAAGTCATCGGCATCCGGTGGTCCTCAGATAAGTGACCTGGAAGTTGTCAAGGAATGCGGCTTCCAGGTCCTCCCAAGAACCGATTGAGTCTGCTGGCAAGCCGTTGAGCCAATGTCGGGCCGGTCCCTTATGTTTGAGTGGGAGGTATTTGATGGCATGTAGATCATCACCGCGGGCCATGTGGATATGAAGGAGATAATCATCGATCCATACCGCAGGATCTGTTGTGCCATCGTATGATTCGATCTTTACGGGTTTGAAGCCCTCAGGGATTTTATGATCCATTACTCCATCTGTGAAGCATAGTGGGTGTGCGGCGCCTCTATATTGGGCTATATCACGGCGCAGCTCAGAGGAGCTTTGTCCATTGTGTTCGGCCCGGCCGGATTTATCGTATCCGGAGTGACGATCACCGTCACAAGCCGTGGGGCGCGCATGCGATCCGTAGATCGACCTTGTTTGCCTTGCCTTGTCCTCCAGTATATCTCGCATGTCCCGCGCGTTTTCCCATGCCTTAGCATGTTTTGAGCGGCGTCGGGGCATGGCTTGAGCGGAGAGCTTAGAGGCCTCTCTGTCGCGGCCACGAGGTGGCCGGTCGGCCATGTCATGCGCTGGTGATGTAGGTGCTTCCTCCTCTAATCGGGGTAGCAGCCTGCGCTTTGGGTAACGCTTGGAGGGGCATTCGAGTTCATACTCTTCGGCTGCAAGGACTTCAGTCCATCTGTCAGCTAGCAAATCTTGATCAGTTCTAAGTTGTTGTTGCTTTTTCTTGAGGCTGCTTGCCGTGGCTAAAAGCCTGCTTTTGAAACACTCTTGTTTGGCGGGGTCTGATTGTACGACGAATTCGTCGTCGTCGAGGCTTGCCTCGTCTTCGGAGGGAGGCATATAGTTATCGTCCTCAACCTCTCAGTCTGCCACCCTTTCATGAGGGCTGGCTTCTCCATCTTCCTATGCCGAATCTTGCTGGAGAGGGTGTTCTTCAGCGCTATCCGGAGTAGTATTATCTCCGGTGCCGGAATCACCGTTTTTGCTTTGGCGGGATTTACAGCGGCGCCGCTGACGTTGGCGTTTGGGATGTTTCTTAGAAGTATCATCTCCCGCTTTTCCATCGCCATCTCCATCTTTTGGAGCGTCCACCATATATATGTCATACGACGAGGTGGCCTTCCAGCGCCCTACAGGTGCTGGTTCCTTTTCGTCTCCTGCATCATCGTCCATACCGTCGATGTCTTCGGAGTCGAAGTCGAGCATGTCGGTTAATTCGTCGACAGTGGCTACGAAGTGGGTGGTGGGTGGGCTTTGAATTTCTTCATCGTCCATATCCCATCCTTGCTGACCATAGTCCGGCCAGGGCTCTCCTGATAAAGAGAGAGACTTTAGCGAGTTCAGGATGTCGCCGAAGGGCGAGTGCTGAAAGATGTCCGCGGCGGTGAACTCCATGATCGGCGCCCAATCGGATTCGATCGGCAGGGGCGCGGGGGGTTCGGAGTCCGGAGAGGAATCCGGATCCTCAGAGTCACGGGTCATGCAGAGTACGGGGCTGGCGTTCGGCTCGATCGCCTTTGAGATTGCAGCCCCCGAGGTGACGTCCAACCGCTCATCCTTGATTGGCGCAATAGGCTCCGAATTAAGGGTCGGAACCGGTGTGTGTGCGGCCTCCATGGCACTGTTCGGCGGAAGAGCTAGTCATGCCCCTCGAAACAGTGCGGCGCGCTCGGCTGTGGCTCGAATCCGTCGTAGATCAAATCCCCGCGGATGTTTGCCGTGCAGTTTAAGCTTCCAAAGCTGACCTGATGGCCAGGGGCGTAGCTTTCGATCTGCTCCAGGTGGCCAAGCAAATTGGCCCGCAGTGCAAAGCCGCCGAAGACGAAAATCTGTCCGGGGAGAAAAGTCTCACCCTGGACCGTATCATCGTTGATGATCAAAGGAGCCATCGGGCCCAAAAGTGACGACATAGAGGAACTCTCAATGAAAGCACCAATGTCGGTGTCAAAACCGGCGGATCTCGAGTAGGGGGTCCCGAACTGTGCGTCTAGGCCGGATGGTAAAAAGAGACAAGGGACACGAAGTTTACCCAGGTTTGGGCCCTCTCGATGGAGGTAAAACCCTACTCCTGCTTGATTAATATTGATGATATGGGTAGTACAAGAGCAGATCTACCACGAGATCAAGGAGGCTAAACCCTAGAAGCTAGCCTATGGTATGATGAAGTTGTCCTACGGACTAGAACCCTCCGGTTTATATAGACACCGAATAGGGTTAGGGTCACACAAAGTCGGTTACAATGGTAGGAGATCTTGAATATCCGCATCGCCAAGCTTGCCTTCCACGCCAAGGAATGTCCCTTCCGGACATGGGACGGAGTCTTCAATCTTGTATCTTCATAGTCCAGGAGTCCGGCTGAAGGTATAGTGCGGCTACCCGAACACCCCCTAATCCAGGACTCCCTCAGTGGTCGGGGGCCAAGCGATGCGCGTTTCTCTCATACAAGTACGCGCGTGGGTGCGAGGTGTTGGGCTCTGACTGAACCCGAGCGGTTAAACTGCAGGCTACGCGTTACTGAACCCCAGTGATCGATCGATCCCTGGCTGTTAACTGAACCCGAACGATCGATCGATCCCTGGCTATTAACTGAACCCGAACGATCGATCCGTTTGCTACTACTGCTAAATGGAGCCGATCGAAGCCTGCTGCCTCCTTCCCTTGATGAACAGTGAGCGTTGTTGGGGGTTTGGATGAAAATTTCTTGGTGGGAGGTTGGATGAACAGGACCCCGTGCTAGGAGAGGTTGTTGCCGCTGGATGAACAGGACCCCGATCGAGCCGGTTGGGGGTGGATGAATAGGACCCCATGGAGGGCTGGATGAATAGGACCTCATGGAGGGCTGGTTGAACAGTAGCCGGTGGAGGGCTGCATGAACAGTAGCCCGTGGAGGTTTGGTTGAATAGGACCCCATGGAAAGGGCTGGTTGAACAATAGTCGGTGGAGGAGCGGTGGAGGCTAGATGAACAGGAGCCCGTGGATGAACAGTCGCAGGTGGAGGCTGGAGGAGGTCGACGGTAGATGAACAGTAGCCCGTGGAGGCTGGAGGAGGTCGACGATGGAGATGAACAATATCCCATGGAGTCCCGTTTTGTGGTACGCCACACCCCTCCCAATTAGCAGGACCCCCACTTTGATCGTAGCGCTCCAACACAAGTCCGTTTCCTCCGTTTTGCGGTACACCACACCCTTCCCGATCAAGAGGACCCCGTTTCGACTGTAGGAGGTCCAAGAGAAGTTTGTTTTCTCTGTTTTGCGGTACGCCAGACCCCTCCCGATGAACAAGATCCCTTACGACTGTGGCCGGTCGAACACAAGGCCGTTTCCTCCATTCAGCGGTACGCTAGGCCTCGTTTCGATCGGTTGTTTCGTCCAAGCCGGCTGGCTCCCGATGAACACGACGTATTCCGTTGCCTCCCGATGAACACGACGCATTCAGTTGCCTCCTCATGAACATGACGACGGCGCAGTTTCTCTGTTCTGACCCAGCCATGTACATGAGCCATGGCCGTACGTATGCGCGAGTAGGCGTTCGAGACCCCGCCCGTATGTACATACGTGGCCATAGTTACTTTCTTGCACCCTGGCCGTTGTACGTACGTGTACACGATATTAATGGGACTTCGTGACATGCTATGTGTGCACCTCTACTACGACACGTGTGCGTCTCTACTACGACATGTGCGCGCCTCTACTATGACACGTGCCCTTCCTTACACGGCCACTGTTCATCGCTGCAGCCTGCAGACAGACCGATCGACTAGTATGTGCGTACACGTTCACAACCAAAATGACAACGCTATGTACGCTTCGACTAGGTGGGTCCCGACGGCCAGGCACTTCCTTGCGTGCGAAGATGTAGCTGGTGGGTCCCAGCAGTCAGGGGGTGAATCATTTTTTTCCTGTAATATGGACGCACTTCCTTGTGTGCGATGATGTAGCTGGTGGGTCCCAGCAGTCAGGGGGGGAACATTTTTTTCATGAAATACGGTGGCCCGTATGGTGGGTCCCTGCTGTCAGGTGGAGGAATAATTATTTTGCGCGTAATAAGGAGGCACTTCCTTGCTGCTGCCGTGGACCCATCTGTCAGCCTCTCCACGTACAGTACTCTTCCGATGGAAGTCGTTCCTTGACCACGTTGACCACGCCGCGCCCAGAGCACCAGGGAGATGGACGACGACAAGGCCTAGGAAGGGGACGACGTGGAGCCGGGGAAGACGCGGAAGTGGAAGCCCATGCGGAGAGGAGTACGAGGATTCACTGGTTCGGCTGCGGCGTGAGGTTGTCGTCGCCGCAGAATAACAGGGGGTGTGGGTGAGTGGATGGCCTGGCCAGCGGTGGGAGTAGTAGGGGGCGGTGGGGCCTCCGCGGCATCACAGCCGGCCACAGGAGGCAGGAGCACGATGCACGACCGGCGCTTGTTTGGGCGGCTGGAGCAAGAATACCAGAGGTTGAAGAAGCACTACGACCGTTGGATGGACATCGTACGGTCACTGGAGCTAGAATAGTTCATATTGACTAAGTTGACAAAGCCCTCCGTCCCGTCAACTTAGTAGGCCCACAATTCAGCCTCCCACTATGGTGGGTCCCAGCTAGTAGGGGGTATTCATTTTTTTGTGCATAATAAGGAGGCACTTCCTTGTGTGTGAAGATATAGCTGGTGGGTCTGACCTGTCAGCGGTGGGAATGTTGTTTTCGTGAAATACAGAGGCCCTTCCGGTGGGTCCCCGTTGTCAGGTGGAGGAATCATTATTTTGCATGTAATAAGGAGGCATTTCCTTGCGTGTGGCTGTGGACCCAACTGTCAGCCTCTCCACGTACAGTCAACTTCCGATGGATGTCGTTCGTTGACCACGTTGACCACGCCATGCCGAGAGCACTAGGGCAGTAGACGACAGCGAGGCCTAGGAAGGGAATGACACGGAGCCAGGGAAGACTCGGCAGTTGTTTCCCGCGCGGAGGGGAGTACGAGGGTTTACAGGTTCGTCTACCATTGCCGAAGAATAATAGCAGGTGTGAGTGAGTAGAGGGATGGCTAGGCCAGCGATGGGAGTACAATGGGGCGGTGAGGCCTGTGTGGAAGCATAGCTGGCCGCGAGAGGAGGGAGGAGGCAGTCCCGCCGGCGCTTCTTTGAGTGGCTGGAGCAGGGAAAGCAGAGATTGAAGAATAACGATGGTCGTTCGATGGACATCCAACAGTCACTGCTCTCGTGTGTTGACTAAGTTAACACGGCGTTGCGTGTGCGTCAATCTTTTTTTTAGGAAAGCATACGCGTCAACTTGTAGTAGGCGCACAAGTCAGCCTCAAATATGTGGAAAACATCATACAACCGATCTGCCATTATTTCTAGTAATTTATAGCCCATTTGCTAATTCTTAAGAATTTTTTTGGAGCCCATCTTCTTTTTGTTAGCATTACACCCCATATTGTGGCCACGGTTAGAAATTATATGAAAGTTTGCGTATTTCGGTGCGGTCAATTGTTTTTAATCCCAAAATATTGAGTCACATTCAAACTATTTTGAAAAAATTATTTATATAAATATAAAATCCAAATAATTGTCCACGCATAAAAATAAATGTAATCTAAAATCTTGTAATGAAACAAAAAATGAAACTAATTCCCGGTTTGATGTGTTTTAAAAATGTACAGCCCATTTCTGGGCAAACCGAATAAAGCTCTCCTCATCTTGAAAGATTTGCAGCCCAGCAGGGCTGATAAAGCAAGTAGGCCTCGTTTCGGTATTTCTTTTAAAAAATAGAACTGGGCTAGCCATTTTTAGCAAGAAAAAAACACAGCTGGGCTCATGATGTGGTAAACATAAATAAAACCCTGGCTAGAAGGGCCACAGACCCCACACAACCCCGTTGTTACCCTGATCCATAGCTAAAACTAGGATAAATACCAATTGCTTGTTCCTCAAAAAAAGAGTAAATAACAACTGCGCGACCTGCTGGGTCCCTGGTGTCAGCCGCTCGTAGTGTAATTCTCCCGTTTATTGACTACGTTGCCAATGGCGTGAGCCCCAGATGTCCAACCATTAGGAGGAACCATTTTTTTGGGCTTGTAATAAAGAGGCACTTGCTTGCGTACTGCCATGACGCTGGTGGGTCCCTATTGTCATCCTCTCCATGTACAGTCATCTCCTTGTTCCTCTCGGTTGTTGACGATGTTGACAACACAAAAGGGCGGCGCACGGCGAGTGAAGCAAGGTGGAGGACGACGTGGAGGCCTCGGATGGAACGAACATGAGCCGTGGAAGATGCGTCGGTCCAGTCGCAGGCGGAGGGGAGTACGAGGATTGACTCGTTCTTGTGCGGGTGCGTGTTGGGGCTGACATCGCCAGAGAATAACAGGACGTGTGGGGGAATAGAGGTAGGTACTGGCCAATGTTGGAGGGTACGGTAGGGCGACAGAGGTGCAGCCAGCCATGGAAGGTGGGAGCAGGCGGAGCCGACGGGGTGGTTTGGTTTGGGCAGCTGGAGGAAGAAGATAAGAGAAAGAAGATACAAGACAGATGTTGGATGCCAATCCAACGGCTGGTAGGCAGAATTGCTTGATGACTAGCTAGTAAGTCGACACCACCTTGGATAGGCTATGTCCTTGTGGGTCCCAAATGTCAGAATCCAAATCTGTCACGGTCATGCAGCCTTTCCTATGAAAATTTATAGCCCATTTGGTGTGCTAGTTCGAAATAAGTTTGTGGGTGCTGGTGGGGACTAATCACTTGGCTTCTGTAATGCACAGTGAGCTCAAGCAGCCGGCGAGAGTGATGTTATTTCCCTTGGTTGGGATTTGTTACAATATTTCACTCTAAATTAAATGAATGGCAAGCCATTTGCCTTGTTCCAAAGAAAATATGACGGTCACAGCCCAGTTGAAAAGGGCAAGAACATCTAACTCCAGCTTACAAACTGTACAAAGGCACGAGGGTTAATTGTTCATCAGGTTTAGACAAAACCCAGGTCAAAAAGGGCAACAACATCTAACTCCAGCATTATTTTCGGCACTCAAAGTCAAATGGATCGGTCAGGTCCACAGAATGAACATCATGGGTCATAAAATTTACTGGATTATGACCACAATATGTTGTAAATAGAACCTGGTATGTTCAAAAGGTCTTTTGCCTAGCTGAAACTCCTTTTTTTCTCTTCGACATACCCATCCATCAAAACCATGCTGCCGATAAACTTAAGCCTGATGGACAATAGTAACCTTGCATTCAGCAGGAAGAATGTGACAAATCTAGTGTTTGCATGGTTGGCTACATATCATTCTAGCGTTATTTTCTTCAATCGAATGTCATGAGAAGTGAGAAAATCCCGGTGCTTACGAATCCACCGATTGGTTACAACTTTCTTACCCAGTCATGTTGCCTAAATAGACATGAAGATTGAAAACAGTTAAGGTCTAAAAAAAGAGTGTCGAAAGAGCAATAGCTGAACGGTTAATTCTAGTACACTATATGCGGGCTTCCAATGTGCATTAAATTATCACCTTTATATACAACTTCTCCAGACATGGAAAGCATTGCAGCAACCAATAATCTTGTTCAGATCAAAAATGTTCATTTGGATATATAAGATCTTGACAGAATCCAGCACCATTCATAGGCTATCGATGGAGAAACTCTTCATTGAGCATAGAACATAATATTAGTACAAAATGTGTACTCCAAGATGATATATAAGTTATGCGCAGAATTTTAAAATGCATCGTATGGTTACAAGTGTAGATGATAATATAAAGTACCTGAAGAACTGTGGAGCCAAACACCATCTTGAAATGAGCACAGAGATCATGTATCACACTCAAGGTCTCCAGTTTAGGTGCAGAGAGGACGGTTATTTGCGACGGTGAATAACTAGAATTAAGGATCAACCTTTGAAGTGAAGGCACATCTTGGATGATGAGCTGCCTTCTGTCAAAAGAAATTCCAATTCTTACAAGGTTAGGCGACTTTATTTGGAGACAACCGATTCTAACTATGAAAACAAGAACCAAGCACTCCAGGGCAGGGCAACTGGAGTGGATGATGTTGTGCAATGAGACCTTCGATATACGAACCTGCACAAGTGAAAGTTTCTTGAGAAATGGGAGTCGAAGGTTTAGTACCAGATTGTCTGGTAGGTAGCACAGCGCAAAGGTGGCGGTGCGGAGAGAGGAGGAAAACCGCGAGATGGACATCGGTGCCGAGGGCACAAGTACATGGTGTTCCGTACCTGGTAGGTGATTTCCAGGGGAATAGTAGAACTCAAGCAGCTGTAGTTCTGTGAATTCAGGGGATTTCAGCCAGGCATTCACCATGTAGGGCATGGTATGCTTGCTCACGTAGCACGACGGGATACAGAGGCTTTGAACGGAGCCCTGGTGGGACGAGATGATGGCTCTGGGGATTTCAAAATCATTGAAGAGAGATAGCTGATGACAGTCGAGATTAAGGGGCACGACGCGCCATAGAGGGCGACACTCAATTGAGAGGACTTGGGTGCGGCAGCAATCCTTGGATGCGGTCCACCCGAGATTCGAGTTCCTGGGATCCGATGGGGGAGGGGTCGCCGCTTCTCCCCGCGTTGCCAGGTGCTGGATCTACAACAGGTGTCACCGCTGACAGGAGCCTCATCTTCTTTGCGCTAGGATCAGCCGACTCCATTTTCTTGTGGGCGTCGCGTCAGGCTCACGGATTTGAGTAGAGTAATGAATGACGAGCCTAGTTGTAGTGCGAGTGAAGAAGAAGGGGAGCTGGGGTTTTTCTGTAGTACTTAGGAAGAAGGGGAGCTGGGGTTTTCTGTAGAAGTGAGGAGAGGAATTTGGGGGTACGAGTGGAGCGAGTTGACGTGAGGTGGGTGGGAGTGAGGAGGAAGAAGAGCACCCAGGTTTTTTGGGGGCGGTGTGCTGGGTGTGGGTAGCGCCTCTCATTAAGTAAATATATGGGCTTTTGAATTGATTTTATTATTTACTAAGGTGGATGGGCTGTTTTATATTGGCCCTAGAGAAAAAATTACTACTAGTATAGTGGAGACACTCTACAGCTACCCAGAAAAAAAATTACTACTAGTACAGTGGATACACTACCCCTTCTGGCTCCTCCTAGGTCATCGAAACGTCTCCCTCTACTGAATGCCGATTTACTTCTGTTCACCGACATGCGGGCCATGCAGCGTGCAGGCCCAAATGCCATCCACCAAATTAGAAGGTTGTATGCAGGCGGAGAGCCACCCTGGTTGTAGCGCGGCATTAACAAGCCGTCGTATCACAAAACCCCACCTCCCCGCAGCCTAAGTTTGACGGACGAAGCAACCATCATTTCAATCTTCGCTGTATCCCCTTCTCCCTCACTGTCTTCAAGAAAGCCAACACTCGCATCTGCCACTGTTCTTCTCTCCCAATGAAGGGAAGGTAAGCGGATCCGTGATGTTGGTATATTTTCGTTCAGAGAATAAAAAGAACTTTTGCAAAGCAGTAACTGATCCTCACTCTGTTTTTTGTTTCATTGTCATTGCGATTGTGTTTTCCTTTCAGTGGTCTCCTAGTATTCATCAGTTTCATGATGGACCAAGGAGAACCAGGAAAAGATCTGCTGATATTGGAGTAGACGTGGGAGGCTGATCCCAAAAGACAGAGAGCTCCAAGAAGAAGGAGGCAGCCACCGAGCTGGCCCCAGATACGCTCACGACCACTACTGAGATGGTCAACACCCCGTTTGAGGTTACAGCCCCCGCGGCATTGCAGGAGTATTTCCCCCCTTCGAGGATGTGTCTGCCCCCCCCCCCCCCGCTGAGCTGCCCAAGGTGATTTTCTTCTTTGCCGATCTCAATTGTGGTTTTTCATCTAAGTATGTGGTGATGAATAATGCAAAATTTTATTAGCTTCGATGCCATGCTATACATAGTGGTTTAAATAACTTGTGTTTCTTATACTAGAAAGTAATTCAGAATTTGTTTATGCTTCAATTAGAGCCCTGATGCAGACAAGGATTGTGTGGTTGTACATGTCACTTGCTATGAGGCGGATGACGTGAATATACACACTGTGAAAACATAGTTCTTAGCCTTTTGGATCCTGGAAGCCATTTGCGCTTATACCAATGTTGAGTTGTATTACAGCCTCACTGTTGTCAGGCGTGTTGTCCAGGGTGTACTGAAGCACAAGAATTTCAAAGCTACTCCTTCATTTGTGAGGCATACTGTTCTTGTCAAGCTTACGCAGGAAGATGACGTGGCATGCCTCCACAAACAAGTTTATGAGTGGCAAGGCCACAAGGTTATCTTCATGAAGGTTCATAGGATTGAGCTGCTACCGGATGTCCTCGATGATATTCATGGCAAGGTCTGTCTTGTGTCCAGCCCAAATTAGATCGAGGCATGAAACAGTTGCCCCAGCTAGTGTTTAATAGTAGTTTGGATTGTGTATAATTATCCAAACCTTGCATATTATCCAGCCCCCTAGGCTAGTACTCTGTTTGAATCCGTCTATGGGAACTGCTCCTACTTTTGTGTGCCCATGAATCATGTGAGAACCATCGTAATAGTTGCCGAAACAGATGTGTCCTCACTAGGTTTTTCCATGAATATGGCATGGTAAGACATAAGTTGTCATGGTTTATCATACGAGCAGTGTGTGTTTGATGAAATAGAGTACTCGTTCGAGAACTATGCGCCGACGTGTACATAAGTACTTGTAAACACTGTTGGTGCTACCCCACTTGTAAGCAGTTGTGCAAAACACGACACATTGGCTCAGCTTGCTTCAACACTAGGCTCTCGACCAACTAACAATCAATAATCTGCTATCTGACATATAAGCAACTACATATCTTGTTACAGTGGTTCATGCAGTTAACTGAGGCCAGAATGTAAATTCCAAACGTTCACATGCTAGTCCAGCGTTCATGTGGAACACTCACATTAAACTCATCTTTATAAAAAAACTTGAAAAGCATAAGTTAAGAAATTTTATACATCTCAATGATTCATAAGACATAACAAACATATACTAGTTCACAGCAAAAGTATAACGCCCTCAATGCGGCTATATCTCCCACGTGTCGAAGCACGACTTAGAGGCATAACCGCATTGAAAGCAATGTCGCAAGTGAGGTAATCTTCACACAACCCATGTAATACATAAGGAAAAGAGATACATAGTTGGCTTACAATCGCCACTTCACACAAATACATGAATAAAACAATACATCATACAGTTACAATCAGGGCCCGACTATGGAGCCAAAATAAAAGAAGAAACCCCAGAAGCGACAAAGGACCAAGATCGACCCCAACTGGGCTCCACTACTGATCGACTAGGCGAAACAACATAAAGGGCAAGATCTTTGCCAAGCTCCTCCTTGAGCCCGGGTGCGTCACCTGCACGGTTTCATCGGCACCTGCAAACTGGTATTGGAAGTATCTGGTGAGTCACGGGGACTCAGCAATCTCACACCCGCGAGATCAAGACTATTTAAGCTTATGGGTAGGGTAAAAGGTATGAGGTGGAGCTGCAGCAAGCGACTAGCATGTATGGTGGCTAACATACGCAAAAGAGAGCGAGAAGAGAAGGCAAAGCACGGTCGAACAACTATGATCAAGAAGTGATCCTGAACTACTTACGTCAAGCATAACTCCAACAACCGTGTTCACTTCCCGGACCCAGCCGAGAAGAGACCATCACGGTTACACACGCGGTTGGTGTATTTTAATTAAGATCAACTTCGGGTTTTCTACAACCGGACATTAACAAATTCCCATCTGCCCATAACCGCGGGCACGGCTTTCGAAAGTTCAAAACCCTGCAGGGGTGTCCCAACTTAGCCCATGATAAGCTCTCGCGATCAACGAAGGATATTCCTTCTCCCCGGGAAGACCCGATCAGCCTCGGAATCCCGGCTACAAGACATTTCGACAGCAATAAAACAAGTCCAGCAAAACCGCCCGATGCGCCGACATCCTGATAGGAGCTGCACATATCTCGTTCTCAGGGCAACACCGGATGAACACTCCGTACAGCTAAAACCAGCCCTCAAGTTTCCTTGAGGTGGCGCTGCAAAGGGCTCTAGTTCGGACCAACACTTAGACAAGCATTGGCCCGGGGGGGCTAAATAAAGATGACCCTCGGGTTGATCAGACCCAAGAGAAAGGGGTAGGTGGTAGGCAAATGGTAAAACCAATGTTGGGCCTGCTGGAAAAGTCTTATTCAAAGCGAACTGTCAAGGGGGTCCCATAAATCACCCGACCGCGTTAGGGACGCAAAATCCGGGAACATAACACCGATATGACGGAAACTAGGGCGGCAAGAGTGGAACAAAACACCAGGCATAAGGCCGAGCCTTCCACCATTTACCAAGTATATAGATGCATTAATTAAATAAGATATATTGTGATATCCCAACAAGTAAACATGTTCCAACAAGGAACAACATCTCCATGTTCCAACAAGGAACAAACTTCATCTTCACCTGCAACTAACAACGCTATAAGAATGGCTGAGCAAAGCGGTAACATAGCCAAACAACGGTTTGCTAGGACAAGGTGGGTTAGAGGCTTGGTTTAACAATATGGGAGGCATGATAAGCAAGTGGTAGGTATCGCAGCATAGGCATAGCAAAAGAGCGAGCAAACTAGCAAGCAAAGATAGAAGTGATTTCGAGGGTATGGTCATCTTGCCTGAAATCCCGCAAGGAAGAAGAACGAGTCCATGAAGAAGACAAACGGACGAAGACGAACGGATCCTCACAACTCCGGAACGAAACCGAAGCTAACAAGAGAAGCAACCCGGAAACAAACAAACAACATAGTAAACAACCACCATATGAACAAGGCATGACATGCGAGATGTGGTATGCAATGCATATGCATGCACGGAAGGGAGAAGATGAACAAGGCATAATCTTGGCAAACCAAGTATGACACTGGAAAGGTGAGATGATCTCGGTTGAAATCGATATAAAGATCACCGGAATCGGATGCACGGTTTGCAAATGGCAAGCAATACAAGAATGACAATAATCTGCCATTAACAGCATGGTGCTACTTAGCAATCAACAAATAATTAAGCTACTGCACCCACACATGGCAACAAAGCATATGACAATAATCTACACAAGATGCACGACAAAAGATGAACAGTGAGCTACGGCTAATTCACATCATAACAGGTCCAACCAATCATGGCAAAAGTGCAAACGATAACAAGTTCTCAGACTTGGTGAAATTAACAACATAGCAGAAACTAACATCAGGATGACATGTTTAGAGCAAGGAAACAACATGCTACAGGGTCAGGTCATAGCAAAATAAGGCACGGCATGAATCTACTCAAAGCACTTAACAAATGTCCCTTACTGACCATAAGCCAAAAAGGATCAGAAAATATAATAACACCCATGTCAATTAAGCAAGTTTCGTTACAGGTTTCAGACTTAGCAGAAAACTGGACATGGCAGCAATTAATAGCGACTAGGCATGTTTGTGAGCTCGATGCACTCACTACAGAGCATTGCATGATAAACTAAGCATACATACATCAAGAAGGCATGGCATAGTAACTATACATGGCAATAACAACATCATATCATGCAAGGATCAACTACACCAAGCTTGGCAAAATCGAATAACACGTAAACAATCTGCCAGCAACATTTTGAAGCAAAAGTAGAGCTCGACTGACTCAAGATATGGCACTCCATAATTGCAAACAAAGGCATGGATGGATAGAGCAAATACTCAAGTCCAAAACTACCTTACAGATCATTCTCAAATTATGCATAGATCTCTCAGAAACAACATGAATACATGGCATGAAAATAACAGTAGTCCGGGACTTTGTGAAATCACTAAGCCTCTGAAATCAGCAACATCAAGTAACCTAGTTTGCATACTTGTGCTAGTCACCACATAGATCACAAAAATACATGGCAAAATTCTATGGATAGGTAACATGGCATATTACAAAACTCATTTAGGACTCAACTTCATAGGAGGTACACACCAATCATGGAGAAAATGACAAAAGTGCATGTTCAGATAAGCTCCAGCAATTAACATCAACTAGCCCTCTGCTAACAGCATTTTGGGCATCAAGATGAGCTCAAATGAAGATGATGCAATGGAACGAAATGATGTACTCTTCGAGGCGAACAATTTGACATATTATACGCCCAAAACGGAGCTACAGATGCAGAGATATGATGCGATGCACAGGAGCTGAAAATGTTAGGGACTTAGACGAAATCCGGGGAGGGGGGAGGAGAAAGTCAACCTCGAAAAAAAACGGATCTGAGATCCGGCGGGCCGGATCGAGGCGGGCGGCGGCTCCCGCCGGAGTTGGGGCGCGCGGCGGCTGGAGGGGGAGGCAGCGGAGCTCTCCGGGGCGGCGGCCATGGCGCCGGAGACGGGAAGAGCAGGGGCTCCGGCGAGGCGCGGGCTCGCGCCGCGGAGGCGGGGCGGGCGGCCGCGGCGGATGCGGACCCGGGCGGCGGCCGGCGAGCTTCGCGGCGGCCGGCGGCGATGCGGGCGGCCGCGGGGCTGGAGGCGAGGCGGCGGGGCACGAGGTTCGGGCGGCGGCGGCGGATGGGCCGGCCGGGCCCCCCGCGGGCCTGGCGGGCCGGCGGCGGCGGGAGCTCCGGGGTGCCACGTGGCAGCTCCGGATTGGCGCGGGGGCGGCGGCTGAGGGTGGCGGACATGTCCGGGCGGCGGGGAAGTTTCGTCCGGCGGCGCGAGAGGAGCGGGGCTAGGGTTGCACCGCGAAAATCCGAGGGGAAGCACATATTTATAGGTAGAGGGGGCTAGGAAGCTCCAAATGGAGTGCGGTTTTCGGCCACGCGATCGTGATCGAACGACCGGGAGGATGGAACCGACTTAGATGGGTTTTGGGCCACTTAGAAGGGGGTGTTGGGCTGCACCAAAAGAGGCCTTTACGGTTACCCGGTTAACCGTTGGAGTACCAAACGAACTCCGATTGACCCGAAACTTGACAGGCGGTCTACCGGTGCTATACCGAGGCCGCTTGGCAAACCTCGGTCAGTTCCGAGAAGGTTTAATACCCGCACACAGAAAAAGGTAAAAAGGGACGGCGGGGAACATAGGAGCGCCGGATTGCAAAACGGACAACGGGGAAAATGCTCGGATGCATAAGACGAACACGTATGCGAATGCGGTGCACATGATGACATTGTATGAAATGCAGATGATGACATGGCAAAGAGCGACACGCAAACACATGACATGGCAACAACGACGAATAACTGGCGGACACCTGGCACATCAGGTCCGGGGCGTTACAACACTCCACCACTACGAGAGGATCTCGTCCCGAGATCTAGAATGGCACCGGGGAAAAACGGAAGAGAAAGAGAAGAGGTAACGCTAAGTTGCTACTTTGACAAACGAGTGAAACCAATGAACCTTGAGAGGTTGAACAAATTGAAAGAACGAAAACAATGAAGATGAACAAAGTTGAAAACACTCCGTTAGAAAACAGGAACAAGTGATAAGACGAGAATCAAGAGGTTTAGTGATACGATAGATATTGAAACCACTCCTGTTAAAACAAGATAGGAAGGAATAAGAATGACATGATTTGGGCAGCACTCCGACTGAAAATGGAATGAAAAGAACATGAACTAGACAAGATGAGAGGATACTTGATGAAATCAACAACACACTGCCTCCGGAACAATTAAACGAATGACACAAGGGGTAAGAATGATTCCAGACAGCACTCCGGTTGAGAAGTGAGGCAAAATTTGATAAGATGAAAAGAACTTGAAGAGATGATACAACACCCCGGTTAAATGGATTAGCAAGGAAAAGGACATGATCTTGACAAAACAAGATGATGGGTCGATGAGAGCAACATCACAAAGCCTCCGGAAGAAGAAATAGAAGTTAGATCATTGGAATAAAGGAATGGAGAAGAAAATGACATCTTCTGCCACAAATGAACTTGAAAAGCATCCTTGCAAAGAAGAATTGAACGGAGTTGTTGGAGAATCAACAACGAAAAGAATAAGTTTGTAGTGGGCTTATGGAAACATCTCAAAATTATGAGGTGAGCTTCTGCCACCAACGGAAACAAACGATTGGATTGATAACAACAAAGAGACGAGAAACTTATTTCACCGGGAGGACAAATGAAGACCTTGGTCATTTATGAGCACCACAATAGCAACAACCTTAGGGAAGGCTTTAGGTGAAATATAACCCAAGATAACTCCAATGAAGAGATAGATTGGTTTGAAAGATCTCTTGAACGAAAAGAAAATGATGGATTTAATTATCTCATTCTTAACAACATGTGAATCATAAGACATGACCTCAAATTATCAAGAATGCCATAATACCACCTCAAAAGATAAGGTCGAGAGAATTTCACTTTAAAATGCAAGATGAAGAATACTTGAGCTCCTCTGAAAAGAATCTCGATGAACACTTCGAGAAGGAATTAAATCCTTGATGAACCAACATGTAGAGCCTCCTTGAAGAATTCTGGTAATAAAAGAATGATCAAAAAGAATTGTAGGATGAAAAAAATAAGATTGAAGCCTTGCAATGATTCAGATGGATCTTCGTGATGATGAGAGCTTGGAACTCCGGGAAAAGAAAAGATGAAACAATTGAAATCAAGAATTTGAAGAACCTCCGAAATAAGGAATAGAATTTACTCGATGAAACAAGAATAAGAATTACATTATGCTTATCCTTCACCAATTCAAATTGATGACAAACAATGGATTTGGCATACTACTTATTCCCATAGAGAAGATTAAGATAGATATGGCGCAAACTTCAGACGGTAATGATGGAACCACCGGTAGGATTGAAACAACGAATAGATCTATATGATAACAAAGAAAGAGAACTCTTGAACGAACCACCGTAAGAATTGAAAATGAACGAAGAAAAGATAAAGAAACACCGGGAAGAATTAGCAAATGAACGAAGATACTTGAGAGAATTTAGATACAAGAGAACGAAGAGATCATGAACTGTTTAGAGGATACTTGAATGATGCACCGGTAAGATTTGGAGAACAATAGACGAAGCTGAGAATGAATAATTCGGAGATGATGGCTCCGGAGAATCAAACTGAAAAGACTCCTGAAATGCTCCGGATGGTTGAAAAGAATTCTCACAATCGAAACAATTATGAGAGGATGGCAACAAGCTAGAGCCATGAATCTTGAAGAGAATGGAGCAAGATTTAAGAGAAACTCTTCTTCGGTCTTCAAAATCTGAGAATGACGACGAGAAACACCACCATGAATTGTTGAGATAGACCGGGATGAAAATTAGAAAGGTTGAACCAATGATGAAAAGAATATGAAAGCTCTTGGGAAAAACATTTGACTGATGGAAATTCATTCTTACGTCAAACTTTGAAAAGAATTTGGGAATAGCTTCGGCAAAATAGAAGAGTTAGGTAAGATCCTGGAAAAAGACTTGTGGGTTAGGGCCCACTCAAAAGACACACCGTTGAAGTGATTGCTTGAAAGGGATATTGCACCGGTTGAATTAAATGGCTTGAATGAGATAGCATCCTCAAAAGAAATTGAGTGAAATGAGAATGAAAACTTGAATCTTCTGAGATATTTTCATCACTCCGGAACAAACGAATATCGAGAAGTGAAATATTGTGAGGTGCACCGGCGTAAGAAAGAACTTGAAATGAGAAAAGGAATGTGATCAACACCGAAAGCTTGAATTGAAACCACCGGAGAAGAAAAGAATGACGAATGATGAACTTGAAACTGTTGAGCATCTTCATGGGAATCACCGGATAAGAACATTGAAGGAAAGAATGAAGAAGCTTCACATGAATAGAATGGATACTTGATTGAGAAATCTGAGTCCTTGAAGAAAATAAGGGTGGGAGGGCGGGAAAAACAAAGACAACTTGGGACGGATGAAGCAAACACCATTGAGAAGAACTGATAAATGATCTTGCAGATGTTGAAGTGATCGGATCCACTTGAAGAGAGACACACCGGTTGAAAAAGAATTGGCATGATAATCTTGATGATCAAGAAGGATTAGTATTCACATAGAAATATGAGAACACCGCTTAGAAAAGTTATGGAATCAACACTTGACATTGAAGCAACTCGAATACCACAAAACAAAACAAAACAAAGGATTGGCTTAGGAAGTAAGCCGGAAACAAACCTATGATAGATCCCATATCATATCATGTGTCTGTTGGAAAGAATTCCTACGTGATACTTGAATTCCCACTTATAAACTCCCGAAACTTTCTGGTTATGCAATCAGGTGTTGGGGATACAGGGGAAGCATAATATCTCACCCAAACTAGCAAATCCTACAACCAGCTGTATCCATCCTTCAACACATAACCAAGAAACCTTCGGAAATCATCTACCTCAACCTTCGAAAAGCATCCGTTATACAAGTCATGGCAATACTCCTCCACTCGCCTCAGTACTGGGCTATCAGGGTTATCTCACCAACAACTGTACAAAAGAGATTTTTGATGTCGGCGTACTAAACTCAGGAATTCCAAAACCGCGACGATAAAATTATGACGACAACACCTCGGAGCTCAACTCCCCGGGACACTGCCACAACCCCTAAATGTCAGGAGGCAACCAAGACAATGTTGTCATCATAAAACCATCGGAACGATTGTAATATACCCGCGTGATCCTAAAATTTTTTTTAGTGAAATTTGAGAAGAGAAGAGTCAAAACTCTACGTCAGGATGCCTTACCAGAAGGTCGAAGGGACTGGGAAGTAAAAAGAATTCCTAAACTCTCCGATATATAATTCCTAAATGACTCAAAACATTTTTCTAGACACAACTCGGCCACTAAAAACGATCAATCAGTGGGGGCTCCTAAGGTCGGGGAAGGCTCTGATTACCAACTTATAACGCCCTCAATGCGGCTATATCTCCCACGTGTCGAAGCACGACTTAGAGGCATAACCGCATTGAAAGCAATGTCGCAAGTGAGGTAATCTTCACACAACCCATGTAATACATAAGGAAAAGAGATACATAGTTGGCTTACAATCGCCACTTCACACAAATACATGAATAAAACAATACATCATACAGTTACAATCAGGGCCCGACTATGGAGCCAAAATAAAAGAAGAAACCCCAGAAGCGACAAAGGACCAAGATCGACCCCAACTGGGCTCCACTACTGATCGACTAGGCGAAACAACATAAAGGGCAAGATCTTTGCCAAGCTCCTCCTTGAGCCCGGGTGCGTCACCTGCACGGTTTCATCGGCACCTGCAAACTGGTATTGGAAGTATCTGGTGAGTCACGGGGACTCAGCAATCTCACACCCGCGAGATCAAGACTATTTAAGCTTATGGGTAGGGTAAAAGGTATGAGGTGGAGCTGCAGCAAGCGACTAGCATGTATGGTGGCTAACATACGCAAAAGAGAGCGAGAAGAGAAGGCAAAGCACGGTCGAACAACTATGATCAAGAAGTGATCCTGAACTACTTACGTCAAGCATAACTCCAACAACCGTGTTCACTTCCCGGACCCAGCCGAGAAGAGACCATCACGGTTACACACGCGGTTGGTATATTTTAATTAAGATCAACTTCGGGTTTTCTACAACCGGACATTAACAAATTCCCATCTGCCCATAACCGCGGGCACGGCTTTCGAAAGTTCAAAACCCTGCAGGGGTGTCCCAACTTAGCCCATGATAAGCTCTCGCGATCAACGAAGGATATTCCTTCTCCCCGGGAAGACCCGATCAGCCTCGGAATCCCGGCTACAAGACATTTCGACAGCAATAAAACAAGTCCAGCAAAACCGCCCGATGCGCCGACATCCTGATAGGAGCTGCACATATCTCGTTCTCAGGGCAACACCGGATGAACACTCTGTACAGCTAAAACCAGCCCTCAAGTTTCCTTGAGGTGGCGCTGCAAAGGGCTCTAGTTCGGACCAACACTTAGACAAGCATTGGCCCGGGGGGGGCTAAATAAAGATGACCCTCGGGTTGATCAGACCCAAGAGAAAGGGGTAGGTGGTAGGCAAATGGTAAAACCAATGTTGGGCCTGCTGGAAAAGTCTTATTCAAAGCGAACTGTCAAGGGGGTCCCATAAATCACCCGACCGCGTTAGGGACGCAAAATCCGGGAACATAACACCGATATGACGAAAACTAGGGCGGCAAGAGTGGAACAAAACACCAGGCATAAGGCCGAGCCTTCCACCCTTTACCAAGTATATAGATGCATTAATTAAATAAGATATATTGTGATATCCCAACAAGTAAACATGTTCCAACAAGGAACAACATCTCCATGTTCCAACAAGGAACAAACTTCATCTTCACCTGCAACTAACAACGCTATAAGAAGGGCTGAGCAAAGCGGTAACATAGCCAAACAACGGTTTGCTAGGACAAGGTGGGTTAGAGGCTTGGTTTAACAATATGGGAGGCATGATAAGCAAGTGGTAGGTATCGCAGCATAGGCATAGCAAAAGAGCGAGCAAACTAGCAAGCAAAGATAGAAGTGATTTCGAGGGTATGGTCATCTTGCCTGAAATCCCGCAAGGAAGAAGAACGAGTCCATGAAGAAGACAAACGGACGAAGACGAACGGATCCTCACAACTCCGGAACGAAACCGAAGCTAACAAGAGAAGCAACCCGGAAACAAACAAACAACATAGTAAACAACCACCATATGAACAAGGCATGACATGCGAGATGTGGTATGCAATGCATATGCATGCACGGAAGGGAGAAGATGAACAAGGCATAATCTTGGCAAACCAAGTATGACACTGGAAAGGTGAGATGATCTCGGTTGAAATCGATATAAAGATCACCGGAATCGGATGCACGGTTTGCAAATGGCAAGCAATACAAGAATGACAATAATCTGCCATTAACAGCATGGTGCTACTTAGCAATCAACAAATAATTAAGCTACAGCACCCACACATGGCAACAAAGCATATGAAAATAATCAACACAAGATGCACGACAAAAGATGAACAGTGAGCTACGGCTAATTCACATCATAACAGGTCCAACCAATCATGGCAAAAGTGCAAACGATAACAAGTTCTCAGACTTGGTGAAATTAACAACATAGCAGAAACTAACATCAGGATGACATGTTTAGAGCAAGGAAACAACGTGCTACAGGGTCAGGTCATAGCAAAATAAGGCATGGCCTGAATCTACTCAAAGCACTTAACAAAAGTCCCTTACTGACCATAAGCCAAAAAGGATCAGAAAATATAATAACACCCATGTCAATTAAGCAAGTTTCGTTACAGGTTTCAGACTTAGCAGAAAACTGGACATGGCAGCAATTAATAGCGACTAGGCATGTTTGTGAGCTCGATGCACTCACTACAGAGCATTGCATGATAAAATAAGCATACATACATCAAGAAAGCATGGCATAGTAACTATACATGGCAATAACAACATCATATCATGCAAGGATCAACTACACCAAGCTTGGCAAAATCGAATAACACGTAAACAATCTGCCAGCAACATTTTGAAGCAAAAGTAGAGCTCGATTGACTCAAGCTATGGCACTCCATAATTGCAAACAAAGGCATGGATGGATAGAGCAAATACTCAAGTCCAAAACTACCTTACAGATCATTCTCAAATTATGCATAGATCTCTCAGAAACAACATGAATACATGGCATGAAAATAACAGTAGTCAGGGACTTAGTGAAATCACTAAGTCTCTGAAATCAGCAACATCAAGTAACCTAGTTTGCATACTTGTGCTAGTCACCACATAGATCACAAAAATACATGGCAAAATTCTGTGGATAGGTAACATGGTATATTACAAAACTCATTTAGGACTCAACTTCATAGGAGGTACACATCAATCATGGAGAAAATGACAAAAGTGCATGTTCAGATAAGCTCCAGCAATTAACATCAACTAGCCCTCTGCTAACAGCATTTCGGGCATCAAGATGAGCTCAAATGAAGATGATGCAATGGAACGAAATGATGTACTCTTCGAGACGAATAATTTGACATATTATACGCCCAAAACGGAGCTACAGATGCAGAGATATGATGCGATGCACAGGAGCTGAAAATGTTAGGGACTTAGACGAAATCCGGGGAGGGGGGAGGAGAAAGTCAACCTCGAAAAAAAACGGATCTGAGATCCGGCGGGCCGGATCGAGGCGGGCGGCGGCTCCCGCCGGAGTTGGGGCGCGCGGCGGCTGGAGGGGGAGGCAGCGGAGCTCTCCGGGGCGGCGGCCATGGCGCCGGAGACGGGAAGAGCAGGGGCTCCGGCGAGGCGCGGGCTCGCGCCGCGGAGGCGGGGCGGGCGGCCGCGGCGGATGCGGACCCGGGCGGCGGCCGGCGAGCTTCGCGGCGGCCGGCGGCGATGCGGGCGGCCGCGGGGCTGGAGGCGAGGCGGCGGGGCACGAGGTTCGGGCGGCGGCGGCGGATGGGCCGGCCGGGCCCCCCGCGGGCCTGGCGGGCCGGCGGCGGCGGGAGCTCCGGGGTGCCACGTGGCAGCTCCGGATTGGCGCGGGGGCGGCGGCTGAGGGTGGCGGACATGTCCGGGCGGCGGGGAAGTTTCGTCCGGCGGCGCGAGAGGAGCGGGGCTAGGGTTGCACCGCGAAAATCCGAGGGGAAGCACATATTTATAGGTAGAGGGGGCTAGGAAGCTCCAAATGGAGTGCGGTTTTCGGCCACGCGATCGTGATCGAACGACCGGGAGGATGGAACCGACTTAGATGGGTTTTGGGCCACTTAGAAGGGGGTGTTGGGCTGCACCAAAAGAGGCCTTTACGGTTACCCGGTTAACCGTTGGAGTACCAAACGAACTCCGATTGACCCGAAACTTGACAGGCGGTCTACCGGTGCTATACCGAGGCCGCTTGGCAAACCTCGGTCAGTTCCGAGAAGGTTTAATACCCGCACACAGAAAAAGGTAAAAAGGGACGGCGGGGAACATAGGAGCGCCGGATTGCAAAACGGACAACGGGGAAAATGCTCGGATGCATAAGACGAACACGTATGCGAATGCGGTGCACATGATGACATTGTATGAAATGCAGATGATGACATGGCAAAGAGCGACACGCAAACACATGACATGGCAACAACGACGAATAACTGGCGGACACCTGGCACATCAGGTCCGGGGCGTTACAACACTCCACCACTACGAGAGGATCTCGTCCCGAGATCTAGAATGGCACCGGGGAAAAACGGAAGAGAAAGAGAAGAGGTAACGCTAAGTTGCTACTTTGACAAACGAGTGAAACCAATGAACCTTGAGAGGTTGAACAAATTGAAAGAACGAAAACAATGAAGATGAACAAAGTTGAAAACACTCCGTTAGAAAACAGGAACAAGTGATAAGACGAGAATCAAGAGGTTTAGTGATACGATAGATATTGAAACCACTCCTGTTAAAACAAGATAGGAAGGAATAAGAATGACATGATTTGGGCAGCACTCCGACTGAAAATGGAATGAAAAGAACATGAACTAGACAAGATGAGAGGATACTTGATGAAATCAACAACACACTGCCTCCGGAACAATTAAACGAATGACACAAGGGGTAAGAATGATTCCAGACAGCACTCCGGTTGAGAAGTGAGGCAAAATTTGATAAGATGAAAAGAACTTGAAGAGATGATACAACACCCCGGTTAAATGGATTAGCAAGGAAAAGGACATGATCTTGACAAAACAAGATGATGGGTCGATGAGAGCAACATCACAAAGCCTCCGGAAGAAGAAATAGAAGTTAGATCATTGGAATAAAGGAATGGAGAAGAAAATGACATCTTCTGCCACAAATGAACTTGAAAAGCATCCTTGCAAAGAAGAATTGAACGGAGTTGTTGGAGAATCAACAACGAAAAGAATAAGTTTGTAGTGGGCTTATGGAAACATCTCAAAATTATGAGGTGAGCTTCTGCCACCAACGGAAACAAACGATTGGATTGATAACAACAAAGAGACGAGAAACTTATTTCACCGGGAGGACAAATGAAGACCTTGGTCATTTATGAGCACCACAATAGCAACAACCTTAGGGAAGGCTTTAGGTGAAATATAACCCAAGATAACTCCAATGAAGAGATAGATTGGTTTGAAAGATCTCTTGAACGAAAAGAAAATGATGGATTTAATTATCTCATTCTTAACAACATGTGAATCATAAGACATGACCTCAAATTATCAAGAATGCCATAATACCACCTCAAAAGATAAGGTCGAGAGAATTTCACTTTAAAATGCAAGATGAAGAATACTTGAGCTCCTCTGAAAAGAATCTCGATGAACACTTCGAGAAGGAATTAAATCCTTGATGAACCAACATGTAGAGCCTCCTTGAAGAATTCTGGTAATAAAAGAATGATCAAAAAGAATTGTACGATGAAAAAAATAAGATTGAAGCCTTGCAATGATTCAGATGGATCTTCGTGATGATGAGAGCTTGGAACTCCGGGAAAAGAAAAGATGAAACAATTGAAATCAAGAATTTGAAGAACCTCCGAAATAAGGAATAGAATTTACTCGATGAAACAAGAATAAGAATTACATTATGCTTATCCTTCACCAATTCAAATTGATGACAAACAATGGATTTGGCATACTACTTATTCCCATAGAGAAGATTAAGATAGATATGGCGCAAACTTCAGACGGTAATGATGGAACCACCGGTAGGATTGAAACAACGAATAGATTGATATGATAACAAAGAAAGAGAACTCTTGAACGAACCACCGTAAGAATTGAAAATGAACGAAGAAAAGATAAAGAAACACCGGGAAGAATTAGCAAATGAACGAAGATACTTGAGAGAATTTAGATACAAGAGAACGAAGAGATCATGAACTGATTAGAGGATACTTGAATGATGCACCGGTAAGATTTGGAGAACAATAGACGAAGCTGAGAATGAATAATTCGGAGATGATGGCTCCGGAGAATCAAACTGAAAAGACTCCTGAAATGCTCCGGATGGTTGAAAAGAATTCTCACAATCGAAACAATTATGAGAGGATGGCAACAAGCTAGAGCCATGAATCTTGAAGAGAATGGAGCAAGATTTAAGAGAAACTCTTCTTCGGTCTTCAAAATCTGAGAATGACGACGAGAAACACCACCATGAATTGTTGAGATAGACCGGGATGAAAATTAGAAAGGTTGAACCAATGATGAAAAGAATATGAAAGCTCTTGGGAAAAACATTTGACTGATGGAAATTCATTCTTACGTCAAACTTTGAAAAGAATTTGGGAATAGCTTCGGCAAAATAGAAGAGTCAGGTAAGATCCTGGAAAAAGACTTGTGGGTTAGGGCCCACTCAAAAGACACACCGTTGAAGTGATTGCTTGAAAGGGATATTGCACCGGTTGAATTAAATGGCTTGAATGAGATAGCATCCTCAAAAGAAATTGAGTGAAATGAGAATGAAAACTTGAATCTTCTGAGATATTTTCATCACTCCGGAACAAACGAATATCGAGAAGTGAAATATTGTGAGGTGCACCGGCGTAAGAAAGAACTTGAAATGAGAAAAGGAATGTGATCAACACCGAAAGCTTGAATTGAAACCACCGGAGAAGAAAAGAATGACGAATGATGAACTTGAAACTGTTGAGCATCTTCATGGGAATCACCGGATAAGAACATTGAAGGAAAGAATGAAGAAGCTTCACATGAATAGAATGGATACTTGATTGAGAAATCTGAGTCCTTGAAGAAAATAAGGGTGGGAGGGCGGGAAAAACAAAGACAACTTGGGACGGATGAAGCAAACACCATTGAGAAGAACTGATAAATGATCTTGCAGATGTTGAAGTGATCGGATCCACTTGAAGAGAGACACACCGGTTGAAAAAGAATTGGCATGATAATCTTGATGATCAAGAAGGATTAGTATTCACATAGAAATATGAGAACACCGCTTAGAAAAGTTATGGAATCAACACTTGACATTGAAGCAACTCGAATACCACAAAACAAAACAAAACAAAGGATTGGCTTAGGAAGTAAGCCGGAAACAAACCTATGATAGATCCCATATCATATCATGTGTCTGTTGGAAAGAATTCCTACGTGATACTTGAATTCCCACTTATAAACTCCCGAAACTTTCTGGTTATGCAATCAGGTGTTGGGGATACAGGGGAAGCATAATATCTCACCCAAACTAGCAAATCCTACAACCAGCTGTATCCATCCTTCAACACATAACCAAGAAACCTTCGGAAATCATCTACCTCAACCTTCGAAAAGCATCCGTTATACAAGTCATGGCAATACTCCTCCACTCGCCTCAGTACTGGGCTATCAGGGTTATCTCACCAACAACTGTACAAAAGAGATTTTTGATGTCGGCGTACTAAACTCAGGAATTCCAAAACCGCGACGATAAAATTATGACGACAACACCTCGGAGCTCAACTCCCCGGGACACTGCCACAACCCCTAAATGTCAGGAGGCAACCAAGACAATGTTGTCATCATAAAACCATCGGAACGATTGTAATATACCCGCGTGATCCTAAAATTTTTTTTAGTGAAATTTGAGAAGAGAAGAGTCAAAACTCTACGTCAGGATGCCTTACCAGAAGGTCGAAGGGACTGGGAAGTAAAAAGAATTCCTAAACTCTCCGATATATAATTCCTAAATGACTCAAAACATTTTTCTAGACACAACTCGGCCACTAAAAACGATCAATCAGTGGGGGCTCCTAAGGTCGGGGAAGGCTCTGATTACCAACTTATAACGCCCTCAATGCGGCTATATCTCCCACGTGTCGAAGCACGACTTAGAGGCATAACCGCATTGAAAGCAATGTCGCAAGTGAGGTAATCTTCACACAACCCATGTAATACATAAGGAAAAGAGATACATAGTTGGCTTACAATCGCCACTTCACACAAATACATGAATAAAACAATACATCATACAGTTACAATCAGGGCCCGACTATGGAGCCAAAATAAAAGAAGAAACCCTAGAAGCGACAAAGGACCAAGATCGACCCCAACTGGGCTCCACTACTGATCGACTAGGCGAAACAACATAAAGGGCAAGATCTTTGCCAAGCTCCTCCTTGAGCCCGGGTGCGTCACCTGCACGGTTTCATCGGCACCTGCAAACTGGTATTGGAAGTATCTGGTGAGTCACGGGGACTCAGCAATCTCACACCCGCGAGATCAAGACTATTTAAGCTTATGGGTAGGGTAAAAGGTATGAGGTGGAGCTGCAGCAAGCGACTAGCATGTATGGTGGCTAACATACGCAAAAGAGAGCGAGAAGAGAAGGCAAAGCACGGTCGAACAACTATGATCAAGAAGTGATCCTGAACTACTTACGTCAAGCATAACTCCAACAACCGTGTTCACTTCCCGGACCCAGCCGAGAAGAGACCATCACGGTTACACACGCGGTTGGTATATTTTAATTAAGATCAACTTCGGGTTTTCTACAACCGGACATTAACAAATTCCCATCTGCCCATAACCGCGGGCACGGCTTTCGAAAGTTCAAAACCCTGCAGGGGTGTCCCAACTTAGCCCATGATAAGCTCTCGCGATCAACGAAGGATATTCCTTCTCCCCGGGAAGACCCGATAAGCCTCGGAATCCCGGCTACAAGACATTTCGACAGCAATAAAACAAGTCCAGCAAAACCGCCCGATGCGCCGACATCCTGATAGGAGCTGCACATATCTCGTTCTCAGGGCAACACCGGATGAACACTCCGTACAGCTAAAACCAGCCCTCAAGTTTCCTTGAGGTGGCGCTGCAAAGGGCTCTAGTTCGGACCAACACTTAGACAAGCATTGGCCCGGGGGGGCTAAATAAAGATGACCCTCGGGTTGATCAGACCCAAGAGAAAGGGGTAGGTGGTAGGCAAATGGTAAAACCAATGTTGGGCCTGCTGGAAAAGTCTTATTCAAAGCGAACTGTCAAGGGGGTCCCATAAATCACCCGACCGCGTTAGGGACGCAAAATCCGGGAACATAACACCGATATGACGAAAACTAGGGCGGCAAGAGTGGAACAAAACACCAGGCATAAGGCCGAGCCTTCCACCCTTTACCAAGTATATAGATGCATTAATTAAATAAGATATATTGTGATATCCCAACAAGTAAACATGTTCCAACAAGGAACAACATCTCCATGTTCCAACAAGGAACAAACTTCATCTTCACCTGCAACTAACAACGCTATAAGAAGGGCTGAGCAAAGCGGTAACATAGCCAAACAACGGTTTGCTAGGACAAGGTGGGTTAGAGGCTTGGTTTAACAATATGGGAGGCATGATAAGCAAGTGGTAGGTATCGCAGCATAGGCATATCAAAAGAGCGAGCAAACTAGCAAGCAAAGATAGAAGTGATTTCGAGGGTATGGTCATCTTGCCTGAAATCCCGCAAGGAAGAAGAACGAGTCCATGAAGAAGACAAACGGACGAAGACGAACGGATCCTCACAACTCCGGAACGAAACCAAAGCTAACAAGAGAAGCAACCCGGAAATAAACAAACAACATAGTAAACAACCACCATATGAACAAGGCATGACATGCGAGATGTGGTATGCAATGCATATACATGCACGGAAGGGAGAAGATGAACAAGGCATAATCTTGGAAAACCAAGTATGACACTGGAAAGGTGAGATGATCTCGGTTGAAATCGATATAAAGATCACCGGAATCGGATGCACGGTTTGCAAATGGCAAGCAATACAAGAATGACAATAATCTGCCATTAACAGCATGATGCTACTTAGCAATCAACAAATAATTAAGCTACTGCACCCACACATGGCAACAAAGCATATGACAATAATCTACACAAGATGCACGACAAAAGATGAACAGTGAGCTACGGCTAATTCACATCATAACAGGTCCAACCAATCATGGCAAAAGTGCAAACGATAACAAGTTCTCAGACTTGGTGAAATTAACAACATAGCAGAAACTAACATCAGGTTGACATGTTTAGAGCAAGGAAACAACATTCTACAGGGTCAGGTCATAGCAAAATAAGGCATGGCATGAATCTACTCAAAGCACTTAACAAAAGTCCTTTACTGACCATAAGCCAAAAAGGATCAGAAAATATAATAACACCCATGTCAATTAAGCAAGTTTCGTTACAGGTTTCAGACTTAGCAGAAAACTGGACATGGCAGCAATTAATAGCGACTAGGCATGTTTGTGAGCTCGATGCACTCACTACAGAGCATTGCATGATAAACTAAGCATACATACATCAAGAAGGCATGGCATAGTAACTATACATGGCAATAACAACATCATATCATGCAAGGATCAACTACACCAAGCTTGGCAAAATCGAATAACACGTAAACAATCTGCCAGCAACATTTTGAAGCAAAAGTAGAGCTCCACTGACTCAATCTATGGCACTCCATAATTGCAAACAAAGGCATGGATGGATAGAGAAAATACTCAAGTCCAAAACTACCTTACTGATCATTCTCAAATTATGCATAGATCTCTCAGAAACAACATGAATACATGGCATGAAAATAACAACAGTCAGGGACTTAGTGAAATCACTAAGTCTCTGAAATCAGCAACATCAAGTAACCTAGTTTGCATACTTGTGCTAGTCACCACATAGATCACAAAAATACATGGCAAAATTCTATGGATAGGTAACATGGCATATTACAAAACTCATTTAGGACTCAACTTCATAGGAGGTACACATCAATCATGGAGAAAATGACAAAAGTGCATGTTCAGATAAGCTCCAGCAATTAACATCAACTAGCCCTCTGCTAACAGCATTTCGGGCATCAAGATGAGCTCAAATGAAGATGATGCAATGGAATGAAATGATGTACTCTTCGAGGCGAACAATTTGACATATTATACGCCCAAAACGGAGCTACAGATGCAGAGATATGATGCGATGCACAGGAGCTGAAAATGTTAGGGACTTAGACGAAATCCGGGGAGGGGGGAGGAGAAAGTCAACCTCGAAAAAAAACGGATCTGAGATCCGGCGGGCCGGATCGAGGCGGGCGGCGGCTCCCGCCGGAGTTGGGGCGCGCGGCGGCCGGAGGGGGAGGCAGCGGAGCTCTCCGGGGCGGCGGCCATGGCGCCGGAGACGGGAGGAGCAGGGGCTCCGGCGAGGCGCGGGCTCGTGCCGCGGAGGCGGGGCGGGCGGCCGCGGCGGATGCGGACCCGGGCGGCGGCCGGCGAGTTTCGCGGCGGCCGGCGGCAATGCGGGCGGCCGCGGGGCTGGAGGCGAGGCGGCGGGGCACGAGGTTCGGGCGGCGGCGGCGGATGGGCCGGCCGGGCCCCCCGCGGGCCTGGCGGGCCGGCGGCGGCGGGAGCTCCGGGGTGCCACGTGGCAGCTCCGGATTGGCGCGGGGGCGGCGGCTGAGGGTGGCGGACATGTCCGGGCGGCGGGAAAGCTTCGTCCGGCGGCGCGAGAGGAGCGGGGCTAGGGTTGCACCGCGAAAATCCGAGGGGGAGCACATATTTATGGGTTTTGAAGGGGGCTAGGAAGCTCCAAATGGAGTGCAGTTTTCGGCCACACGATCGTGATCGAACGACCGAGAGGATGGAACCGACTTCGATGGGTTTTGGGCCACTTAGAAGGGGGTGTTGGGCTGCACCAAAAGAGGCCTTTACGGTTACCCGGTTAACCGTTGGAGTACCAAACGAACTCCGATTGACCCGAAACTTGACAGGCGGTCTACCGGTGCTATACCGAGGCCGCTTGGCAAACCTCGGTCCGTTCCGAGAAGGTTTAATACCCGCACACAAAAAAAGGTAAAAAGGGACGCCGGGGAACATAGGAGCGCCGGATTGCAAAACGGACAACGGGGAAAATGCTCGGATGCATAAGACGAACACGTATGCGAATGCGGTGCACATGATGACATGGTATGAAATGCAGATGATGACATGGCAAAGAGCGACACGCAAACACATGACATGGCAACAACGACGAATAACTGGCGGACACCTGGCGCATCAGGTCCGGGGCGTTACAAAAAGACAAAGTTGTGAGAAGGTCTACAAATCAGGAAAAAACAATGAAGGCTTCTTTGAGCAAAGGGCCTCCCGGCAGGCTTAAATTTCCTGGAGTTCACTCTGGTTTTTTCTTGTTGCCACCATCCAGGGTTAGGTTCTCTCATTCCAGAATAACCAATTATGATTGTGTTCTCAGCTGGAATGCTGAACTGAACCATGTAGTGTACTGACCAGCTGAAATTCTTGTGCATTCCACTAAATTTAAGCACTGCTATTTGTAGAAATAAGCAGACGACAATGCCTCTTGTCCGCGCACCTGTCCCAAAAACCTCCGTGCAGCCGTGCCAGCTATTCCTCGGCCCATTGATGAACTGGTAGAAAGTGCATTCCGGACTAGGATGCAGTTGTTTTCACTCATCCCTGTACTCCAATCAGGAAGTAAAATGTACGAATCAGCTTCTTTTAGATTGCGTTGGTCATTCTACCTAGTTACTACCAATGTAGGAATACCTGGAACACTGGTGGTTAGAGGACACTACTAGGGAAAACCCTAGTAGTAGTGCGGGTTTTGAGGCTATCAGCAGCGTGGGCACCCGCGCTACCAATAAGGCGCTACAGCTAACTGTTAGTAGTAGCGCTGTCTGTACCCGCGCTACTACTATTGAGTATATCAGCAACGCTTTTCCGGAACGCGCTACTATTAGTTAGCTGTAGCGATTTCCTGGTCCCGCGCTACTGTTATATCTTTCACCATTTCCCCATTCCAGCTTCAATAAACTGCAATTTCCAGATATTAGGTACTACTAGATATCAATTTCATAAAGCATTATAGGTACTAGGTAGTACTCCCTCGGTTCGAAATTACTCGTCGTGGTTTTAGTTCAAATTGAACTAAAACCACGACGAGTAAGTTGGAACCGAGGGAGTACTAGATAACAATTTCATATATACTCAACATGCATCCTCAAGCAGTACAAGGTGAAATCGAGGACAATCATCATATTTAGTTCTAGATGATATCGACGACGATCATCATATGTAGTTCTAGATGATATAGCCACACACATATATGTAGTTCTAGATGATATCGACGACGATCATCATCCTTAAGCATGGGCGGTGGGTGTTCCTGATAGTAATTAGGATGGCATGTCCAACACGAAGATTCTTGCCAACGAGGAATCTCTTCCACCCAACCGAGTTTAAGTGTGTGCGACCGTCTGTGTCCATGCGGTAAGTACAGGTGGTAAGGCGTAGTCCAGCTGAGCCTTCTTCATCAAGCTCGATACCACAACTCACATATAGGTTCTTTGGCAATTTCTGAATAAGAAAAACATATCAATTAATAAGTCTAGATTTCTACACTATCAAAAGACACAGTACTACGCATTTGTACTAATTAATCATGAATTCTACTAATAAGTATATATGGATTATCTACACTATTAATAGTTCCATGGATTCTACAGTAATAAGCATGTGATCAGACTCTAGACTAAAGCATATCATTGACTAGATTCCACAAAGCATATCATTGGACTCCACACTAAGCATATCATCGGATTCACTAAGCATATCATCATATTACTACAGTCAGTGCGCATAACATACCATTTCATGCCGATCGACCATGGTACTTGTCAGGCGGGTCACGAATGGCACCCCGACAAAGTCATCACGTGGCGGAATTATGTCCCATAGGTTGCACACCTCCTCCTCGCTCAGCCTCATTCTTTGAGATACAATGGCTTCATGAAGTGGGTTCTGATCATCTTCATCGAGTGGGTCCTCATTATCTTCATCATCTTCGTCATCTGCATCATCTTCGTCATCTTCATCATCTTCGTCATCTTCATCATCTTCCACCAGGTTGAGATAAATGACAGCCAACTTGGGTCTTTATGCTCTGAAGGAGCAGCTGATCAACTCACCACCAGTAAGACGCATGCGGGCGAGGAAACGGGCCCATCCATCTCCTCCAATCTGCGACATATTGCATCCTTTCTCGACCTCCATAGTGTACGACCCCCCCAGGAGCCTCAAATGTCACAGTGTCTCCTGTCAGCTTGTTGAATTTCAACCTCACATTGCATGGGACGATCTGTGTAAGAAAAGCAAAATGACACAATGCAGTAATGCCAACACTAAAAATAAAATAGTTGTTACATTTCATCTAATTTTTCTTACCGCCGCATGACAAAAACTCGGCTGGAAGTAGATGTCGAACAGCTTGCGAGTTGCAAGGCTGCTGGCGTACCTTGACTTGCACAGTCGACATAGTGGTGCTGGTGGTGGCGCCATTTTCCTAAAGCAATAGGAGCAAAGGATTAACGCTTCACTTCACAGGAAAGAAAAACAGTAGCATGTGATATTTTTCTGCGAGAAACAATTTTATGGACAATTATAATCCTAATTTGGCCCCTATTTCCTAAGAGAATTGTATAAACAAACAAGTGGCAAATTTAACTAAATTGGCAGCTACATTTTGTTAAAAAATAACTTATTACAAAAAAAAGAGCATCTACCTATCCATGAACAGAAAAAATAACAATAAAATCGAGCATACTAAATCAACTAAATCAGCTAGCATACTAAATCCACTAGCATACTAAATCAACTAAATCTAAATGTTTTAAATCAACTAGCCTACTAAATCAACTAAATCAACTAGCCTACTAAATAAACTAAATCAAAATGTTCTAAATCAACTAGCCTACTAAATCAACTGAATCATATCAACTAAATTAAAATGTTGCATATGAACTAGCCTACTAAATCAAAATGTAGCAGCGAGGAGGGAGAAGGAGGGGGACTTGAGGAGGGAGAAGATAGTATGACGGAGGAGGAGGGCGGAGCGAGGAGGGGCCGACCGGCGGCGAGTGGAGGGAGGATGGATCGAGGAGGAAGGCGAAGCGAGGAGGGGCCGGCCAGCGGCGAGTGGAGGGAGGACATAGGAGGAGGACGGTACCGAGTCCAGCGAGGGGGATGAGGTGACAGCGGTGCAGATCGGAGGAGGGGTGACGGGGGAGGACCTGCGGCGCGGGGGGTGATGAGGAGGAGACCGCGAGTGAGTGTGTGAGTGTTGTCTGGATCAGATAGGTGGGACTAAATTTTTGTAGTAAACTTAGCGGTAGCGATTACTGCGCGAATGCGCTACTGCTACGGTCCGTAGCAGTAGCGTTCTTTATGATAACGCACTGCTGCTATAACTGGCCTCGCGGCGTCATGGGAATTTTAGCAGTAGCGCTTCTTGGAGTGTGCGCGCTACTGATAAACTTGTTTCAGCAGCGAGTTTCTAGCGCACGCTATTGCTACTTAGCAGCAGCGCCTGATTTTAAAGCACGCTGCTGGTAAGATTCTGTGTATAGGCTTTTCCCTAGTAGTGGGATGGCAGCTAGGAATAGCCATCTCATTTTGTGCAGTTGTACTAAAACTGAGGTGTGTACTTTTGATTGGGCAGATAGAAACGATATGGAGACAGACATCCCTATTTGCACAAATACGAAATACGGTTATTTAAACAGTGACAGCTATTTGCAGTGGCGTATGATTAACAACAACATCTATTGTGTTATAATTGTCACTAGATTGACAGTATGAAAGTTCCCTGAAGTAAGTAGCATCACATCACATCAACACTGCCACTAGATTAACATGCAGAACAATAGCATTAGTATTACTGTCATGAGAGTAGCACATGGTCAGTAAATGTGCAATCAAATTTGTGCAGTTCTGGGATGAAGCAATGTTAGCGGTGTGAGATTTAAGTGTAATTGCAAAAACACAATTCATGGGAAATAAAGCATGACAGAAGCACTTCATAAAATGGTGGTGGTATTGCTTCAATTTATCGACGGCACTAGACCATTACTTATAGTGACATTAGGTGGCATTGCTTAATGCTTCATGTGATTTTACATTAATGGTAGCGATATGAGCGTAGGGACAGCAGGGGCATAAAGTGGTGAGGCAGATGTGGTTGCCGAGAGCGGAAAACACTCAGGCATCATGTCTGCATTTGTCCCATTTTTTATCTCCTCAGCGACATTTTCCTATGTGAGCACAGGAAATCTAGACCTGCTCATTCTCATTTACTTGTCCCCCAACACCCCTCACTTTATTTCCTTTTTCAACCAAGAGACATGTCCACTTCCCCCCGCCCTTCGCCATCCACCATGCTTTCTTTGCCTTTTCAACCAAGAGACTGGTTGGGTAGCCAGTATCTACTACTTTCCCCATTTCCTCTTAGAACCAAGTCCTAGATTCATGCTACAGCTTTCCCACTTTCTTCCCTGTTTGAACCAACTCTTAGATTCGACTATATGAACTAGCTTTACCTCTAATAATAGTAAAAGTCTAGGTGGCTTTGGAATAGCCGACGGAAGTAGAAAAAGATCCACACGCAGCCACATGGGGAGCTGGGGCAGTAGAGCAAGGCAGGTTTCGAAGGAATATATACCTGAAGGTCATCGGCATGTGGCAAAGACGGTACCGGGAGGCTGCATGTTGGCAACAATACAGCAGGGAGGAAGAAGGGGTCGGAGGGCCTCCCGAGCCGGCGCTCTCTCAGAGAGAACGGCGCGGACGCCGATCGGGACGTGTGGGCAGCCGTTGGTCTCCTCCCTCTCCGCCGACGACAGCGTGAACGATGCACCTACACCCCTGCCCCGGCGAGGTGGTCCGGCCGGATTTGTTACCAGCCGTGAGCAGAGAGAGAGTGTAGCCACCTATGTCTTGCTTAGATCTGGAGAGCATGAGAGAGTGAAAGAGAGGAACCCTAGTAAAGCAAGCGCTGATGCTCCTGCTTATATATATAGTGGAGTGATTTTGTTGTACCAGCTTCAAAAAAAAGGCGCTCCTACATGTACCCACGAGTGGGTGTGAGAGAACTAGTGCGTGCGTGCACCGCTTTTCTTCGTGAGAGTACAATATACTATGCCCAAAGAATGTTTGCCACAAGAGTAATAGTATAAGTGTGTGACATGTGAGCTAAAATAAAAGGTGCGCAACATCTTTTGTTTTTTAGAAGTTTTGAGGGTAGGGTGTGAAGAGCACATATGTGTGTGACGTCTACCTGCAGATAGACGGTGGGTGCGAGAAGACTCGGGAGAGTCATGACTCATGAGGGTGCGTGTGTGCGTGAGAGAGAGGGTGCACGTATCAATGCAATGCATGTGTACATAAATCATTATCCGACAAACGTTCGCCACAAGCCGTTTCCGGACGAACGCCGTAAGAACCATTGTCAGTTTTGCCATGTCATTTAACAGAATAGCCACTCCTTCTACACACTAATCTTCCACGTGAGTGTTAGCAACTGCCGTATACCCCTCCCTCCGTATACATCTTCTATTCCTAAATATCTTCCATGTATACATCTTCTATTCCTAAATAGCTAGTACAACCCACTAGTAGCTTTTTTCCTAGACATGCAACTATGGCACAAGAACACGACATGCATGCAAGTCATAAGTCACATTGTTTTTATTCTCTATGCATGCAAGCACCACATCATCTATTCGTGCATGTTACTCATAATTTATTTCTTGCATTAAATTTTGTATTAACAATGTATGTGCTGGCCACCTGCACACTTATGTAGTTCACATTCACATTTTTGTTAGAAATATCATTCTTTTAACTGCAGTTCATTTTTTCTCTTTGTACTCCCTCTGTCTAGGTGTGTAAGTCATCTTCCGAAAACCAAATAATCCCAAAACACTTAGGCATGGTACATTAACTCCCTCCTCGTTTCTTGTTTCGTGACATATCAACCAATAAGAGATGTGGGCCATGCATTCTTTCAATGGCTTGAGACTATAAAACATGACATGCAGTGGTTAATTCATTGCCTGGAATGCTATTAACTAGCAAAAAAACCTAAGGTGACTTATACACCTAGACGGAGGGAGTATTACATTTTTTTATTTTAATCATACATTCATTTCCCATTAGTAATAGATGTTTTTGGAGGAACTTTTATGCATTATCTATACCCCTATATAGTGTGTGAATAACTTTGAAAGATGGTCATTGGATGAAGCTAATCCGATAGTGCAGAGATGGCAAATCCGAGCACTACTGGCCGTTGGATATTATCAACTTTCCACCAGATTTTGCCACCTGTACAATCTATAAGACTCCATGGTTGAAGTTAAGCATAATGCAGAAACCTCAAAACACAAGGCACTTCTCCTTTGTTCTGGAATCTTCCGTATCATAATTGCCCAAACTTTTTTTCTAAATGAATTGCCATTATTTGTTTTTTACTTTATGCTTTACAATGCACAATCCCATGAATCTTAACCTTTTTTATAAAACTAATTTATTTTGAATGAGATGAACTATAAGAACTAAACGAACATACATCATGCATTATGACTCAAAGCTTTACATGCTATAGTGTGTATTTATTAATAATTTGGCTTCCAAACTCATGCGTTCAATGCATGTGTACCTTATTAGTATTGAGTAGAGTAGCAATTTCACGCGGTCGTGGGTATATCAAAATGCAAGGCCCATGCATCGTTGCCTTTCGGTGGAACCTACGTCCACCATTTTTTGTACGTATATCTCCACTGGTCCCTGAACCCAAAATGCTGCCACGTTCCCGTAAAACCAAGAGGCCCACACATATTAAGGCATCGACTCGAACTCAATCCCCCTCCCATTTACTACGGCGTGGCCCCACACGCCGTAGTACTCCTACAAACCCAACCGCCGCACGCATCATCAGTTTTCTTCAAGAGGACGAGGGAGAAGCAGATTTGTAGTGGAGGCGCTTTTAAAAAAAGGATTTGTAGTGGAGGCCCCTACCCTAGGGTGCCCTAGGTAGCTGCCGCACGCATCATTGGTTTTCTCTTTTCTTTATGCTCTTGCGTCTTAGAGTGAAATGATGGTTGCTTCGTCCGTCCAGCTTAATGCGGGAAGGTGGGGCTTTGTGATTTGACCCATCATCGCTCATTTACTACTACTGCGGCGCTACGACCGGGGTGCCTCCAAGTCCAACCACTGCTCCAAACTGTAATTTTGTGCATCGCACGTGGAACAAGACGGTGGATGAGCGGACTGACCCTGCTTGAGTTAAGTGTGTCGCCATTTCATGTGCGGACTGACCCTGCTTGAGTTGCTATGCCAACACGACAGGAGGAGCCGACCACTTGGTTTTGCTCCTTGGTCAATCCCGACTATATTGATCTAAAAATATATGTACTGTACTACCCTCTCTGTCTTGGTTTATAGGGCGTGCACGTAGTTCTAGGTCACCCATTTGACTAACTAAATATGAGTTACTGTGTCACAAAAATTATATCATTGGATTCTTAAGCGGATGTAGTTTCTAAACATATACTGTTCATCACATATATAGCCAGTTAAATTCTCAACCTAGAACGACGTGCATGCCCTGTAAACCGACACGAAGGAAGTAGTAAAAATGAGGTGATTTTACCGAGCGATGGGCGGGGGAGCATGGCCTGTCATGCGGTCCCACGTGTCATGATGTACCAACGCGATGCGCGTGTTCCTCTTGAGGCAGAACAATGGCAGAAGCAATACTACGTGATTTTCTTGAAGGAGATGATGGTGAAGCGAAGTGTGAAATAATGGTTGTTTCGTCCGTCTGGGAACATGCGGCATTGTGATTTGATGTCTCATTGCTCATTACTACTACTGGGCGGTACGACTGGGGTGCGCCCCCCTGCTGTTCTGCACTGTTATTTGGTGCATGACACGTCGACCCGACTGCTATATGCCCCACATGCCGGCGAGAGGAAGTACATAATTCATGAAAGCATGCGTTGACGGAGGAGTACAAGACACGGCTTGGTTTTTGCTGCTTCGCATGATCCATCGATACAAACCCGGACTACAAAAAGGCGAGGGCGGGTCTTTTCCCGCGCAGCAGGCAGTTGAGTTTGGCATAGTCTGTTCAACGCAAGGAGGCAGGAAGGGAAACAAGCAAATAAAGGTTGAGAGACTTACTTTTGGGAAAATCTGATTTTACGGAGTACGTATCCACTATGGAGGTAGTACTAGTTACTACTCCCTCCTTTCCGGTTTATAGGGCTCATCTAAAAAATCGTTTTTTCTGTTTTATAAGTCTCAATTCTACTACTAGTAGTAGTACCATCACATGTTGGATTTAGAGGCGCGTTAAATCACCTGATGCAAGCAGTGTCAAGAGAAAACTCACCAATGCATGTAGAAGTTCATGGAAACTTAGTGGTCATGCATGCATTCGTTCTAATTAATGCCTCGGTAAACATAACTTTTTGAGAAAAACGAGCGTACTAATTAGTTGTGCAAACTACGAAATTAATTCCACCACTCACCGTCTACCTTGGTTGGAGAGATTTTGAAATTGAGCCATAAACTGGAAAGGAGGGAGTAGTAACATGGCCTAGAGTAGCTTGCTGCACCATGGACTCCAAGGAAATTAATGTAGTAGTACTACTCCTATATACTACTGTATTCCTCCTACTACCCCCTTCATTTTTATATACAAGGCCACAAACTCATATTACAGGTACCAAGGTAAAATTGAATGTCTTGCCTTGTAAACCCGCTTTTCTTTTTGTTTAGTGAGACCATTAATACACCGCATGCACGCAAGGAAGGGATTAGAAGCTGATTGGAGTGTCATTATGATTTCATGCATGCAAGTATTAAATAGGTTGCTAGTTCGAGGAAATATCATTAACTTTTGTCTCGATTACTATTTGTGGCCTTGTATAGATGCAAAATGTATTTTTTATAGTGTCCTTGTATAAGTAAATGGAGGGAGTACTAAAAGACATATATTCCAAACAATATGATAATCTCTCTAACCAAGGTAGGGACGAGGAGTAAACGGAGGGAGTAGTAAAATTTTCTCCTCGTCCTGCGAGCCACCGCGCGCGTGGGCGAGGGAGCGGGCGTAAGGCGTACTAGTAAGCAAGCTTCACCTCGTCCTGTGAGCAACCGCGCCCGTGGGCGGGGTAGACGGCGTACTAAGCAAGATTCTCCTCGTTCCGTGAGTTGACGGGACACATCAAAAGTAATATGTACAGAGTATCTCGAGTGTATAGATCCTTGCCTCTAAGGTAGGCCCCACATGGTTTGCCTCTTTTTTAACATAACGCGTCAAGTCGCAATTTTTTTGCTCACCTGTGGTAGACGATCCTCCATCAAGTAGACAACCAGTACAAGTGCCAAATTACCACGTGGGTTGCCTTTTCGTAAAGAAATGAGCTCCACCATGTACCCACGCGGGTGTGGTTGGGAAAGAGATGGGAGCACGTGCACCTCTTCTCTTCGTGCACGTCCACCACCTACGTGGGTGTGTGTGTGTGAGAGAAATACAAACCTAGACATAATGCACCGTCCATCCCCATGCCTCCGCCCAGTCCGACCACCAGTCACCACCACGTCGCACTCCTCCTCGCCTTATCTCTCACCTTTCTCGAGATATCATTTTTTGATGAAATTCTCGAGATACCATTTTTCCAATAAAATTCTTGAGATATCATTAGTTTTTACACATGGGATTACTCATGCATGGGTCAATCACAATAGGTGTTTTGTAAAAAAATGCATCTTGATGTTCCATGCAATGCACAAGCATCTTGCTAGTCCATGAAAACAACACATGGAAAAATTTCACGGTGAACGAGGGCTTTGAATCAGCTGGGACGGGCTGTTTGGATCTTGCGCGAGGTAGCCCAAATATTGGCGAACCTTTTTTCCACCGGTGCCTTTGCTACCGATGAACGAGGAATGGCTCGGGTGCTCATGCATCCTCCAGCGCGCACTTTGGAGATGAGCTCACACGAGCTGTGCTTTTCTTGTCCCACCGCGCCGCCCGAGGCCGCAGACCGACTGACGACCCACAAATTACGCCATCCAACCATAGTCGCACACATTCTGATAGCAACTCAATCAACCGGATGAAATTCGTGCAAACACGGTGATATTTCATATAAACAATGATGGAATTCATATAAAATACCGGATTTTCATACAAACATGACGGATTTCATTACATTCAAATCAACTACGACGTGCTAGTTCTGGACAGCACAAGTCATGAACTGACATGTGTCCAGAGTGGGTTTCTCGGCTTCCACACGGGTTTCATGGAGGCGTTTGAATGCGTCAAGGAGACGTGTTTAGCCGGGCGTGCAGCAAGTGGCGCCCTCGACTCCGACGTACGACACCGCGCCGTTCTCTCACTACATGTGGGCTCTTTGGGTACATGTTCTGCATGTCAGTGACCCAACACAGGCAGCGCACGGCAGAGGAACTTTTGGTGGGCCAGGGCGGTCAGAAGCGGGCATTTCATAAACCGATGATTGTTCATTGAGTGTGACGTCATCTATTTCATGTAGATAAGCCTACTATATAATGTAAGAAAATTTTAAAATTTTCATATATATGTTGATAGCCTATTCGATACGTTGTGATTCATAAAGACCGCTACAAACATCAATGTTCTGCTTATCGCAGATAAGATTGATTAATACCCGTAACAATCCATGTCCTTAACAAAGGGTGCATGCATGTATAGGTTGAGCGTATGTCTTGCGTCGTGTGTTGTGTGCATGCAGGCGTGGGAGTGTTGCATGCATGCATGTGTACATTTCAATGTTGCATGCATGTGTGTGTACGTGCGTGTGCTCATGAGTGAATGTGTACGTGTCAGTGTTGCACGCCTGCATGTGTGCGTGTGTTCGTTATGTGTACGTGTCAGTGTTGCACGCCTGCATGCGTGCGTGTGTTCGAGCGAGTGTTGCGTGCGTGCATGTGTATGTGCGGGGTGAGGCTACATGTCAGTCGAGACTTTTTCATCTCTGGTTAGTAGATTTTCCAGCCATTGGATACGAAATCAAGGGCCTGTTGTTTATCTTCAACCTCCACCCCCTTGAGCCACCAGCCACCACCGGCCGAACTGCCGGCCCCGCCGCCCCGAAACCACTCCCCACCGCCGGTCCTCCGCCGCACCGGCCATCCCTCTAGCCCCCCCCTGCACTGAGCTTTTTCTCCGGCGATCCCCACGCCACCGCCCAATCACCATGCCCCCACCGCCCGCGACTGCCAACCAGAGGTCTCATGACTTCGAATCCCCACCGACCACTAATTTATTACCATTTATGTCCTTCATATACGCGCTGACGGGTGGGCCCTATGGTAATGTGCGCTGCTGAATGTGGACCGTTTGACTGGTCAATTGATCGTGTCATCAACAAATTACGAAGTTGTATGGTGAGCCAGTGACCATATGATCACGCTAAAATCTATTTTACTAACACAGTACAAACTCAAACTACCATTTCTTTCTTTCATATATGCGCTGACAGGTGGGCCCCATGGTTACGTGCCCCGATGGTGCAACACTAGTTGCGCCACGTGGAATGTTTGACTGGTCAATTGATTGTTTCATCAACAAAATACGGAGTTTTACGGGTGAGCCAGTGACCGTATAATCACGACATGTATTTCACAAGCACTCACCGCTATAAGCGCACACACGCTGACCCTACCCCTATGAGAACCTTTGAGAGAGTGATCTAGCATATGATCTTGAGATTTCACGAAGTCACCATAGGTGCCTCGTAGTCGAGCGGAACGTCTCCTCCCACTGAACACACATCACCGGAAAATACTGAAATTAACCCAGCATAAATGCGAGCACTAGGACTTTAACCCTGGTGGGATCGAGAAACCATTGTCCTCCTAACCATCCAACCACAAGTTGGTTAGCACCACAAAATGTATGTGGTGACCGTGATGAGATTATTCTTAAGTCCAGTGACCATATCGTGCTTTCGCTTCAAATACAATGACCGTAAGTGTCGTCATCAAAATACGGAGCACGCATCAAATACAATGTTCGTAAGTGTCATCAACAAAATATGGAGACGTATTGTGAGCTAGATACCGTATGATCACTACGAGAATGTATACGGTGACCGTAATGAGCATATTCTGAAGTCCAGTGACTGTATAGTGCTTTCACATGAAATATAGTGACCGTCACGCGTGAATGTATCATGTGCATGCATACTTTTAGAGGGCCGAGAGATAGTTTGTGTGCGTACGTGAAAGTGATGTAGAAAGAGGGGGTCTCCGGTGGAGACAAGGAGAGATATGCCCTTCATTTCTCTTTCCCGTGACTAATATTTTAGGAGAAAATATAAACATTCACAATGCAGAACAAATATTTTTGGATGCACCATGCAATTAACTTTCACGTATAACATTGTACTATTGTATATGCTTATTTTCTTAGTGGCCGATTGCGTGTGTGGTGTGGTGGTCACATCATTTCTAGTTGGGGTGGGCACATCATTTCTAGTTGTGGTGGGTCAACATGAGGACTCATGGGTCGGTTCCATCCTGCGCCACATAGGTTGGACCGAGACGCATTATACGAAGACTCACGTGGAGGACTCGGCATACAACATGAAGCTACTAGAGTCGTGGAGGACTCTATCCCCACCGGTGATAAGCCGACTATATATGATTTGTATCCCTAGGCCCCGAGTATGTTATAGAAGCCTGGGGGCTAGTTCATCGATAGAATACGCACATGCACAATGCCTGGCATTCATGTGTACTTTGTACACACCCCTATCACTAATATACAGTACCAAGAGTAGGCGTTTTCCTCAACTGCAAGGGTCCGAACTTGGTTAAAACGTTGCCTCGTATTACCATCCAACCTAACAGTTAGGGATATCCTACCGAATGATCTGATGGATTCATATCTACCAACTACTAAGAGAGAGGTGTGTCTGTGTGTGTGGGGGGGCAATGTGTGCGAGAGAGGCCTAAAGATAATGTGCGTGCGGGAGACACGTAGGCACATATATGTGCGTATAGAGGGCTAGTAGAGACCATGCATGTGTATATATGCATGTGAGAGAAATAGTGTTTTCAACTGAGATTAGTGAAAAGAGTGGTACATTGTAGTCAGAGAGAGAGAGAGAGAGAGAGAGAGAGAGAGAGAGAGATAGATAGATAGATAGATAGATAGATAGATAGATAGATAGATAGAGAGTGTGTGCGTGAGACACCCCAACACCCCGGGAGAGATTGTGAGCATGTGTGAAAGAGAAATGTCGATGTATATAAAGTGTGTGCACTTATGCGTTAGATAGAGAGATATATAACACGTTTGTGAGAATGGGCCGAGGCATAGCGCATCTACGTGTAAAAGGTGGTTCTACGCATTAAATTAAAATATAAATGGCATTATTATTTTTGGATGAGACCATGAATTTTGCAATTTGCGTATGAACGAAGATCGGTCTATCAGACACCCATACTCTATTGAACTCTAGCATGTGCATGTGTTTATTTCATAGTATCAATCCATAGAGTGTGAGCAGTTTGAAATACAGGTATTGCATTGCTTTTGCAATTCATATATAAACATTGTAGTGCACTCCATGTTGTTAGTGTGAAGCACTTTACACATTTGTCACTTACATGGATACATTCCAAATTGCTAGCTATGAAATAGAATACATGTTGAATTCAACATAAAGGGGGTTTCGAAGATTCAAATTCATAGGAAGTGCATTCATCTATTTGAAACCAAGATAATGGCATCTGTAAATTAGATCTAAAAGGGGGCATCAATCTTTGTTGCGCGTTTGAACATGCTATATATTCATACGCATGTCTAACTATTTTTTTGCAACCAAGGATATTATATCTGGAACCATGCATGAACTGAGGTAAGTTGCATATTTTTTTAATGTACACTCGTGTACAATGTATATTCAAATGTACCCCCTCCATTCCAAAATAATTGTAGTTTTAGGATTTTCAAGAGTAAAGATTTGTGAAGTTTGAGAAATGCTGAAAGTTCAATTCAAGAACCGAAAATGTTAATGCTTCTACTCCCAAATATTGAATGAAGCACCAAATAAGCCTCTGGTCACCCGAAACCGCACGAGACTAATGTTTCGTGGTAGGAAATTACTATCCTGACTCCGGCCCGTGTAGCCTATCGGCCCGATGACCAAAGGTCTAACCCGGGGTAGGTTTGTAACTTCACCAAGACGCCAGTCTCAACGGCCTTCGAGAAGCATTCATGCGCCATGGGCGCCTAAACACCCATGCGCTCGGCCGAAATCTATCCCGCCCACCATTTGGGACACCTGAGATTATTGTCCTACCCCCAACCCGCAATATGTCCGAAATTTTAGATGGGGGCAAAGTTTATAACTTTCCCCAAATTTCAAACAAGCGCGTCCCAAACTAAAACATTGTCCCCCCTTAGTTCCCCCTCCCTCTGTTTCCCCATTCATACTCCATGGGCGTCAAAACACCCTCTCCACCAACCGCGAAACCCCAGCCTCCTCCGTCCTCCACCCCATCGCGCCCAACCCATCGCCGCCCTCCTCCATCATGCCGGAGCCGGTACCCTGACGTCGTCTTCCAACGCAACCGCAACCGCAATGCCCTCAAGGACTTAGTAGCTGAAGTCGAGGCAGGGCTGCGTCCACGACGCCGACGCCGACGTGCGCCATACCAGAACTACTTCGACCACGCCGTCCTGCACCTCACCGCTGCCGCTCCACAATCGCAACCATCCACCGCACCAGAGCTGTTCCCGCTACACCATCGTTCGTCGCCTTGGATCTGGTTCCCCGCCACTGATAGACGGCCACCGCACCACACTCAACAACTTGGCCATGGGTTCGTCCAAGGCTCCACCGTCCTCCACAACTTCTCATTTCCAGCGAACCACAAGAAGATCGTTGAAAAAATAGAAGGAGGACACAACACTACCAGTAGAAAGAGGTACTCCTCTTCCCTTATTCGTGCAAATCTTACGTCTCTGCTCACACCGTATTCATCCCAGGAAAGAAACTAGTTGAGTGCTTCTTACTGCATCTTCTTCGTGATAAGTTCACAAGGTTTCCTCCCATTTACTATTTCACCTTTGATAGAGTTCAGTAGCCCGCCTGGATTTCAATTCAGGGTCAGTCGAATCGCAATTAAAAGAAGCAACACCCGCTTAGGCGCGCGGAGCACCTAGTACGCCTGTTCGTCGGGGAAGCGGCGCATCTGTGTTTATCATAGGGGTATGGGGTGCAGGAGCTGCTTGTGCCCGATCTGGAGGTCGGCGGGGCTTGAAGGGATGGCCGAGGGGGGTGCCAAGCACGGAAGTGCGGTGAGGTCGAGGGGGGCGGAGGCAGGGGACTGGGCCGGTGGTCGCTGGCGCTTCGAGGAAGATCGTATCACTGACTGGCTGGAGGTAGATGAAGGCGACCGGCTTGTTCTTGTACATCGGACAGTGCAGAAAAAGTGGACTAACTTTTTTGTTTTCAGTCGACTGTTATTTTCATAGGACCACACCTTGTGGTGTGCTGGAGGAGCATCTGCATTTCCCAGCCATCCTTGTGCTCATATTTTAAAATCCTAGAATCTAGTAATTTCGTGTGCCATGCATGTTGTAGAGCTCTCATATGTCTCCCGCCATTTATTTCTCGCCGAGCTGCTATCTTCTATCTTTACACTGTACTACTTGTGCACACACTTCACCCATACTCACTCTATTTTCTTTATGCATGGGTATTTCAGACTCTGGCGCGGTGTTGATGAATACAAAAAAGAAAAGACAGAAGTCGCTCCAGTGTAATTCGAAGATAAGCACTAAGTGTTTCAGCACTCTAAAGGGTGCAGTGTCAGCAGATGGACACCGTAAACGTAGCTGTGCAGTTGATGATCTCAATTGCCACACACAACCATCCCAGGTGCTTGCTTTAACTTCACGCTGTCAAATGTGGTTGCATGCTGCATATGGTGTCTAGCTTGTATTGCTTCCAATTTGGTTAAATTGCATCTACTTACTTTACACATTATACCCTTGATAATGACATGCTTTCCTGTTTTTGATACATACTACATATGTCTGTTAACCATGTTCGTACATCAAACTAATGCTCTTTTGTATCCCTCATCAATCACTTATGATGAGACAGTCACCCCACCCCAGTGGGTTACTGTGAGACGCGCTACTCGTTTAAAGAGTTTAGTGTCATCCTCCCCACATGATTCTCAAGAAAGAGCAAGGCTAAATGAAGATAGTCCACGTAGCTCTCTAGTTGATGACCACAATTCCCCACACCACCATCGCAGGTGCTTTCTCTTACTTGGCAGTGTGATATGTGGTTGCATGTTGCATATGGTGTCTACCTTGTAATGCTTCTAATTAGGGTAAATCGCATCTGCTTAGCTTACACATTATACCTGTGAATATGACATGCCTTCCCGTGTTTGGTACATACTACGTCTTTGTATTAACCATGTTCTTACATCAAACTACTTTTCTTGTGTGTCCCTCATCAATCACTTCTGACGAGACACCTTCAAGTTGATAGTGTAATATTGGTTGCATCTAGCATATCATTTCAAACATGTATTGCCTCTAATTTGTTGAAGTGTGTAACACCCCGGATGTAACTTGCCATATCTGTAACTCCAACTCTTGCCATTTTCGGCAATGTGATATGATATTTCCTCCGTGGTTGGGTTTCCCGTCATTTTGCATTTTGTCCTTGTCATGCATTTATTGTCATGTCATCATGTGCATCGCATTCGCATACGTGTTCGTCTTATGCATCCGAGCATTTTCCCCGTTGTCCGTTTTGCAATCCGGCGCTCCTAAGTTCCCCGGCGTCCCTTTTTACCTTTTTCCGTGAGCGTGTATTAGACTTTCTCAGAATGGACCGAGGTTTGTCAAGCGGCCTTGGTATAGCACCGGTAGACCGCCTGTCAAGTTTCGGGTCATTCGGAGGTCGTTTAATACTCCAATGGTTAACCGGGTAACCGTGAAAGCCTCTTTTGGGTTGCAGCCCAAAACCTCTCCAAATCAGCCCAATAACCCATCTAAGTCACTCCCATGTCCATCGCCGTTCGATCACGATTGTCTGGCCGCAAACCGTGGTCAATTTGGAGCCTCCTAGCCCCTCCTACCTATAAATACTCCTCCCCCTCCGAAATCCCGGGTCCAAACCTACCCTAACCCTAGCCACCTCCCCCTCCGCGCGCCGGACATCGTCCGCCGGCGCCGGACACGTCTGCCGCCGGCCGCACCGCCAATCGGGGCGCGACACCTGTCCCCGCGCCGCCGCCCACCGCCGCCGGCCCGCGAGCCCGCAGCGGGCCCGCGAGGCCCATCGCCTCCACGCCGCCACCCGCGCCCTCCCGAGCGCCCGCGCCGCCCCGCCGCCAACTCCGGCCGCGCCGCCGCCTCGCCACCTCCCCGCGCCGCCGGTGCCGCCCCTCGCCGCTCCGCCGCGCCCCGCGCCTCCTCCACGCCGCCCGCGCCCGCGTAGGTCGCCGCCGCCTCCGCCGGTGCCAGATCCAGCGAGGAGCTGGCCGGATCCGGTGACCCTGACCCGCCGGCGCCTTCTCCGACCCTTCTCCGGCCGTCGCGCGCCCCATCTCCGGCGGGAGCCGCCGCCTGCCTCGATCCGCGTGCAACCCTAGATCTGAACGAGGTTGATCCCCCCCCCCTCGTTTTTCTGCTTAGTCCCGTTTTGCTGTCATTATGTTGACCTGTTCATCACATCATATCTTGGCACCTGTGGCTCCGTTTTGGGCGTATAGCACATCGGATTGTTCGCCTCGATGATTAAATCATTTCATCTCATTGCATAATTTTCATTTGAGCTCATCTTGATGCCCGAAATGCTGTTAGAAGAGGGCTATGTGATGTTAGTTTTAGATCTGTTTCAGTAGATGCACTTTTGTCATTTTTGCCATGATTGATGTGTGCATCCTATGAACCTGAGTCCTACATGTGTTTTGTAATATGCCATGCTATCTTTCCAGGGGTGTATGCCATGTATTTTTGTGATCTTTGTGGTGACTAGCACAAGCATGTAAACTAGGGATCATATTGATGATGATTTCAGGGACTTAGTAATTTCACTAAGTCATTCCCTGCTGTTATTTTTATGCCATGTGTTCATGTTGTTTCAGAGAGAACTATGCCTCTTTTGAGCATGATCAGTAAGAGTGTTTTGAACACATGGATTTGCTCTATCCATCAATGCCTTTTCTTGTAATTATTGAGTGCCATAGCTTGAGTCAATTGAGCTCTACTTTTGCTATAAAATGTTACTGGCAGATTGTTTACATGTTATTCGATTTTGCCAAGCTTGTTGTAGTTGATCCTTACATGATATGGTGTTATTCATGCCATGTCTAGTTTCTATGCCATGTCTTCTTGGTGGGTGTATGCTTAGTTTATCATGAAATGCCCTGTAGTGAGTGTATCGAGCTCGTAAACATGCCTACTTGTTATCTGTTTTTGACATGTCCAGTTTTCTGCAAAGTCTGGAAACTGTAACGAAACTTGCTTAATTGACATGGGTGCTATTATATTTTTTTGTCCTTTTGGCTCATGGTCACTAAGGGACTTTTGTTCTATGTTTTGATTAGATTCATTCCATGCCTTGTTTTGCTATATTGTGTTCCTGTAGCTGGTTGTTTCCTTGCTCTAAACATGTCATCCTGATGTTAAGTCTGTGAAGCTGATATATTTTTGCACTTTTGCCATGCTTGTTTGAACCTGTTATGGTGTGATTTAGCCGTAGCTCAGTGTTCCTCTTTTGTCAAGCATCTTGAGTAGATCACTACCATATGCTTTGCTGATATTTTTGGGTGCAGTAGCTTAATTTCTTGTTGCATGCTAAGTGGCATCATGCTGTTAAACGCAGAAATATGTCATTCTTGTTTTGCTTGTCATTTGCAAACCGTGCATCCGATTCCGGTGATCTTTATATCGATTTAAACCGAAATCACCTCACCTTTCCAGTGGCATAGTTGGTTTGCCAAGATTATGCCTTGTTCATCTTTCCTTCCGGAGCACGCATATGCATTGCATACCACATCTCGCATATCATGCCATGTGTTGCATCATGTTGCTTGTGCATGCATCGTGATTGATAGTTGTTCCTTTGCTTGTGTTCTTGCCTTGGGTAGAGCCGGGAGATGAGTACGTGAACGAGGAACCTGTTGAGAACACTTACGAGGACCAAGCTTTCGACAACTCTGAGAACCTTGCAGGCAAGATGACCATACCCTCGAAATCACTTCTATCTTTGCTTGCTAGATGCTCGCTCTTTTGCTATGCCTATGCTGCGATACCTACCACTTGCTATGTCATGCCACCCATATTGACATGTCAAACCTCTAACCATCCTTTCCTAGCAAACTGTTGATTGGCTATGTTACCGCTTTGCTCAGCCCCTCTTATAGCGTTGCTAGTTGCAGGTGAAGATGAAGTTTGTTCCATGTTGGAACATAATTATTTTGGGATATCACAATATCTCTTATTTAATTAATGCATCTATATACTTGGTAAAGGGTGGAAGGCACGGCCTTATGCCTGGTGTTTTGTTCCACTCTTGCCACCCTAGTTTCCGTCATACCAGTGTTATGTTCCTTGATTTTGCGTTCCTTACACGGCTGGGTGATTTATGGGACCCCCTTGACAGTTCGCTTTGAATAAGACTCCTCCAGCAAGGCCCAACTTTGGTTTTACCATTTGCCACCTAAGCCTTTTTCCCCCGGGTTTTCGCGAGCCCGAGGGTCATCTTTATTTTAACCCCCCCCCCCCCCCGGGCCAGTTCTCCTTCGATTGCTGGTCCAAACTAGAGCGCTTTGCAGCGCCACCTCAAGGAAACTTGTGGTCTGGTTTTAGTTGTACGCACTGCTCATCCGGTGTGCCCTGAGAACGAGATATGTGCAGCTCCTATCGGGATTTGTCGGCACATTCGGGCAGCTTTGCTGGTCTTGTTTTATTACTATCGAGATGTCTTGTAGTCCGGGATTCCGAGACTGATCGGGTCTTCCCGATAGAAGGAATATCCTTCGTTGACCGTGAGAGCTTATAATGGGCTAAGTTGGGACACCCCTGCAGGGTATTATCTTTCGAAAGCCGTGCCCGCGGTTATGAGGCAGATGGGAATTTGTTAATGTCCGGTTGTAGAAAACCCGAAGTTGATCTCAATTAAAACACATCAACCGCGTGTGTAACCGTGATGGTCTCTTCTCGGCGGAGTCCGGGAAGCGAACACGGTGTTGGAGTTATGTTTGACGTAAGTTGTTCTAGGATCACTTCTTGATCACTTCTAGCTTCACGATCGTGCTTTGCTTCTCTTCTCGCTCTCTTTTGCGTTGTTAGCCACCATATATGCTAGTCGCTTGCTGCAGCTCCACCTCACAACCCTATCCTACCTTTAAGCTTAAATAGTCTTGATCTCGCGGGTGTGAGATTGCTGAGTCCCCATGACTCACAGATTCTACCAAAACAGTTGCAGGTGCCAACGATGCCAGTGCAGATGATGTTGGGGAACGTAGTAATTTCAAAAGTTTTCCTACGCACACGCAAGATCATGGTGATGCATAGCAACGAGAGGGGAGAGTGTTGTCTACGTACCCTCGTAGACCGAAGCGGAAGCGTTGACGCAATGTAGAGGAAGTAGTCGTACGTTCTCCTCGCGATCCAACCGATCACAACACCGTTACTCCGGCACCTCCGAGTTCTTGGCACACGTTCAGCTCGATGACGATCCCCGGGCTCCAATCCAGCAAAGCGTCGGGGAAGAGTTCCGTCAGCACGACGGCGTGGTGACGATCTTAATGTGTTACCGGCGCAGGGCTTCGCCTAAGCACTGCAACGATATGACCGAGGTGGAATTTGGTGGAAGGGGGCACCGCACACGGCTAAGGAAAGATCTCAAAGATCAATTGTGTGTCTATGGGGTGCCCCCTGCCCCCGTATATAAAGGATGGAGGAGGAGGAGGCCGGCCAAGGCTTGGTGCGGCCAGGATGTGGAGTCCTACTAGGACTCCAAGTCCTAGTAGGAGTCCACCAAGAGGGGAGGAAGGGAGAAGGAATAGGAGGAGTAGGAAAGGTGGCCGGCCCCCTTTTCCCTAGTCCAATTCGGACTAGAGGGGAGGGGGGGCGCAGCAGCCTTTTCCTCTTCCCACTAAAGCCCATCAAGGCCCATTACTTCTCCCGTAATCCCGTAACTCCCCGATACTCCCGAAAATACCCGAATCACTCAGAACCTTTCCGATGTCCGAATATAGTCGTCCAATATATCGATCTTTACGTCTCGACCATTTCGAGACTCCTCGTCATGTCCCCGATCTCATCCGGGACTCCGAACTCCTTCGGTACATCAAAACTCATAAACTCATAATATAACTGTCATCGAAACCTTAAGCGTGCGGACCCTACGGTTCGAGAACAATGTAGACATGACCGAGACACGTCTCCGGTCAATAACCAATAGCGGGACCTGGATGCCCATATTGGCTCCTACAAATTCTGCGAAGATCTTTATCGTTCAGACCGCATAACAACATACGTTGTTCCCTTTGTCCATCGGTATGTTACTTGCCCGAGATTCGACCGTCGGTATCCAATACCTAGTTCAATCTCGTTACCGGCAAGTCTCTTTACTCGTTCCGTAATACATCATCCCGCAACTAACTCATTAGTTGCAATGCTTGCAAGGCTTTAAGTGATGTGCATTACCGAGAGGGCCCAGAGATACCTCTCCGACAATCGGAGTGACAAATCCTAATCTCGAAATACGCCAACCCAACATGTACCTTCGGAGACACCTGTAGAGCACCTTTATAATCACCCAGTTACATTGTGACGTTTGGTAGCACACAAAGTGTTCCTATGGTAAACGGGAGTTGCATAATCTCATAGTTAAAGGAACATGTATAAGTCATGGATAAAAGCAATAGCAACATACTAAACGATCGGGTGCTAAGCTAATGGAATGGGTCATGTCAATCAGATCATTCAACTAATGATGTGATCTCGTTAATCAAATAACAACTCTTTGTTCATGGTTAGGAAACATAACCATCTTTGATTAATGAGCTAGTCAAGTAGAGGCATACTAGTGACACTCTGTTTGTCTATGTATTCACACATGTATTATGTTTCTAGTTAATACAATTCTAGCATGAATAATAAACATTTATCATGATATAAGGAAATAAATAATAACTTCATTATTGCCTCTAGGGCATATTTCCTTCAGTCTCCCACTTGCACTAGAGTCAATAATCTAGATCACATCACCATGTGATTAACATCAATAGTTCACATCATCATGTGATTAACACCCATAGTTCACATCGCTATGTGACCGACACCCAAAGGGTTTACTAGATTCAGTAATCTAGTTTACATCGCTATGTAATTAACACCCAAAGAGTACTAAGGTGTGATCATGTTTTGCTTGTGAGAGAATCTTAGTCAACGGGTCTGCTACATTCAGATCCGCATGCACTTTGCAAATTTCTATGTCAACAATACTCTGCACGGAGCTACTCTAGCTAATTGCTCCCACTTTCAATATGTATCTGGATCGAGACTTAGAGTCATCTAGATCAGTGTCAAAACTTGCATCGACGTAACCTTTTACGACGAACCTTTTTGTCACATCCATAATCGAGAAACATATCCTTATTTTACTAAGGATAATTTTGACCGATGTCCAGTGATCTACTTCCTAGATCACTATTGTACTCCCTTGCTTAACACAGTGTAGGGTATACAATAGATCTGGTACATAGCATGGCATACTTTATAGAATCTATGGCTGAGGCATAGGAAATGACTTTCATTCTCTTTCTATCATCTGTCGTGGTCGGGCTTTGAGTCTTACTCAATTTCACACCTTGTAATACAGGCAAGAACTCTTTCTTTGACTGTTCCATTTTGAACTACTTCAAAATCTTTTCAAGGTATGTACTTATTGAAAAACTTATCAAGCGTCTTGATCTATCTCTATAGATCTTGATGCTCAATATGTAAGCAGCTTCATCGAGGTCCTTCTTCGAAAAACTCCTTTCAAATACTCCTTTATGCATTACAGAATAATTCTACATTATTTCCGATCAATAATATGTCATTTACATATACTTATCAGAAATGCTGTAGTGCTCCCACTCACTTTCTTGTAAAATACAGGCTTCACCGCAAGTCTGTATAAAACTATATGCTTTGATCAACTTATCAAAGTGTATATTCCAACTCCGAGATGCTTGCACCAGTCCATAGATGGATCGCTGGAGTTTGCATATTTTGTTAACACCTTTAGGATCGACAAAACCTTCTAGTTGCATCGTATACAACTCTTCTTTAATAAATCCATTAAGGAATGTAGTTTTGTTTATCCATTTGCCAGATTTCATAAAATGCGGCAATTGCTAACATGATTCGGACAGACTTAAGCATAGATACGAGTGAGAAACTCTCATTGTAGTCAACACCTTGAACTTGTCGAAAACCTTTTGCGACAATTCTAGCTTTGTAGATAGTAACACTACTATCAGTGTCCGTCTTCCTCTTCAAGATCCATTTATTTTCTTTGGCTTGCCGATCATCGGGCAAATCCATCAAAGTCCATACTTTGTTCTCATACATGGATCATATCTCAGATTTCATGGCCTCTAACCATTTCGCGGAATTTGGGCTCATCATCGCTTCCTCATAGTTCGCAAGTTCGTCATGGTCTAGTAACATGACTTCCAGAACAAGATTACCGTACCACTCTGGTGCGGATCTCACTCTGGTTTACCTACGAGATTCGGTAGTTACTTGATCTGAAGTTACATGATCATCATCATTAGCTTCCTCACTAATTGGTGTAGTAGTCACAAGAACAGATTTCTGTGATGAACTACTTTCCAATAAGGGAGAAGGTACAATTACCTTATCAAGTTTTCTAATTTCCTCCCACTCACTTCTTTCGAGAGAAACTCCTTCTCTAGAAAGGATCCATTCTTAGCAACAAAAAGTCTTGCATTCGGATCTGTGATAGAAGGTGTACCCAACAGTCTCCTTTGGGTATCCTATGAAGACACATTTCTCCGATTTGGGTTTGAGCTTATCAGGATGAAACTTTTTCACATAAGCATCGTAACCCCAAACTTTAAGAAATGACAACTTTGGTTTCTTGCCAAACCACAGTTCATATTGTGTCGTCTCAACGGACTTTAGATGGTGCCCCTTTTAACGTGAATGCAGCTGTCTCTAATGCATGATCCCAAAATGATATTGGTAAATCGGTAAGAAACATCATAGATTGTACTATATCCAATAAAGTACGGTTATGACGTTCGGACACACCATTATGCTGTGGTGTTCCAGGTGGCATGAATTTGTGAAACTATTCCACACGGTTTTAACTGAAGGCCAAAACTCGTAACTTAGATATTTTACCTCTGCGATCATATCGTAGAAACTTTTTATTTTCTTGTTACGATGATTATCCACTTCACTCTGAAATTCTTTTGAACTTTTCAAACGTTTCAGACTTATGTTTCATTAAGTAGATATACCCATATCTGCTTAAATCATCTGTGAAGTTCTGAAAATAATGATACTTGTCGCGAGCCTTAATATTCATCGGACCACATACATCAGTATGTATGATTTCCAACAAATCTGTTGCTTGCTCCTATTGTTCCGGAGAACGGCGTCTTAGTCATCTTGCCCAAGAGGCATGGTTCGCAAGCATCAAGTGATTCATAATCAAGTGATTCCAAAAGTCCATTAGCATGGAGTTTCTTCATGCGCTTTACACCAATATGACCTAAACGGCAGTGCCACAAATAAGTTGCACTATCATTATTAACTTTGCATCTTTTTGGCTTCAATATTATGAATATGTGTATCACTACGATCGAGATCCAACAAACCAATTTCGTTGGTGTGTATGACCATAGAAGGTTTTATTCATGTAAACAGAACAACAATTGTTCTCTAACTTAAATGAATAACTGTACTTCAATTAACATGATCAAATCATATTCATGCTTAACACAAACACCAAATAACACTTATTTAGTTTCAACACTAATCCCGAAAGTATAGGGAGTGTGTGATGATGATCATATCAATCTTGGAACCACTTCCAACACACATCGTCACCTTGCCCTTTAACTAGTCTTTGTTCATTCTGCAACTCCCGTTTCGAGTTACTAATTTTAGCAACTGAACTAGTACCAAATACTGAGGGGTTGCTATGAACACTAGTAAAGTACACATCAATAACATGTATATCAAATATACTTATGTTCACTTTGCCATCCTTCTTATCCGCCAATCACTTGGGGTAGTTCCGCTTCCAGTGACCAGTCCCTTTGCAGTAGAAGCACTTAGTCTTAGGCTTAGGACCAGACTTGGGCTTTTTCACTTGAGCAGCAACTTGCTTGCTGTTCTTCTTGAAGTTCCCCTTCTTTCCTTTTTGCCCTTTTCTTGAAACTAGTGATCTTGTCAACCATCAACACTTGATGTTTTTCTTTGATTTCTACCTTCGCCGATTTTAGCATCGCGAAGAGCTTGGGAATATTTTCCGTTATCCCTTGCATATTATAGTTCATCACGAAGTTCTACTAACTTGGTGATGGTGACTAGAGAATTCTGTCAATCACTATTTTATCTGGAAGATTAACTCCCACTTGATTCAAGCGATTGTAGTACTCAGACTATCTGAGCACATGCTCACTAGTTGAGCGATTCTCCTTCATCTTTTAGCTATAGTACTTGTTGGAGACTTCATATCTCTCAACTCGGGTATTTGCTTGAAATATTAACTTCAACTCCTGGAACATCTCGTATGGTCCATGACGTTCAAAACGTCTTTGAAGTCCCGATTCTAAGCAGTTAAGCATGGTGCACTAAACTATTAAGTAGTCATCATATTGAGCTAGCAAAACCTTCATAACGTCTGCATCTGCTCCTGCAAAAGGTCCGTCACCTAGCGGTGCATCAAGGACAAAATTCTTCTGTGCAGCAATGAGGATAAACCTCAGATTACGGATCCAATCCGCATCATTGCTACTAACATTTTTCAACACAATTTTCTCTAGGAACATATCAAAATAAACACAGGGAAGCAACAATGCGAGCTATTGATCTACAACATAGATATGCTAATACTACCAGGACTAAGTTCATGATAAATTAAAGTTCAATTAATCATATTACTTAAGAACTCCCACTTAGACATCCCTCTAATCTTCTAAGTGATCACGTGATCCAAATCAACTAAACCATGTCCGATCATCACGTGAGATGGAGTAGTTTCAATGGTGAACATCAATATGTTGATCATATCTACTATATGATTCACGCTCGACCTTTCGGTCTCCGTGTTCCGAGGTCATATCTTATATGCATAGCTCGTCAAGTATGACCTGAGTATTCCGCGTGTGCAACTGTTTTGCACCCGTTGTATTTGAACGTAGAGCCTATCACACCCGATCATCACGTTGTCTCTCAGCACGAAGAACTTTCGCAACGGTGCATACTCAGGGAGAACACTTCTTGATAATTAGTGAGAGATCATCTTATAATGCTACCGTCAATCAAAGCAAGATAAGATGCATAAAAGATAAACATCACATGCAATCAATATAAGTGATATGATATGGTCATCATCATCTTGTGCTTGTGATCTCCATCTCCGAAGCACCATCATGATCACCATCGTCACCGGCGCGACACCTTGGTCTCCATCGTAGCATCGTTGTCGTCTCGCCAATCTTGTGCTTCCACGACTATCACTACCGCTTAGTAATAAAGTAAAGCATTACATCGCGATTGCATTGCATACAATAAAGCGACAACCATATGGCTCCTGCCAGTTGTCGATAACTCGGTTACAAAACATGATCATCTCATACAATAAAATTTAGCATCATGTCTTGACCATATCACATCACAACATGCCCTGCAAAAACAAGTTAGACGTCCTCTACTTTGTTGTTGCAAGTTTTACGTGGCTGCTACGGGCTTAAGCAAGAACTCATCTTACCTACGCATCAAAACCACAACGATAGTTTGTCAAATAGACTCCGTTTTAACCTTCTCAAGGACCGGGCGTAGCCACACTCGGTTCAACTAAAGTTGGAGAGACAGTCTTCCGCAAGCCATCTATGTGCAAAGCACGTCGAGGGAACCGGTCTCGCGTAAGCGTACGCGTAAGGTTCGTCCGGATCGTCTCGTCCAACAATACCGCTGAACCAAAGTATGACATGCTGGTAGGCAGTATGACTTATATCGTCCACAACTTACTTGTGTTCTACTCGTGCAAATAACATCAAACCATAAAAACCTAGGCTCTGATACCACTGTTGGGGAACGTAGTAATTTCAAAAGTTTTTCTATGCACACGCAAGATCATGGTGATGCATAGCAACGAGAGGGGAGAGTGTTGTCTACGTACCCTCGTAGACCGAAGCGGAAGCGTTGACGCAATGTAGAGGAAGTAGTCGTACGTTCTCCTCGCGATCCAACCGATCACAGCACCGTTACTCCGGCACCTCCGAGTTCTTGACACACGTTCAGCTCGATGATGATCCCCGGGCTCCGATCCAGCAAAGCGTCGGGGAAGAGTTCCGTCAGCACGACGACGTGGTGACGATCTTAATGTGTTACCGGCGCAGGGCTTCGCCTAAGCACTGCAACGATATGACTGAGGTGGAATTTGGTGGAAGGGGGCACCGCACACGGCTAAGGAAAGATCTCAAAGATCAATTGTGTGTCTATGGGGTGCCCCCTGCCCCCGTATATAAAGGATGGAGGAGGAGGAGGCCGGCCAAGGCTTGGTGCGGCCAGGATGTGGAGTCCTACTAGGACTCCAAGTCCTAGTAGGAGTCCACCAAAAGGGGAGGAAGGGAGAAGGAATAGGAGGAGTAGGAAAGGTGGCCGGCCCCCTTTTCCCTAGTCCAATTCGAACTAGAGGGGAGGGGGGGCGCAGCAGCCTTTTCCTCTTCCCACTAAAGCCCATCAAGGCCCATTACTTCTCCCGTAATCCCGTAACTCCCCGATACTCCCGAAAATACCCGAATCACTCAGAACCTTTCCGATGTCCGAATATAGTCGTCCAATATATCGATCTTTACGTCTCGACCATTTCGAGACTCCTCGTCATGTCCCTGATCTCATCCGGGACTCCGAACTCCTTCAGTACATCAAAACTCATAAACTCATAATATAACTGTCATCGAAACCTTAAGCGTGCGGACCCTACGGTTCGAGAACAATGTAGACATGACCGAGACACGTCTCCGGTCAATAACCAATAGCGGGACCTGGATGCCCATATTGGCTCCTACATATTCTGCGAAGATCTTTATCGGTCAGACCGCATAACAACATACGTTGTTCCCTTTGTCCATCGGTATGTTACTTGCCCGAGATTCGACCGTCGGTATCCAATACCTAGTTCAATCTCGTTACCGGCAAGTCTCTTTACTCGTTCCGTAATACATCATCCCGCAACTAACTCATTAGTTGCAATGCTTGCAAGGCTTTAAGTGATGTGCATTACCGAGAGGGCCCAGAGATACCTCTCCGACAATCGGAGTGACAAACCCTAATCTCGAAATACGCCAACCCAACATGTACCTTCGGAGACACCTGTAGAGCACCTTTATAATCACCCAGTTACGTTGTGACGTTTGGTAGCACACAAAGTGTTCCTACGGTAAACGGGAGTTGCATAATCTCATAGTTAAAGGAACATGTATAAGTCATGGATAAAAGCAATAGCAACATACTAAACGATCGGGTGCTAAGCTAATGGAATGGGTCATGTCAATCAGATCATTCAACTAATGATGTGATCTCGTTAATCAAATAACAACTCTTTGTTCATGGTTAGGAAACATAACCATCTTTGATTAATGAGCTAGTCAAGTAGAGGCATACTAGTGACACTCTGTTTGTCTATGTATTCACACATGTATTATGTTTCCAGTTAATACAATTCTAGCATGAATAATAAACATTTATCATGATATAAGGAAATAAATAATAACTTTATTATTGCCTCTAGGGCATATTTCCTTCAGATGACGCATCCGAGCTCAGTTCGACGAGGAACGTGGTCGTTACTATGTGTCTTTTCCTGATGATCAGTAGTGGAGCCCAGTTGGGACGATCGGGGATCTGTGTAGCATTTGGGGTAGTCTTCTTTCATTTTGGTTCCGTAGTCGGACCTTGAGTGTAATCTGATTGATGGATGTTTATTTATGTATTGTGTGAAGTGGCGACTGTAAGCCAACTATGTATCTCTTTCCCTTATGTACTACATGGGTTGTGTGAAGATTACCTCACTTGCGACATTGCTTTCAATGCGGTTATGCCTCTAAGTCGTGCTTCGACACGTGGGAGATATAGCTGCATCGAGGGCGTTACAAAGTGCCACTTATAATGAAACACATCTAACTTGGTAGAGTGATTTTGGTTGGATCTTTCATATGGTGTCTAGATTGCATTCTTCCAATTTGTTGAAATGCCTTCTGCTTAGCGTTTTTCATACATTTTCCATCCTCCTACAATGTGGTTGCCATACATAAAAGTTGTGTTCGTTAGTATCATGCATCAACGAATTTGGAAGTGCGAATTTCATTCCTTTTTCTTGTGTGTTTACTTGACAATGCAAAATCTAAAAGGACAAAGGCACGGAATGATGGTGGTCCTCTAGAGCAACCGAAACAGAGGATCTCTGCAGATTCTCCTGCTACTCCTACTGCAGTGCAAGTTCCAAATCTCATCTCCCCTACTCCACAACCCCAGGTGCTTGCTCTAACATGGCAGTGCGATATCTGGTTGCATGTTGCATATGGTTCCTAGTTTGTATTGCTCCTAATTTGTTAAATTGCATCTCCTTAGCTTACACATTATACATGTGAATATGATACACCTTCATGTTTTTGGTACATACTACATCTGCCTATCACACCATGTTCTTCCATCAAACTACCGTTCTTGTGTATCCTGCATCTATCGCTTATGATGAGACAGTCACACCCGTGGGTTAGTATGAGACGCGCTACTCTTATAAAGAGTGCCGTTTCATCCTCTCCACATGATTCTCAAGAAACAGCAAGCCTAAATGAAGATATTGAACGTAGCTCTGTACTTGAAGACCGCACTTCCCCTACACCACCATCGCAGGTGCTTGCTCTAACTTCGCAGTGTGATATGTGGTTGCATGTTGCATACGGCATCTAGCTTGTAATGCTTCTAATTAGGGTAAATTGCATCTTCTTATTTTACACATTATTCCTTTGTATATGACAGGCCTTCTTATTTTTGGTACAAACTACATCTATGTGTTAACCATGTTCGTACATGAAACTACCTCCCTTCTGTATCCTGCATCAATCACTTACGGTGAGGCACCTGTATTCGTTGCTATTTGCATATTATTTCTAGCCTATTGCCATGTATTGCTTCTAATTTGGTCAAATACATTTGTTAGGCCAACCTTTTAATTTGGCAGAGTGATATTGGTTTCATCTTTCATGTGGTTTCTAGCTTGCATTGCTTCTAACAAGTTCAAACATCTTGTGCTTAGTTTACACTTTATACATCATACATGTCAATATGTCACGCCGTCCTGTTCTTTATATATATTCCATCCTCCTATCATGTGGCTGCCTTACATGAAAGTAGTGTTCGTCAGTATCATGCATCAATTAGTTCTGAAGAGAAAATTTTATTCCTCTTTCTTGTGGGTTTGACTTGACAAGGCAAAATAAAAAAAGAGGAAGGAAAAGAGTAAGGAAGGCGATGATGGTGGTCCTCTGCAGCAACGTAAAGGGAGCATCTGTACGGATTCTCCTTGTATTGCTAGTGCATTACAAGTTCCAAGTCTCCGCTCCCCTACTCCACCATCCAAGGAGCTTGCTCTAACTTGGCAGTGTGATATATGGTTGCATGTTGCATATGGTATCTAGCTTGTATTGCTCCTAATTAGTGTAAACTGCATCTGCTTAGCTTACACATGATACATGTGAATATGACACACTTTCCTGGTTTTGGTACATACTATATCTGTCTATCACACCATGTTCTTACATGAAACTACTCTTCTTGTGTATCCTGCCTCAGTCACTTATGACGGGACACCTTTAAGTTGGCAGTGTGATATTGGTTTGCGTCTTGAATATGATTTCTAGCATGTAGTGCTTCTAGTTTGATGAACTCCACCTATGATGAGACATTTGTAACTTGGCAGCGTGATATTGATTGCACCTTCCATACGGTGTCTAGCTTGCAATGCTTCTAATTTGTTGAAGTGCCTTCTACTTAGTGACCACATCATAGGTATCATGACTTTGCCTTTCATCAGAGTAGTTTTCATCAAAATCATGCATGAATAAGTTCTAAAGAGCCAATTTTATTCCTTTTTCTTGTCGGTTTGACCTCACAATGCAAAATCAATAAAGCGGAAGGAAATTGGTTCGTCAAAATTGGTTTCATGTTAGTTACCACATCATAGGTATCATGACTTTGCCTTTCATCAGAGTAGTGTTCGTCAAAATCATGCATGAATAAGTTCTGAAGAGCCAATTTTATTCCTTTTTCTTGTCGGTTTGACCTCACAATGCAAAATCAATAAAGCGGAAGGAAATTGGTAAGGCATTGGATGATGGTGGACCTTCCGAGCAACTGAAATGGAGGGTCTCTACAGATTCTACTCTGCCATCCTCCCAACAAGGTTCGCAAGACAACGCAAGGCTAGACAGTCAACGTAGTTGTGTAGATGATGAGCACATCTACCCTACTCCACCATCACAGGTGCCTGCTCTAACTTGGCACTATTATATGTGGTTGCATGTTCCGTATGATGTCTAGCTTGTATTGCTTCTAACTTTGTTGAATTGTATCTGCTTACTTTACACATAATGTTGTGAATATGACACGTGATCCTATTTCTAGAACATACTATATCTGATCACACCATGTTCTTACATCAAACTACTATTCTTGCATATCCCGCATCAGTCACTTATGATAAGGCACATTTAAGTCACCACTGTGATATTGGTTGTGTCTTGCATATGATTTCTAGCATGTACTCCTTCTAATTTGTTGAAAGGCCATACAGTTTGAACTTGCCAGAGTGATATTGGTTGCATCTTTCATATGGTGTCTAGCTTGCAGTGTTTCTAATTTGTTGAAATGCCTTCTACTTAGTTACCACATCATAGGTGTGAATATGTCATGCCATCCTGTTTTTGGTTCATATTCCATCCTCACATCATGCGTTTGCCTTTCATCCGAGTAGTGTTCGTCAGTATCATGTATGAATGAGTTCTGAAGAGCGAATTTTATTCCTTTTTCTTATCGGTTTGACTTCACAATGCAAAATCATTACAGCTGAAGGAAATTAGTCCGGCAGTGGATGATGGTGGTCCTCTGGAGCAACTCTAATAGGGGGTCTCTATAGATTCTACTCCGCCAACCTCCCAACAAGATTCACAAGACAACACAAGGCTGGACAGTCAACGTAGGTGTGTAGATGATGAGCACATGTCCCCTACTCCACCATCACAGGTGCTTGCTCTAACTTGGCACTATTATATGTTGCATGTTGCGTATGATTTCTAGCTTGTATTGCTTCTAACTTTGTTGAATTGCATCTGCTTACTTCACACATAATGCCTATGAATATGATACGTGTTCCTGTTTCTAGAACATACGTGTACAAGATGTGCACATCTCCCCTACTCCACCATCACAGGTGCTTGCTCTAACTTGGAACTGTTATATGTGGTTGCGTGTTCCGTATGATGTCTAGTTTGTATTGCTTTTGATTATGTTGAATTGCGTCTGTGTAGCTTACAACTTATACCTGCAACGATCACTTACCCATAATACACATTTAACATGGGACAGTGATGTAGGTTGCTTCTTGCATTGTATTCTAGCTTGTACTGCTTCTAATTTCTTGAAATGGCACTTACACGAGACACTTTTTACCTGATAGAGTGATATTGGTTGCATGTTCATATGGTGCCTAGCTTTCATTTATTCTAATTTTGTTGAAATGCCTTCTGCTTACTATTTTTCATACATATTCCATCCTCCTATCATACGTGTGAATATGCAATGCTGTCTTTTTTGTATATGTTCCATCCTCCTATCCTGCGCTTGCCTTACATCAAAGTAGTGTTCGTCTTTATCATGCATCAATCAGTTATGTAGAGCTAATTTTATTCATCTTCTTGTGGTTTTGACTTCATAAGGTAATATCAGAAAATAGGAAGGAAAAGAGTAAGTTAGTGGATGTTGGTGTCCTCCGCACCGACGCAAACAGAGACTCTCTAGATTTGCCACTGCTACTGCTAATGAAGTTGAAGTCCCAAGTCTAAATGATGAGTTGAAAGTGCAACTATCCCTGGGTGGTTTTGGTAATTCCTAACAAAATATAGCTCATTGAGCTAACATTATTCCAAGAGTAATATTTCAGGAAAAGCTCAATGAATGGCATGGCATGGATGAGGAAAGTGGATCCCTCAAAATTCTAAGGACAAAAAGAATTGGCTCAAGCTTCAAGATCAAGACTCTATATTTTATATTTTAGTGATCCAAGATCACATTGAGTCCATAGGAAAAGCCAATACTATCAAGGAGGGATGAGGTGTTGCTTAATGAGTTTTTTGCTTCATGTGCTTAGTGATATGCTCCAAAACCCTCAACAACCTTCCCACATCCACATATGACCTAAACCAAAAGTCAAACTCGGCCCCACCGATTCTTTCTATCCGGAGCCACCGAGTTTGAAATGTCATAGCCACTGCCACAAACCCTAGGCAAATCGGTCACATCGATAGGGATCTCGGTCTCACCGAGATGAGATTGCAATCTCTCTGTTTCCCTTCATAACGTTTTGGTCTAACCGAAGTGAGCGATCGGTCCCACCGAGATTGCAATGTAAACTCTCTGTTTCCCTTTCGTAACATTTCGGTCTCACCGAAAAGAGCGAACCGGTCCCACCGAGTTTACCTGACCAACTCTCTGGTTAGCTTATTACGAAAATTGATCCCACCGAGTTTGTGTAATCGGTCACACCGAGATTACGTTATGCCTGAACCCTAACCATATCGGTCCTACCGAGTTGCATCTCAGTCTCACCGAAAATCCTAACGGTCACTAGGTTTGCTGAATCGGTCCGACCGAGTTTAACTATTCGGTCCCACCGAGTTTGGCAAATTGTGTGTAACGGTTAGATTTTGTGTGAAGGCTATATATACCCATCCACCCACTCTTCATTCGAGGAGAAAGCCATCAGAACACATCTACACTTCCAATACACATGTTCTGAGAGAGAACCACCTTCACTTGTGTTGAGGTCAAGATATTCCATTTCTACCATATGAATCTTGATCTCTAGCCTTCCCAAGTTGCTTTCCACTCAAATCTTCTTTCCCCCAAATCCAAATCCTGTGAGATAGAGTTGAGTGTTGGGGAGACTATCATTTGAAGCACAAGAGCAAGGAGTTCATCATCAACACACCATTTGTTACTTCTTGGAGAGTGGTGTCTCCTAGATTGACTTGGTGTCACTTGGGAGCCTCCGACAAGATTGTGGAGTTGAACCAAGGAGTTTGTAAGGGCAAGGAGATCGCCTACTTCGTGAAGATCTACCGCTAGTGAGGCAAGTCCTTCGTGGGCGACGGCCATGATGGAATAGACAAGGTTGCTTCTTCGTGGACCCTTTGTGGGTGGAGCCCTCCATGGACTCGCGCAACCGTCACCCACCGTGGGTTGAAGTCTACATCAACGTGGATGTACGATAGCACCACCTATCGGAACCACGACAAAAACATCTGTGTCTCCAATTGCGTTTGAATCCTCCAAACCCTTCCCTTTACATTCTTGCAAGTTGCATGCTTTACTTTCCCCTGCTCATATACTCTTTTGCATGCTTGCTTGAATTGTGTGGAGATTGCTTGACTTGTGCCAAGATAGCTAAAATCTGCCAAGAACTAAAATCGGGAAAAGGCTAGATTTTTATTTGGTCAAGTAGTCTAATCACCCCCCCCCCTCTAGACATACTTTCGTTCCTACAAGTGGTATCAGAGCGTTGGTCCCCATTTGCTTTGATTTCCATAGCTTTTGGTGGTCATAGCCTTGGTTTCACAACCTAGGAGAGTATGGCGTCTAGCGAGGGAAATTATCACCGTAGAGGTCCTTACTTTGATGGTACTAATTTTGCTAGTTGGAAGCATAAGATGAAAATGCATATTCTTGGACATAACCCCGCCGTTTGGGCTATTGTGTGTGTTGGTTTGCAAGGTGACTTCTTTGATGGAAAAGAACCGAACCGTGAAGCTACCGTGGAAGAGTTGAAGATGATGCAATACAACGCTCAAGCTTGTGACATCCTCTTCAATGGATTGTGCCCCGAAGAATTCAACAAAATCAGTCGTCTTGAGAATGCAAAGGAAATTTGGGATACCTTGATTGATATGCACAAAGGTACCGACTCCGTCAAGGAATCCAAATTGGATGTGCTCCAAAGTCAACTTGACATGTTCAAAATGAAGGATGGTGAAGGTGTCGCTGAAATGTACTCTAGGCTTGCTCTTATCACAAATGAGATTGTCGGCTTAAGAAGTGAAGAGATGACCGATAGATTCATCATCAATAAGATTCTAAGAGCCTTGGATGGAAGATATGATACCATGTGCACATTGATCCAAATGATGCCAAATTACAAGGATCTCAAGCCAACGGAAGTCATCGGAAGAATTGTTGCTCATGAGATTTCACTCAAGGATAAAGAGGAACTTCACAACAAATCAAGTGGTGCTTACAAAGCCTCATGTGAAATCCCCACATCATCAAGTGAGAAACAAACCTTCAATGAAGAATTGAGCTTAATGGTGAAGAACTTCAACAAGTTCTACAAGAGTAGAAGCAAAGAGAAAAGCTCCTAGTCAAGGTCCTACAATGACAAAAGATCTTCTAGTTAAGAGCGAAACTGCTACAATTGTGGAAGGGCCGGACACTATTCCAATGAGTGTACGGCTCCCTACAAGAGAAGAGAAGATTCTCCTAAGAGAAGAAGTAAAAGAGAAGAATCACCATCTAGAGAAAGAAGGAGTAGAGATGATCGTTATGAACGAAGATCCTCATGGAGAAGCAAGGGTTCGGAAAGAAAGGGAAAATCATCAAGGAGCTACACAAAACGAAGACATCAAGCTCATGTTGGTGAATGGGTATCCGGCTCCGACTCCGACAACCACTCCGAAGGAAGCTATCATTCCGACTCCGAATATACTCAAGATGAAGGTGTTGCCGGTCTAGCTCTTGTGACAACCAACTCCTAAGACAGATTTGACTCACCAAATGAAGGAGTTGGAACATGCTTCATGGCTAAAGGACCAAAGGTATCACACCCCGAGTATGTTGATTTCACTAGTGATGAAGATGACTTGTTAGGTGATGATGATTTACTTGTTGACAACTCTAATGATGAATACTATGATGAAATGTATCTATCCAGTCAAAACACTCCGTAGATTAGAGTTGAATTGCAAATTTAGGGTTAGGTTTCTGCCGAAACCATCTCGGACCCACCGGGTTGCAGAACTCGGTTCCACCGATTCGGCCAAGGCCATTCCACATGTGGTTCTCGGTCTGACCGAGAATTGCAAATCAATGTGACCGAGTTCAGGACTTTGTGAAACACTAGCATACTCGGTGCCACCGAACTGTGACTCGGTCTGACCGAGTTCACTAGTTTTGGTTCCAACAGCTGCTTCGGTATCACCGAGTTTGCAAATCGGTTGATCCGAAATGCTTTCTGTGGAAAACTAAAACTAAGTTTTTGACTCATTCTTTTGCAAAAATCTCTGTATTTTGTGATGCTCATCCACTCTATCTCATTTACAATCTATTCACAGGGTCTGCAGTCAGTGTTTGCAACATGTCTGACCAAAGTGACAGCCAGAACAAGTTAGAGGAGCAGGTTCACTTGAGTGAGGGCACTAGTCCCTCTAGCAGCTCAGATGAGGGTAGCAGAAGCACCCCAAGCAACTTGCCAAAGGCTGCCACTAGAGCAAGCAAGAAAAGGACTTCAGAGTCTGAAGATGAAGATTATGTGGCAGAGGAATAAGAAGCCACTTTAAAGAAGAAAGTGCTCAAGAAGGAATATGGCTCAGCTGCAGCCACAAAGCCAGGACTGAAGATCAAAAGGACAGCAGGGAGACAACCCATGTCTAAAGCCAGAGCCTCTTCTCAAGCATCTTTGGAATCTCAACCCAAAGAGGCTGCTGCAAATGAGAAAAAGGAAAGAAAGAGGGGCAGATGGTGCAAGAAGGTTGATCCAATGGCTGAATTTGAGAAGCACTCTTCATAAGAAGAAGAAGAAGAGGAAGAGGTTGCTGCACCAGCACCCAAGGCACAAAAGCTAATGGGTGATGCTATAAGGACAGGGGCTACATCTTCAAAGCCCAAAGAAGCACCCAAAGCTGCCTCCAAGCCCAAGAGTGCACCCAAGAGGAATACCAGGAACATATCTGCTGCTGAGAAGAACAAGGACCCAATGCCTGAAGTTGCTGCTGATGAAGAAGATGAAGAGCATGTTCTGAGAAAGCTCAAACCCAAGATTCCAGACCACAATGATGTTCATCCTGCGGCTGAGAACATGAAGCTCAGAAGAGAATCAGGGCTGAGGAAATGGATAGAGACAGATCCATATGCTACGAGGAGAAGGACTGCTATTGATTACAGGTTCCACACAAAGGAACAGCAAGACTTCTATGAGACAGTGCTGCTGGACAAGAAACCCATAGTGTGTGATATGAGGTGGGTCGACTGGACCTACATGAAGCAAAATGAAGAACACTATCCTGGAGTGTATGACAGCTTCAATGCTTGTGGAGTTGCAGACTTTGTTGGGCAGAAGCTCACAAAGTGGAATGAGGAGCTCATAATGCAATTCTACTCCACATCACATTTCTATCCAGATGGCAGGATAGTTTGGATGTCTGAAGGTACTAGGTACCACTCAACTATTGAGGAATCGGCCAATCTGATCAATGCCCCAAAGGAAGAAGAAGATGACTTGGATGTTTATGCTAAGAAGAAGATGGATCACAATTCCATGTCAAACATGTATAAGGAGATCCCAAACAAAGCACTTGAGACTTTCAAGTTTGGATCAGTCCATTTTCTTCTGTCAGGGCTGCCTACAATCAACTGGATCCTAAGGCATACTCTTCTGCCTAAGTCAGGTGACCACAACATGATCAGAGGGCGTGCAATTAACTTGCTACACATATTTGATGTGCCACAGAAGTTCAAAGTCATGAGGCTCATTGTTGAGACTATCAAGAGGACAGCAGCTGATCAAAAGAGAAGTTGTGGATAAGCCCCACATATTCAGGAGTTGATTAACTCGAAGATGGGCATAGGCACATACCTGTTGGATAAGGAACACTTGCCCATTCATCCAGATTTCAAGGACAATCAAGTTGTAATGAATGAGAATGAACCATCATCAGTACATGCTCAAGCAAAGAAGGAGAAGGCAAAGATGGAGAAAGCTGCCAAGATGACAACTCAAGAGGAGGCATCTGAGTACTTTCTGAAGAGCAAGCAGGAGCAGCTTGGTTATCTGATAGCATCAACTCTGAGGATTGAGAAAGGACTAGCCACCCTTACTCGAAACCAAGAGAGCTTGGAAAGAATCATCGAACAAAAGTTCTATGACTTAGATGTGAAAGTAACAGAGATTCATTCTGTTGTGGAGCAGTTACAGGATGACATGCAGGAGAGGAAGGGCAGGACAACCACTGATGCATTTGCCAGAGTGCCTAGAGCTCAGAGATCATCTGCAGTGCCAGTTTCTGACACCAGAGCCACTACTTCTGCACCAGCTACAACTTCAGTGCCACCAGCTCCAGCATCTACACCAGCTCCAGCTCCGTCTACTTCAACTGAAGCCTTCGTCCTTGGCGTTATCCAGACCCCACCACCTGAAGACCAAGCCTGAGAGTCCTTTAGTGCTATGCATTTTCTATGAACTTTTTGGTAACTTGTTGCCAAAGGGGGAGAAAAATGTATAGATCATAGGCTTCGAGAGAGAGAGAGAGTATGTTGCTTTTGTTCTCTCTTGTCTTCGTGGTTGATAGTTTGTTTGCTTTTGATTTTTTGAGATACTATGCTTATTTGTGAGACATCGATGATCATGTGGTTGATCATAAGCTACACTTATGCTTGTTAGATGATACTATCATTATCTCTATTTGATCATTCACTTTGCTTGGTGATGAGTGCATGTATTTAAATCTTATCATTTTGAGCGCTCCACCAAGATGTATGTGACATGGAAGAGTAACCCATGATCCTAACTCATTGTGCATTTGCAGTCCAAAGCAAATCTTAAGATATGCACAAATTTAAGGGGAGCTCTTGCTTTTCACATACTTCTCAAAGAGACAATATCTTTCACTCTTATTATCATTTGTCGAAGCTTTGATCTATATGTTGTCATCAATTACCAAAAAGGGGGAGATTGAAAGTGCAACTATCCCTGGGTGGTTTTGGTAATTACTAACAACATATAGCTCATTGAGCTAACATTATTCCAAGAGTAATATTTCAGGAAAAGCTCAATGAATGGCATGGCATGGATGAGGAAAGTGGATCCCTCAAAATTCTAAGGACAAAAAGAATTGGCTCAAGCTTCAAGATCAAGACTCTACATTTTATATTTTAGTGATCCAAGATCACATTGAGTCCATAGGAAAAGCCAATACTATCAAGGAGGGATGAGGTGTTGCCTAATGAGTTTTTTGCTTCATGTGCTTAGTGATATGCTCCAAAACCCTCAACAACCTTCCCACATCCACATATGACCTAAACCAAAAGTCAAACTCGGCCCCACCGATTCTTTCTATCCGGAGCCACCGAGTTTCAAATGTCATAGCCACTGGCACAAACCCTAGGCAAATTGGTCTCACCGATAGGGATCTCAGTCTCACTGAGATGGGATTGCAATCTCTCTGTTTCCCTTCGTAACGTTTCGGTCTAACCGAAGTGAGCGATCGGTCCCACCGAGATTGCAATGTAAACTCTCTGTTTCCCTTACAATACACTTCCAATACAAATGTTCTGAGAGAGAACCACCTACACTTGTGTTGAGGTCAAGATATTCCATTCCTACCATATGAATCTTGATCTCTAGCCTTCCCAAGTTGCTTTCCACTCAAATCTTCTTTCCACCAAATCCAAATCCTGTGAGAGAGAGTTGAGTGTTGGGGAGACTATCATTTGAAGCACAAGAGCAAGGAGTTCATCATCAAGACACCATTTGTTACTTCTTGGAGAGTGGTGTCTCCTAGATTGGTTAGTTGTCACTTGGGATCCTCCAACAAGATTGTGGAGTTGAACCAAGGAGTTTGTAAGGGCAAGGAGATCGCCTACTTCATGAAGATCTACCGCTAGTGAGGCAAGTCCTTCATGGGCGACGGCCATGATGGAAAAGACAAGGTTGCTTCTTCGTGGACCCTTCATGGGTGGAGCCCTCCGTGGACTCATGCAACCGTTACCCTCCGTGGGTTGAAGTCTCCATCAACGTGGATGTACGATAGCACCACCTATCGGAACTACGACAAAAACATCTGTGTCTCCAATTGCGTTTGAATCCTCCAAACCCTTCCCTTTACATTATTGCAAGTTGCATGCTTTACTTTGCGCTGCTCATATACTCTTTTGCATTCTTAATTGAATTGTGTGGAGATTGCTTGACTTGTGCCAAGATAGCTAAAATATGCCAAGAACTAAAATCGGGAAAAGGCTAGATTTTTATTTGGTCAAGTAGTCTAATCACCCCCCCCCCTCTAGACATACTTTCGATCCTACATGAGTTCATATCCCATACTCCACCATCGCCTGTGCTTGCTCTAAGTTGACAGTGTGATAATTGGTTTCATGTTGCATATGTTGTCTAGCCTGTATTTCTTCTATTTTGATTAAATTGCACCTGCTCAGTTTATACGTTATACATGTGCATATGACATGACTTTCTGTGTCTAGAATAAACTACATCTATCTATCTTACCATGTTCTTACATCAAAGTACTTCTGTTGTGTATCCCGCATCAGTCGCTCATGATTGGACGCTTTTAACATGGCAGTTTGACAGTGGTTGCATCTTGCATTGATTTCTATGTTGTACTGCTTCTAATTTTTCGAATTGCCACTTATGACAAGACACTTTTAACTTGGCAGAGTGATATTGGTTGCATCTTTCATATGGTGTCTAGCTTGCATTACTTCTATTTTCTTGAAAATCCTTCTGCTTAGTTTACACATCGGAGCTATGAATATGTCACGTCGTCCTGTTTTTCTTACATATTCATCCTCGTATGGTTGTCTTACATCAAAGTATTGCTTGTCTGTATCATGCATCAATGAGTTCTGAAGAGCAATTTTATTCTTTTGTGTTGAGGGTACGGCTTGACATGTCAAAGTCAAAAAAGAGCAAGCTAAAGAATATAGTAGGGAATGGTGTTACTCGTCGGGTGAAACGGAAAAGGATCTGCCCTCGAGATTCTGCTGGTACTTATAGTGCAGTAGAAGGTCCAAGTCCACCGGCTAAATCTACAAACACAGTATCACCTGCTCCACCAACTGCAGCATCCGCTTCAACTGTACCAGCATCTCAACGAGTTACTCATTTGTTTGCTCCGGAACTGGCCAGTTCCCATGCTACCTTCACACCTACACTACTTCTGAAGAACTTCTGACACAACAGGACTTGGCAAGATCAGATGAACCTCATGAGCATCAACACCAACACGGTACCTGACCGAGTCAAGTTGAAGTTGCATGCTCCTTTATATGTACTCTCGTAGTTTGATGTGCACTAACACTTCCCATACTCGTTGTTGAACTAGCACCACGGCACAAGCGGAAACAGACATCAGGGATAACGCTTGATAGATTAACAAAATCTAAAGGAGGAAGAATGGAGATCCATTTTGAGGCAGGCTTAAAAAGGCCACGTGATGCTACACCATCAGCCAAGTTAGTATCAGAGGCAGCCGTAGCCGTTAGGTGTCATGCACGTATCCTCCCAATGTGGATCCAGTACAGGAATGAGAAAGAAAATACCCAGTTCAACACCTTCCTTGAACATTTATTGATAAGTAATGTTATTCATCACAATTAGTAATATTATCTTGCTCTATCCCATACTTTCTAGCTTCCTCCTAATAAGACTCACATTATTTTTTCAACAGATGAGGTTCAAGTTGGATCCGAAAGATGATGCAACTAAACAAGTATGCACTCATGTTTTTAGTCTGCTCTGCGATAGTATTGGTACCACCTTAGAAAATCTCACTTTGAAGGCAAGGCTAACAATGAAATCGCCCAAACATCTCAAGTGGTATATATTATAGATGAAGACTGGACATCCCTTGTTAAACACTGGTCTGATCCAAAGTATCAGGTAGGCTTTATGTATTTGATCAGACCACATATTGAACTTGTATTTATGTATGTGCCTTACAAGTGTATCTTCTTCTAGGCTAACTATTTGAAGAACAAGACCAACCATTCTAAAGTGAAATTCCAACAGACAACGGGATCTCGTAGCTATATTGCACACTATGAGGCTCTTGTAAATAGCTTCTACTTCCTTCTTTTTTATGTGCCATATTATCGTATCTATATTGACTTGTTCCAAATACAGAGGAAAGCCCGTTCAGACCAAAAAGAACCTGAACCAAATGCAGTACAAATCTTCAAGGATGGCCACACCAGCAAGATGAAGGGCATAAGCACACCAGTTCAAGCCGTTGTTGTAAGTCCTTACTCCTCCTGCCATTGAACTGACTGGTACTATGATGTGTTCATTTAACTGCTTGGTTTGCAGCCAATGTCAGTTACTCTGTTCACTTTTATACATAGTTGTCTCAACGTATCATTTCACCTTACATAGTTAAAAGAGATGACAAATATTCTTTTGGTCTTGATCTGTAATCTAGTTGTGATGTTCACGTGCGCACACAATGATAAAATAGCCTGTTTGTTTTATATCTGTTTGCCCATGATATGAATGATGTCATACTATGTTCATCCTACTTTAAACCATGTCTCTTTATCCTTAGATGTCAACGAATGTGAGGAAGTAGACAATACAGTAGGCATGCTACATGGACATATGTTCCGAAAGTGATTTTATTATGTAGTTGGCACTACAATACATGCTAATGTATTATAGTAGTTCACCAAAATAAGTTATGTATAAACGTGAAATCTACTTTGTTTGTTTTTGTCTCATTAGTAACTTATCTGGTACACTAATCTACAAGTTCAAACTTTCAGCAAGCTATGGAGCAAATGATTGAACAGCCACAACCACCTGAAGGTGACGATGCTATCACATGCACAATGTCACCTCTTGCTGCAGTGCGTCAGTATCTCTCCACTAACAGTGCAAAAAGCACCTTCCTGCGTAATTCTGGGTTGGTTGTCAAGGCAACCTCGTCCAAATCGCCTACTAAAAAAATTGCCGCCTAGACAGAGTGATATATTTGTGCTCCAGACACAAGTCCAATCCCTAATGGACGTCGTTTAAAAAACAAGAATAGTGGTTGACAAATGTTGTCAAGATATGAATGGTTTTGAAACTAGACTATCAGACATTTGCTTTGTTGTTCAAGAGCAATGGCGGAAGAAAGGGGAAGATCATGCTGCTCCATCAGATTCTACAACCTGAAACATTAGCACTCAGGTCATGATCTGTGCTTCTATACATCTGATGGTGCTTTTATCTGCAAGAAATGTAAACTTTATGCCAACAGGCCTTTTATTGTATGGTTGGAATTTATTTTGTTGTGGTGCAGCATTTATGATGCAGCCAAAGGCTGCAGTAATTACGATGCTATTTTTGTATAGTGTAGGTTTATCTTAGTAATGTATTCGACCGAAAGCTTCGTATGACCAACATGCCAACATTCGTCGGGCCCATTCCAATTGGGCTAAAAATGGTTATGGGCCAAAAATTTGCATGTAGCCCACTAAAAATATCTGGGCCTAAATCAGCATCAGCTTTCATATTTTTCTGGTAGGCTTGTGCCCATAGGTGGGCCTTTAACAGGCCTAAACATAATTTGGGCCCTCAGTAACAATAGGCCGTTTACGGGTGTAAATATCTCGAGCCCATAAAAACATGGGCCTTTAATAGACCGAAAGTGACATTGGGCCTTGATTGTGCCAAAAACCCACTGGTCTTAGCAAGCAGAAATGGTGGCCCATTTACAATGCAGATCATTCATATGCCAAACTTCGGACGGGCGGTAAATGCGCCGACCTACTACACGGGCCTTTAACAGGCAGGAAGTTCGGCCGGGCTTGATTAGTGTCATTTTTATATGGGTCGTTAATAGGCCCGATGTGACGTTGGGCCACATATGGCCCATGGATTTCGTCCAATGTTAACAGGCCAAAAGTCACAACAGGCTAAAAGTGGCCCAAATCTACAGTGGGCCTCTAACAAGCCGAATGTCAGACATGGCCGAATATGACCCAAATCCTTCACGGTCGTTTATGGGCCGAAAGTTTCAATGGCTTATAAATGGGCCCAAATGAAGCAGGACCTTTAATAGGCCGGAAATACACCGGGCCGTTGAAAGTGCAATCATGCCCTTAATCGTATTTTGATGTTGATGACAACATGCATATATGGGACTAATCATGTTTATCAAGTATATCTCAGGATTATGTCTCAAAGGTCGTGTGTGAATCATGACTAGGGACAAATGCATATAACTCAAGATCGGAAATACAAGACATTAGCCTTGTCTTTGTTTACTGTTTGTTCGTGAGTATAGGGATCCCGCACTATTAAGATGGGATCGTTGGATCTAGTGATAGATTTGCTCAACCCCACCAACTCCAGTTTTTCTTTGGATGTCCGGTACTCTACGGACGTCTGATTCCACTCAGCTGTCCGGACGTCCGGCTCTCTATGGTCATCCGGTGATTCTCTTAAAGAACAATATTCACGGATTTCCGAGCCCCTTCGGACGTTCGGTCTCCAGACGACCGGCACGTCTCGGACGTTCGATGCTTCTTCCACATAACAATATTTACGAATTTCCGAGCCTCTTCGGACGTCCGGTCTTCGGATGACCAGCACGTCTCGTACGTCCGGTTGCTATGTGCTGGTTCGTGGCTTATGAATTCCCAGTGGCCGGACAACCGATGGCTGTCGGACGTCCGGACTTATTTGTGCCACTGGACGTCCGGTCCTGTCCAGACGTGCAACCTCTTCAGTGCACTTAAGTGGCTCAAACGATTACTTTTTCCACACCCACTATATATAGCTTTCTCCCTTCCACGGGATGAGGTTGACCATTCACTTTGAGCTTGCCAAGAACACTTTTCACTCTCTCTCTCTCTCTCTCTCAATCCTCTACACCAAATCCTAGATCCCCAAGTGATTTGGGAACATATGAGAGAAGTTCTCCAATCAAGTGATAGATACACCCCTTCCCTTTCTTTGCACCCAAGGAATTCGTGATTTGAGAAAGTCTTGAGCTTTTCCCCATCGTTCTTGTTACTCTTGCAGGTTGGAGACTCCTAGGCGGTAGGAGTCTTTCGGAGAGGAATCGACCTTTGTGATTACCCCCGGAAAAGTTTGTGAGGGTTTGGAGACCACCCCAAGGTCTACCACTAGTGGTTGAGAAACGCCTTCGTGGTGTTGTCTCAAAGGGAGAATAGGGTGAAACTTCGTGGCGTTGGTGTGTCTTCGTGGTAACATCCACCTCTCTAACGGTGACGTAGCTTCCCTCCAAGGAAGTGAACATCGGGATATATCCTCGTCTCCCGGAGTTGCGGTTATTCCTAACCCTAACTCTCTACTTGTCGTTACTTGTCTCTTAGCACTTACTTATATCATATTGTGCTCTTTTCCTTACATACTTATGTCACTTGTTTATCTTGCTTAGATCTTAGCTTCACACTTGCAATTGTTAGGCTTACCTTCATATTCCGCATTATTGCCTAAAATTGCTAAGTAACAATTAAAATTTGTAATTGTACCTATTCACCACCCTCTAGGTCCATCTCGATCCTTTCAGCCGTAATTCAGCCCAACTACTCAGTGGACTGTTAACGGGCCAGAAGTGACCATGGGCCGCGATGATGATAAGTTTAGGACGGGCCGTTGACGGGCCGATTTGACACTAGCCATACAGGCCTTAACAGAGAATGTTGGGCCTTTAGCGGGGTCGGCCCATTATGGTCTGCAAAATCTTGTTGGCCTTTAGGTGGGCCGACACATTATGGTCTGCAAAATCGTGTGGGCCTTTAGCTAGGCCGGCCCATTATGGTCCGCTAAATCTTGTGGGCCTTTAGTTGGGCCAGCCCATTTAAACTTTATGGGCCACTTTTGGGACCGTCCACGTGTCAACATATCATAGCGCATCTCGACCATTGGATGAGTGACACCTGTGCCAACATGGAGCTGACACATGGTTCCGTCGGCCAATGAGAATTTTTGGAAAATCGGCATTGATCATGGCTGTTAGCAGGTTATCGGATCCAAAACCGGACCCGGTAGCTTAACTGCGAGCCGTTACGGTGGATGCCACGTGTCGGTCACCCTTGACGAAAGCAGTTCCATGACGCGGCATTTATCGTCATGGAAGTGTACACTTCCGTGATGATAATTTTGGTAATGTCATGGAACACTTCTACGACAGCACATGTATGACTATCTTGATTCTGTCATAAAATTGTCATGGATGTACATGCATGACAGAAAACGTGACCTACTGTGACAAACACGTATCATCACGGAAGTGTATTTTTTCGTAGTGGAGATTCCTGACAAAGCCTTGGAAAATCACAAGCTAGGCTCTGTATGTTATCTGTTGTCTGGACTGGCCACCATCAGCACCATCTTGAGGCACACCTTGTTGCCCAAATCAGGAGATCACAGAATGATCAGAAGCCATTCCATCAATTTGCTGCAGTTATTTGATGTGGCCCATAAGTTTAAAATAATGAGTTTGATTGTTGAGACAATCAAGAAGACAGCTGCAGACCAGAAGAGATCATGTGGGTATGCTCCACACATCCAGATGCTCATCAACTCCAAGATGGGCACAGGCACATACTTATTGGGCAAGGAACATCTTCCCTTGATGCCTGACTTTGAGGACAATACAGTTGTCATGGATGTAGAAGATCCCACGTCAGTAGAGGCTCAAGAGAAGAGGGAGAAAGCAAAAGCTGAGAAGGCAGCCAAGATGCCAAGTGTTGAAGAGGCTTCACAAATTTTCCTCAAGTCAAAACAAGACCAACTTGGATATCTGATTCAAGCAACTTTGAGGATTGAGAAAGGACTGGCCACCCTGACTCAGAATTAAGAGCAGGCCCGGTCCTGATGGGGGGCAGAGGGCGACCGCCCCGGGCCCCCGAAACGGAGGGCCCCCCACCCAGGAATGTGTGTGTACATATGCCTGCTATGGCCTGGACTGAAAAATGTGTATGCTGGCCCAAGTTACTGGGTACACACACGATAACAATGCATGTACAGGCCTTGCAGAGAGGATATGAGCGATGTCTGCGGCTAGCGACGCATCGGTTATGACCTCGTGGAAACACGCACGGGGCATGATGACGGCGGCTACCATGCTTTGCAGCCTTTTCTCCTCATCGGTCACAAGGTAGCCTCGCCCTGATCGCCGTCTCCTCCTGCGCCATGACCCGAGAAACAGTTGAATCCGCAGACGACGAGGGATGCCAACTGCGCATACGGCTGCCACAACTTCAACCAGAGATGCCCAACATTGATCCCTCCGCCAATAGATTAGAAGCTGATTCTTGAACAGGTACCTATGGCCTAGCGATTTTGCCATAATAATTAATAAATAAATATGAATTGTAATCAGTACTTAGTTTTCATTGTTGAAATAGATAATTGATGATAGATTGATTAGGTACTAGCAAAATATCTAATCAGGGTTTGTCATTACTAGTTGGTGACAATCAATAAGATTTTATCGAGGTAATTTTATAGATTTGCTCTAATTTCCAATTACTATGGGCACGTCCAAGACACAGCTCTTGGTACGATGCTTATAGAAATACATAAAAATTAATAGTTACAAGCTCTGTCTAAAAGTCTCTACCTTCGGTGCTAATTGCAATGTACAGATGCTTCTCCAATTAAATTGATTGGATAGTGTTTGTTTTCTGCAAGAGCAGACGCAAGCGCTTATGAAAGAAAAGAAACCGGTTCGTGATTTTCAGCAGGGCGTTGGATTTGGTAGCGCTTCAAATTCTCCATCCTAGTCTGTAATTTCTATGAGATGTTAGACGGAAGATTTAATCTTGGGATCAAATGAAAGCCGGGAAAAGGCCAAGAAATCGGTTTTGGCGACACGCTCTAAGGGGTCCCGAGCTTAAGCTTCGCCCCGAGCCCCTAAAATCTTAGGACCGGCCCTGATTAAGAGAGCCTAGAGAGACGCATAGCAATATGCATTTTCGAGCTTTTTGGTAACTTGTTGCCAAAGGGGGAGAAAGTGTATAGATCATAGGCTTCGAGAGAGAGAGAGCTTGCTTCTTTTTGCTATCTCTTTTGCTACTTGGTTGATGCTTGCTTGGTTGATACTCTTTTGTGTGTGTGTGTGTGTGAGAGAGATACTTGTATGGTCATGTGTTTGATCATATCATACTTTAATGCTTGTGCTTGAATGATGCTATTATTTATCTCTCATGTATGACCATTCACTTTGCCTTGGTGATGAGTGCATATTTCATATTCTATCATTTTGAGTGCTCCACCAAGATGTATGTGACATGGAAGAGTAACCCATGTTCCTAATCGATTGTTCATTTGCATTCAAAAGAAAATTTTAAATAATGCACAAATTTAGGGGGAGCTCTTGCTTATCACATACTTCTCAAAGCGACGATGTTTTTCATTTTTATTATAATTTGGCGAAGATTTGATCTATATGTTGTAATCAATTACCAAAAAGGGGGAGATTGAAAGTGTAACTAATCCCTGGGTGATTTTGGTAATTCTTAACAACATATAGTTCATTGAACTAACACACTTTCAAGATGATCATTTCAGGAAGTTCAATGATTGGCATGGAATGGACTAGGAATGTGGACCCCTCAAAATGCGAAGGACACATATTGGCTCAAGCTCAAGACTCTACATTTTCATTCTAGTGATCCAAGATCACATTGAGTCCATAGGAAAAGCCAATACTATTAAAAGGGGATGAGGTGTTGCTTAATGGCTTGCTTGCTCAAAATGCTTAGTGATATGCTCCAATAGCCCTCAACCACTTTCTCATTTCCACACATGTACTAAACCAAAAGTCAAACTCGGCCCCACCGGTTTGATCTATCCGGCGCCACCGAGTTCATTTGACATAGCCATAGCCAGAAACCCTAATCAGTTCGGTCTCACCGATAGGGATCTCGGTCTCACCAAGATGGGATTGCAAACTCTATATTTCCCTTTGTAATATTTCGGTCTAACCGAGATGAGCGATCAGTCCCAACGAGTTCGCAATGCAAACTCTCGGTTTCCTTTTCGTGACGTTTCGGTGTCATCGAAATGAGCGAATCGGTCCCATCGAGTTTGCCTGACCAACTCTCTGTTTGCCTATTACAGAAATCGGTCTCACCGAGTTCATGTGATCGGTCTCACCGAGATTATGCTATGCCCTAACCCTAATGAAATTGGTCCCACTGAGTTGACATGTCAGTCCCACCGAAAACCCTAAAGTTCACATTTTGAACTAAAACGGTCTGACCGAGTTTGAATATTCGGTCCCACCGAGTTTGGTAAATTGTGTGTAAGGGTTAGCTTTTGTGTGGAGGCTATATATACCCCTCCACCCACTCTTCATTCGTGGAGAGAGCCATCAGAATGTGCCTACACTTCTAGCATTCATTTTCCGAGAGAGAACCACATACTCACATTTTGAGACCAAGATATTCCAATCCAACCACAAGAATCTTGATCTCTAACCTTCCCCAAGTTGCTTTCAACTCAAATCATCTCTCCACCAAATCCAAATCTGTGAGAGAGAGTTGAGTGTTGGGGAGACTATCATTTGAAGCACAAGAGCAAGGAGTTCATCATCAACACACCATCTATTACCTTTTGGAGAGTGGTGTCTCCTAGATTATTTAGGTGTCACTTGGGAGCCTCCGTCAAGATTGTGGAGTTGAACCAAGGAGTTTGTACGGGCAAGGAGATCGCCTACTTCGTGAAGATCTACCCTAGTGAGGCAAATCTTTCATGGGCGATGGCCATTGTGGGATAGGCAAGGTTGCTTCTTTGTGGACCCTTCGTGGGTGGAGACCTCTGTGGACTCGCACACCCGTTACCCTTCGTGGGTTGAAGTCTCCATCAACGTGGATGTATGATAGAACCACCTATTGGAACCACACCAAAAATCTCTGTGTCTACATTGCGGTTGCTCCCTCCAAACTCCTACCTTTTACCTTCATATGCAATGATTTAAATTCTGCTGCTATACTCTTAGATTTGCATGTGTAGGTTGATTGCTTGACCTGTGATAAGTTGCTAAAATCTGCCAAGACTTAAAATTGGGAAAAGGCTATATTTTTACTTGGTCAAGTAGTCCGATCACCCCACCCCCCTCTAGACATACTTTCGATCCTACAGAATGGGAGGCGAACAGTAAGGTCGCCTGTATTAAACAGCGGCTCGGGTGCCATTAATGGAGAGGACGCGAGCAAGGCGGGCAGCCATGGAAGTCAAATGGCTCGCTTGCCAATGAGCTTGTGCAGCATACAACTCGCATGCTTCCCGGTGAGCCCGCGCATCAGAGGACAGCTTGCACGCCTCTCGGTCAGCCTGCACAGCGAACGGCGCTCGCACGCCTCCCATTCACTCAAGGAGCTGTCCGCACGGCACCTCCTAGCCATTGAAAGAGTGATGCGTGGCGTCACGTGAATGGTTAACATAACGCACACCATTTAAATTATACAAAACATTTGAGATGTTAAAGTGCCAGCTATTTGTTTCAAAATGCCTTTGTTGGTTGTTATTCAAGTGCGCCTTCTCTCAAAATGGACACAAAATATGACACAGCATGTCAGGTGCCTTTCCATGATAGCATGTCAAGTTTCATGAATTCCAGACGAGTTTTGGATTTACTAGAATTTGAAAACAAAGTATCTCAACGTTTTTCCGACAATCAACAGTGCCCCGGTGTTTGAAATTCATTCCCATTTCTTGCATGGGACCTAATCATGCACCCAAGGACACACGGTCGATATGTCAACCTGTAAGTGCATCTAGTGCCCCTTAGTGATTTTGGTGTATTGAAGACTTATTGGTTAAGGATCTAACGTGTTTATGAGTGTACACAGGTCTATAAGTTTATGAGGAGTTTGATATTTACAGAGAAAGTCGACCCCTAAAAATGAAGTTCTTCAACTGAAGACTTTGATATTTTGAAGACTTTCTGAAGACTTTGAAAGTGAAGAAATTGGTGTGACCTTGAAGACTTGGTTATCATTCGAGGAATATGAAGCGTGAAGACTTTTGTTTTCGTAGTTTCATTTTCTCTTCCTTGAGTCATAGGAAACACCGTACTGTTAAAGGGGGTCGAGGAAATACTAAGGAGAAAATTTCCATGTGATGCTCATCTCAAATCCTACACCTACCAATCCCTTCGAGTGAAGCCATTGGAAATCTCATACAGTTCAGTTAATTTCTTCAGTGACAGAGGCGCAGTTCTTCTGGTCACTGAGGACTTTCCTCTGACTGAGGAGTTAGGAATTCGCCAGTGCGAATTGCCTACACAGTGAGGAACATGATAGCCCTGAGGAATTTGTACCTCAAATTTCCGACCGTTGCTGTGCTACGAGCCAGCTGTCCCAAAATATCTTATCCATCCAACGGTCATATCATTGAAAGGCATTTATGTCTTATCATGTCGGGCTGCTCCCTAGGCTATAAATAGCCGCCCCCTACAACCACTAGCTGGTTGCCTGCTCCGCGAGAACTTGACACTTGTCATTTGAGAGCAACCCATCCTCCGAGGACTTTGAACGAAAATCATCAAGTGAGGAAAATCCAAACCCAAACCCAAACACCTACAAACCCAAAGTGATTGAGCATCACTGAAGAGATTGATCCTGCGTGGATGTGACGCTTGTTACCTTTGAAGACTGTGCTTCTTCCAGACGGTTAGGCGTCATGGTCTAGAGCATCCAAGAGGAATTGTGGATCGCCGAGTGACCGAGTTTGTGAAGGTTCGAAAGTCACCTGAAGACTTACCACGAGTGATTGGGCGAGGACTGTGTGTCCTTAGCTCAAGGAGAATACAGTGAGGACTGTGTGTCCGGGACTGGGTGTCCTCGAGTTTAAATACTCAGCCGCTCCAACCAGATGTACAACTAAGACAACAGTTGGAACTGGTCTACCAAATCATTGTCTTCACCAAGCCAACTGGTTCTATTTCCTCAACACTTTCATTTCCTCATTACTGTGTTGCATGGTTGTTCATATCTGTGTTTGAAGACTTTGATTGAAGACTTTCTCAATTTCCTCAGTTCAATTTCTTCAGTCTGTTTTGTCTTCATCTAGTGTTATCCTGTGTTTACGCTTTCTGTACTCTGTGTTTGTCTTCATTTCATCATGATGACTATGCCTGGATTCTGTTATGTTTTCATCTGAGTACTTATTCCGCTGCTAGTAGTTCTTCGCTAAGGAATTTCCTCACCAGCAAATTCCTCAGTGAAGAATTTCATAAAAATCGCCTATTCACCCCCCTCTAGTCGATATGACGCACTTTCAATTGGTATCAGAGCAAGGTACTCCCTTGTTCTGTGTGATTTTGGTTTAACCGCCTGGAGTTTTAGTTATGTCGACCGCAGGTATGATCAAGGTCTCTGCTGGGTGTCCTACCTTCGATGGGACGGACTACCCCTACTGGAAGAATAAGATGCGAATGCATCTTGAGGCAATTGATAACGATCTCTGGTACGTTGTGGAAAATGGTGTTCCCTCCGTCTCACCCTCACTGAACGCTACCGATGTGAAGAGATTCAAGAAACTCGACTCTCAAGCGAAGAATATCATATGTGGCCACCTGAGCAAAGGACAGTATGGAAGAGTGAGTGCTTTGGAGACTGCTAAGCTTATCTGGGATAGGCTGTCCAAAGTCAATGAAGGAGTTTCAACTCAGCGTGACTCTCGAGTTGACGTTCTTCGTAATCTCTTCAACCGCTTCAAAAGACTCGACAATGAAAATGTTCAACAAACCTTCGATCGCCTCACTGACATCTCAAATGAGCTTCAAGCACTTGGTGCCACTGACATCACCGACCATGAGGTGGTGAAGAAAATGCTGAGATCGCTTGATTCCTCATTTGGTACTCTGGCACTGATGATACAAGAGTGTGCTGATTGCAAGTCACTTGACCCCGCTGATATCCTCGAGAGGCTAAACACTCATGAGTTCCAGCTTGCTGAAAAGAGAGATCTCTATGGTTCAAGCTATGGCAGATCACGTGCACTGAAGGCCAAGGTAGTATCTGAGTCCTGTGGCACCCCAAAAATTTTGAGCTTGTTCTATTGGGATGAATTTTTTTACCAGGATTTAAAACCCTGATTTTCTGAGCTTCCTTTTTATTTTAATCATTTTTCTTCCTTGTTGTGATGGAGTTTCTCCCAAAGTGAAAACCTTTTTATATGTTATTTGACTTGTTTAACCAATCTAGAAAAAAAAACTTTTCTTGTATTAGTAGAACTAATTAGATAATTAAGTTGCTTGATTTTTATTTTCTGGAAAATGGTTTTCTCGAGGTTAAAATGGCCATATTTGAACTACAACCATTTAATAAATTCACTTAAAATTTCCACCAAAATTTGGAGAGGTCTGGTGATGTTTTTAAACCTCTTTTATATAAAAATTATTTTTATTATTAAATTATTTTGAGCTCTGCACCCAATTTTCTTCTCTGGTCCAGAGAGCATTTTTGCACTACAACCCTTTTAATTATTTCTTTCTAGCCTCCACCAAAACTATGGGATGTTGGAAATAGCCTATAATTCAACTTTATGCAAAAACCTAGTGGTATTATTTGCAAGCTTTGAGTGGACCAACCTCTTCTTCATTCTGGTCCAACATGATGGTTTGTACAGCAACCACATTTTTAGTTGCTCCTTTATCCATGATTCCTTTTCCTACTTGTAGCCCTCCCTATTAAACCCCTAAGTCCAAGAGCATGCAACAATTGGATCACTTTTGGTTCATGGAATAATGCCCTTTCCTTTCTGTCCAGAATTGGAGTTCAGCAAAACTTACACTAGCAAAGTTTCTCTTATTTCCAAAATAACCTTACCACCCTCTCTTGCATCTAAGGCGACATTGATCTGGAGAATTTGACCACTCCAAGAAATGCCTAAGTGCCCTTGGCATTTTGTCAAACACCTTATGGGCATGATCTGTTTTGGCATGACTTATGACATTGCACTATGAGCTTGCACACCTGATCAATCTATCATGTCCAATAGACTCCCCACTACCCTTAGCTTAGGCCTGCTAAGTACCAACCTCACCCGAGACCTCTATCGCGCCCTGGCATTTCGTCGAATAGGTCCTGCGCGTGCACTTGGCGCACCCAGAGCGCGCCAATTGCAGCCGCGCACTCGAGCCGCCACGTCGCACCCTGCCTTGGCCCGCACCGCAGAACCTTGCCACGCACTCCCCGCCTAACCACTACATGCCAGCCGCCCTGGCACCCTACAGCGCCACCGCCAGAGCACTTTTGGCGGCACGCCGGCGTCGGCCGACAGCCTCTGCTCCGTTCAGCGCCGCCCAAGCCACCCCGGCTCACCACCTGGCCCCTGGCACAACCCGAACCCATCCGCAAGCGTGTCCGCTAGCGTTCGTCGCCGCCACGACGCCCTGCAAGCTACAGAGGGGCGGTTTGCCGGCGTCCTCATCCACTGCCGCGGAACCGACTTCGTCGCGCTATAAAAGGACGCCGCGAAAAAACCCCGAGCACGAAGGCGACTTTAATCCATCCCCTAGGACCCCTTGGGGCAGCCAATCGACCCGGGGAGGTCATCTTCCCCACCTCCGGCAGCAGCGGCCGCCGCCATGGCCCCAGCTCTCCCAGCTCCACCAGGGCCTCTTCCCCCATTTCTCTTCACCAAGAACACCTCCTTCCTCCCAGGAACCCAACCCCCTACTCGATTTTGATCGGGAACCACATTCGCCCCAAAACCACTCTGCCACCGAAGCCTCCTCCGCCGCAAAGCTCGCCGCCGGCAGCTCCCTCCGTCCCCACCAGCCTGGCGACCACCGGGAGGATCGCCCTTGAGTGGCTGATCCATCCCCGCCCTCGGGGCCCCGCCTCCACTCAGAACAGAGGAAGGAGAGGGAGGGAAGAATAGTCAAACCTGACTAGTGGGCCCCCTGGACCCACTGTCAGTGGCACACCGCTCCATCCACATGTTTAAGTGAAGACGTAATCCACCCCAGTACGTTTCTCCCGCTTCGAAAGCGTATTCCCCTCTGAAACGTTTTTTTTTTCTATTTTATTTAAATCAGTTTTTGACCAGAACTTTGACTGACTATATCTTTTTAAATATAACTCCAAATGAATTAATTCTTTTTCCTACATCTCTCAAATATTGTCTAGTTTATTTTAAGATTTATTTGAAAACAACTTTATTGTGCTGTTTTTGAAATATGTGTTGTTTGCATATTTTTGGAAAATAGGAGTTTTGAAGAGAGGATAGGAGACTTGCAAGAATCTTGGAGTGCACCTTGCCTTTCCACACCATTAAGGCAAGCATTCTTAACCTCGGAAAAATATTGCGATGTGATAGCTGACACATTTTTAAATCCCTGCTTATTTCGGGGTATTGTTATTTCATGTGCTATGATCTTTTGCATGGATGCATAATGATGTTTTCCTTGCTGTTGGATATGAACACATTTGTGATGATAATCATACCCATGTGCCCTACATGCATGCCGGATTGGGATCCAGGAAAGACTCTGCCTTGGGTAGGCATGAGCTTGTCACCGGTCCCTGTCGGAACGGTCATAACCGGTATGGCATGGTGAGTTATATTGGGTGTTGATTTATTGGTTAGAAATAATTTGTGTTACCCGTGTCATGCAAGAACTCATAAACCTCCTGAGTCGACCACAGATCGAGTCTTGTTCCAGTAAAAACCCCTACTTGCCTGGTACTACCACTTGTCCCTGCCACAGGCAGGGTACGGTTCAGTAAGTCGTCAACCCCTTCCAAGCACACACCGTACAGAGAGGCTATGGTGGAAGATGCTGGTTGTAGCCGGTAGGCAGGCCACCTGGTCCGGGGGCATGGGTGTTTCCGGTTGGGACCGAGAGGGGAGGCCACCCCTTAGAGCGCGCGATATAAGTTTGATCCCATGCTACGCGAGGTTGTAGCCTCCCCACTTAGAGTTTGCTTGACAGGTGTCGTGGGTGATTCCAGGCACCGATGAGTTAAGCTGGTGTGTGCAAGTTAGGTGTGTTTTCAACTAAAAGGCCGTAGACGGAATTAGCCCCAGTGGACTAAAGGAATTCGTTACTTGTGCGTATAGAGTACACCCTCTGCGGATGGGTCAAGTGTCGTGTCCTTGGTTAAGGAATACAGCCTGGGATGGGTCAAGTGTCGGTCTTAGAGTCGGTCTCCGGAGGAGAAACTATTATACCTGAACTGAAACCTTGTTTTGAGACAGGTGGTAATTATGATTATTGTTTTACGGACTAACCCGTATATTGTTGGTATTATCGAATATCCCTGAGACGGTTCTACCTCCCGGATATTCATTGTGGTATTTCTTTTAAAGCCCTTTCTGTGGTGTCGCTAAGACGCTCGACTGTGGTATTTCTTTTAAAGCCCTTTCTGTGGTGTCGCTAAGACGCCCGACTGTGGTATTTCTTTTAAAGCCCTTTCTGTGGTGTCGCTAAGACGCCCGACTGTGGTATTTCTTTTAAAGCCCTTTCTGTGGTGTCGCTGAGACGCCCGACTGTGGTATTTCTTTTAAAGCCCTTTCTGTGGTGTCGCTAAGACGCCCGACTGTGGCATTTCTTTCAAAGCCCTTTATGTGGTGTCGCTAAGATGCCCGACTGTGGCATTCTTGTTGATTATTTCATAAATGTTAATACTGCTATGTTATTACTTATTCATAAATAACATGTTTGCACGCATCAGAGTTTTATTTATCTTTCGTGGACTAACGTCATGAGCATAAAATATTTTCAGCATATCGTTGTGATATTATACCTATGTTCATAATGTTTGCGAGTACATTGAAAGTACTCACTGGCTTGTCCCTGGCTATTGTCTTGGCCAGATTGTTTGCTTGGAGAGGAGCGTTGCGAAGACAGCCCCGTTACTTAAGCAGCGGTGATAGCAGCCTCGCGAAGATAGGAGTTAACCTGGTCAGCTGTTCCCGTGGGAAATGGAGTCCCGTAGACCGTGGTGATCCACAAACCGCTTCCGCCCTCCACCACTAGAAACCATTTGTTGTACTCATAGGCCACAATGGTCTTGTACTACATATTTTGTACTCTTGCTTGGAATTTCTGTATCAAGTTGATGCCTCATCAGCTAACAGTAATCCTGGGGCTGATGAGCTCGACGACCATTTTTCTGGATTTTAATCCCCGGAAAACCGATCACGACAGACTTGGTATCAGAGCCAGGCTGGCCATTGGCTAATCCTATCTTAGCCAGGTCAATAAACCTAGGCAAACCAAACCCTAGCCAAGCTTCTCCCGCAAGATAATCCCACCGTGACCCGACACCTTTTGGCAGTCGGTGCCCAACCTACCAACATAGCCGTCGATCACGCGCCAGTGACCGGCCCCCTAAATAGTCCTTTCTCACAAGCATGCGAAGGAAGACTCCGTCCCCTTTTTCCTATAAAAAGGGCACGCTAGGCCCAACCCAGCACAACACAGCCGCTATCCTAAACTGAGCCACAATGCCTGGTCCTGTCATGCACCATGAGACCACAGCAACCAACCTTGGAGGTTTTGTGATCATACTCGCAAACCTCACCCGTCGTGCCTATGCGTTAGAAGAGCCCCCAGAATATGTTGTGTACCAAGGACACGTAAGCGGTGAAAGCCGTCAATTCTGGGCCACTGTACACATCTACGGTAGGGTTCTAGCACCTGAACGCCCCTACAGGTTCACCGGAAGAACAACTTCCTTTGAGCCACAAGCCATCCAACTAGCTGCTCGTGAAGCTATAGTTCATCTCCGGCACTTGTCGCCCAGGGTTAACTGTCGCTCGTTCCACTACTACCCCAGGCGTGAAGGGTATGGTAGACCACCCCAAGTTGCCAACGGAGATCAAGAGACAGATCCTGCATTGTTGCACCTGGTGCGCTATGTAAGTGCACTAGAAGAACTGTGCGATCAGGTCACAATTGATCTTATCGCAGCTCATGGAGAGCTGGTTCGTCGAGCCCCGGCAAGAGAAGAGGACGAGCCCAACGCCGACAACCCAGTCGTGCTGTTTGGACAACCGATCGAGCACCTGAGGTCTACCCCAGCCATCGGCCAAGGTGTTGCGATAACCCCAGAAGTGCTACGTCGCATTTTGGGAACACACTCCAATGGAGTTGTGGCCAGCAATCCCCGAGATGGCCATCATCGCTACCCCGAGCCTGCAGCCCCTCAACCCACTCCAGTCAATTCCGACGGCGAGACCCGTGGAGCAGCCTCAACATCCACAAGGCACGCCCGCATGGATGTAAACGAGGTAGACTAAGTAACCTGAGTTGTATCGAGTCCCAGTGTACCCTCGCTTTGTAACCGTGTGGCCTTGTGAATAAACGCTTCTTGTTGTCATGCCTCTGCTTTAATAATAACCTTGTCTAAACACCCAGTACGCAGTGTGAGATTGCTACCCCTAGCACAGTTACCAAAAGCCTTCCCGACAACCCCCACAGTAACACGTCACCTCGGTGAAATATGTGTATCTGTGGCATTGACTTCGACCCGCGGAACATAGCTAGAAGTTTCGTTACCATTCACCACGGAAGAAATGACCCAGCTCCGGTGCTATAAAGAGGCCGCCGCGTGACCTTGCCAAACACTTCTCATCCTGTGCACCATCCTCACAACCTTTTCTTGCCATGCCGAGCCCCAGCATTTACCTGAGAATCCCAGATGCAACCCCGGGTAGTTTTGTCAAGATATTGTGGGATTTTACCTGCAGTACCATGGGCGCTACCCAGCCACCCCAGTACGAGCTGTTCAAATCGAGGATCACCTCTTCCACCTCGAGATATTGGGCCGCAGTGCACATCCCTCCCGTAAACTCAGCCTAAGACCCAACAGAGGTTTCCTTCATGGGGAAATCTATGCCAACCCCACAGATGGCCATGGAAGCTGCGGCTTACGAAGCGCTTGCTCGTCTTCGATTCGCAATACCTTATGCCAGCGAACGAGGATATTATTACTTCCCGAGCCGTACAGCGCCCGGAGGAGTAACATCTTTTCCCGGCGGACGATTTGAGAGAGACCCAGTCCTGGCCAACCTCGTCCAGTACGTCATCGCGCAAGAGCATTTAACCCAACGCGTTATGGGTTATCTCCAGAGCCTCACAGATTTAAATCCTTAGATCGCCATCGGCAGAACACTAAGACCCGACCAGGAGAGACACGTGCATCGACTGGTCAATCCACTTTGCCCGATAGAAGAAGAATGTGTCTCAGTACCAGAGACATTTTCTTGGGATTCCATCCAGTTACCCTTTGCATCATAGACGTCGCTGCTACGTTTAAATTGTTGCAACATTTATTTATCCGATGTAACTTATGCGTGGTAATCGAATGTGCGCATTGAGTAAATCTTTAGTTTCAATTAATATGAGTGATTTTGTTGCATTACTATTTTCTTCCGCGAATAATCCTGGAATGAGTGTTCTTTTCGCCAAGCCACTACATCTGCATCTTCTCACGACATGGATTATTTTATTTCACACAGCACAACAACCACAGACACTCGACCATAATCATCCGAGCACATACACCGGTTGCAAAACTTTGCAACGGTGTTACATCTGGCTAACCACCCCCTAACAACAGTTAGCACACGGCACACCCCACCTACTCCTCGTGATCGTCACCACCGCGGAGAGCCAACACCCGAGCAGCAGCATCACAACGCTCGTCGAGGATCATCGCGCACAGGAGCACGGAGAGCCCCAGCAGTGTCGCCAGCCCTCCGCATACCAGGATCGTGAACCAGTCCGGCATCGCCTCCGCCATTAGAGCCTCATCCGAGCTTTTGTAAGCAGAAATGGAGGAAGAAGGAGAAAGAGAAGCGAGGCCAGGTGTGAGGAAGAAGAGAGGGACACCTCGGCCGTTTTATAGCTCGAGCTCGGTGTTCGGTGGGTGAAGTCCACCAACGCCGCTCGTCGCCCGATCGCCGATGTTCGGAGTCGAATCCGCGAGCAGTGCCGACAGCACGCTGGCCCGCGAGGTGAGTGCACGCTGCCCCGGCAGCTAGCACGCCGCGCACTACCGCAGTACGACCTAGATTCCCTACGCGCTAGGCGTCGCCGGGGAGAAAGCACGGGAAAGCACGTGGGAGAGAGCAAGAAGAAGAGCCAGGGGGAGAAGAAGAGGCTGACTGTGGACCCTGGGTCCACCTGTCAGCCAGAGAGAGCACTGTGCTCTCGGGTACGACCAACGTATATTTAAATTTAGATATTATTCTAAATTTATATCCAGCATAGAAATCTCGCGTTTTTGTCTCGAACCATAGATTTTTCCATGCAGCACCAGTTTTCTCACTGTGGTTTTACACCACTTATTGCCCTCTCACTGTAACCACATGTTTATTGCATATGATTTTCTTAAAGCAGCTTTTAACAAATCTCGAGGACGAGATTTTTCTTAAGGGGGGTAGTATTGTGACACCCCAAAAAATTTGACCTTGTTCTATTGGGATGAATTTTTTTTCCAGGATTTAAAACCTTGATTTTCTGAGCTTCCTTTTTATTTTAATCATTTTTCTTCCTTGTTGTGATCGAGTTTCTCCCAAAGTGAAAACCTTTTTATATGTTATTTGACTTGTTTAACCAATCTAGAAAAAAACTTTTCTTGTATCAGTAGAACTAATTAGATAATTAATTTGCTTGATTTTTATTTTCTGGAAAATGGTTTTCTTAAGGTTAAAATGGCCATATTTGAACTACAACCATTTAATAAATTCACTTAAAATTTCCACCAAATTTTGGAGAGGTCAGGTGATGTTTTTAAACCTCTTTTATGTAAAAATTATTTTTATTATTAAATTATTTTGAGCTTTGCACCCAATTTTCTTCTCTGGTCCAGAGAGCATTTTTGCACTACAACCCTTTTAATTATTTCTTTCTAGCCTCCACCAAAACTATGGGATGTTGGAAATAGCCTATAATTCAACTTTATGCAAAAACCTAGTGGTATTATTTGCAAGTTTTGAGTGGACCAACCTCTTCTTCATTCTGGTCCAACATGATGGTTTGTACAACAACCACATTTTTAGTTGCTCCTTTATCCATGATTCCTTTTCCTACTTGTAGCCCTCCCTATTAAACCCCTAAGTCCAAGAGCATGCAACAATTGGATCACTTTTGGTTCATGGAATAATGCCCTTTCCTTTCTGTCCAGAATTGGAGTTCAGCAAAACTTACACTAGCAAGTTTCTCTTTTTTCCAAACTAACCTTACCACCCTCTCTTCCATCTAAGGGGACATTGATCTGGAGAATTTGACCACTCCAAGAAATGCCTAAGTGCCCTTGGCATTTTGTCAAACACCTTATGGGCATGATCTATTTTGGCATGACTTCTGACATTGCACTATGAGCTTGCACACCTGATCAATCTATCATGTCCAATAGACTCCCCACTACCCATAGCTTAGGCCTGCTAAGTCCCAACCTCACCTGAGACCTCGATCGCGCCCTGGCATTTCGTCAAACAGGTCCTGCGCATGCACTGGGCGCACCCAGAGCGCGCCAATTGCAGCCGCGCACTCGAGCCGCCGCGTCGCACCCTGCCTTGGCCCGCACTACAGAACCTTGCCACGCACTCCCCGCCTAACCACTACACGCCAGCCGCCCTGGCACCCTACAGCGCCACCGCTAGAGAACTTTTGGCGGCACGCCGGCGTCGGCCGACAGCCTCTGCTCCGTTCAGCGCCGCCCAAGCCACCCCGGCTCGCCACCTGGCCCCTGGCACAGCCCGAACCCATCCTCAAGCGTGTCCGCTAGCATTCGTCGCCGCCACGACGCCCTGGAAGCTACAGAGGGGCGGTTTGCCGGCGTCCTCATCCACCGCCGCGGAACCGACTTCGTCGCGCTATAAAAGGACGCCCCGAAAAACCCCCGAGCATGCAGGCGACTCTAAGCCATCCCCTAGGACCCCTTGGGGCAGCCAATCGACCCGGGGAGGTCATCTTCCCCACCTCCGGCAGCAGCGGCCGCCGCCATGGCCCCAGCTCTCCCAGCGCCACCAGGGCCTCTTCCCCCATTTCTCTTCACCAAGAACACCTCCTTCCTCCCAGGAACCCAACCCCCTACTCGATTTTGATCGGGAACCACATTCGCCCCAAAACCACTCTGCCATCGAAGCCTCCTCCGCCGCAAAGCTCGCCGCCGGCAGCTCCCTCCGTCCCCACCAGCCTGGCGACCACCGGGAGGATCGCCCTTGAGTGGCGGATCCATCCCCGCCCTCGGGGCCCCGCGAGGAGCTGCCAGTCGCCGGCGACGATCGCCGGAGCCCCGCCTCCACTCGGAACAGAGGAAGGAGAGGGAGGGAAGAATAGTCAAACCTGACTAGTGGCCCCCCTGGACCCACTGTCAGTGGCACACCGCGCCATCCACGTGTTTAAGTGAAGACATAATCCACCCAGTACGTTTCTCCCACTTCGAAAGCGTATTCCCCTCTGAAACGTTTTTTTTCTATTTTATTTAAATCAGTTTTTGACCAGAACTTTGACTGACTATATCTTTTTAAATATAACTCCAAATGAATTAATTCTTTTTCCTACATCTCTCAAATTTTGTCTAGTTTATTTTAAGATTTATTTGAAAACAACTTTTTTGTGCTGTTTTTGAAATATGTGTTATTTGCATATTTTTGGAAAGTAGGTGTTTTGGAGAGAGGATAGGAGACTTGCAAGAATTTTGGAGTGCACCTTGCCTTTCCACACCATTAAGGCAAGCATTCTTAACCTTGGAAAAATATTGCGATGTGATAGCTGACACGTTTTTAAATCCCCGCTTATTTCGGGGTATTGTTATTTCATGTGCTATGATCTTTTGCATGGATGCATAATGATGTTTTCCTTGCTGTTGGATATGAACACATTTGTGATAATAATCATACCCATGTGCCCTACATGCATGCCGGAGAGGGATCCAGGAAAGACTCTGCCTTGGGTAGGCATGAGCTTGTCACCGGTCCCTGTCGGAACGGTCATAACCGGTATGGCATGGTGAGTTATATTGGGTGTTGATTTATTGGTTAGAAATAATTTGTGTTACCTGTGTCATGCAGGAACTCATAAACCTCCTGAGTCGACCACAGATCGAGTCTTGTTCCAGTAAAAAACCCTACTTGCCTGGTACTACCACTTGTCCCTGCCACAGGCAGGGTACGGTTCAGTAAGTCGTCAACCCCTTCCAAGCACACACCATACAGAGAGGCTATGGTGGAAGATGCTGGTTGTAGCCGGTAGGCAGGCCACCTGGTCCGGGGGCATGGGTGTTTCCGGTTGGGACCAAGAGGGGAGGCCACCCCTTAGAGCGCGCGATATAAGTTTGATCCCATGCTACGCGAGGTTGTAGCCTCCCCACTTAGAGTTTGCTTGACAGGTGTCGTGGGTGATTCCAGGCACCGATGAGTTAAGCTGGTGTGTGCAAGTTAGGTGTGTTTTCAACTAAAAGGCCGTAGACGGAATTAGCCCCAGTGGACTAAAGGAATTCGTTACTTGTGCGTATAGAGTACACCCTCTGCGGATGGGTCAAGTGTCGTGTCCTTGGTTAAGGAATACAGCCTGGGATGGGTCAAGTGTCGGTCTTAGAGTCGGTCTCCGGAGGAGAAACTATTATACCCGAACTGAAACCTTGTTTTGAGACAGGTGGTAATTATGATTATTGTTTTACGGACTAACCTGTATATTGTTGGTATTATCGAATATCCCTGAGACGGTTCTACCTCCCGGATATTCACTGTGGTATTTCTTTTAAAGCCCTTTCTGTGGTGTCGCTAAGACGCTCGACTGTGGTATTTCTTTTAAAGCCCTTTCTGTGGTGTCGCTAAGACGCCCGACTGTGGTATTTCTTTTAAAGCCCTTTCTGTGGTGTCGCTAAGACGCCCGACTGTGGTATTTCTTTTAAAGCCCTTTCTGTGGTGTCGCTGAGACGCCCGACTGTGGTATTTCTTTTAAAGCCCTTTCTGTGGTGTCTCTAAGACGCCCGACAGTGGCATTTCTTTCAAAGCCCTTTATGTGGTGTCGCTAAGACGCCTGACTGTGGCATGCTTGTTGATTATTTCATAAATATTAATACTGCTATGTTATTACTTATTCATAAATAACATGTTTGCGCGCATCAGAGTTTTATTTATCTTTTGTGGACTAACGTCATGAGCATAAAATATTTTCAGCATATCGTTGTGATATTATACCTATGTTCATAATGTTTGCGAGTACATTCAAAGTACTCACTGGCTTGTCCCTGGCTATTGTCTTGGCCAGATTGTTTTCTTGGAGAGGAGCGTTGCGAAGACAGCCCCGTTACTTAAGCAGCGGTGATAGCAGCCTCGCGAAGATAGGAGTTTACCTGGTCAGCTGTTCCCGTGGGAAATGGAGTCCCATAGACCATGGTGATCCACAAACCGCTTCCGCCCTCCACCACTAGAAACAATTTGTTGTACTCATAGGCCACAATGGTCTTGTACTACATATTTTGTAGTCTTGCTTGGAATTTCGGTATCAAGTTGATGCCTCATCAGCTAACAGTAATCCTGGGGCTGATGAGCTCGACGGCCATTTTTCTGGATTTTAATCCCCGGAAAACCGGTCGCGACAAGTCCGAAGATGAAGACTCTGGTAGCAGCCTTGGTGACCCCGAAGAACTGAGTCATGACCTAGCAATGCTTGTGAAGAAATTCCAGAAGATCTCAAGACGTGCTCGCTTTGGAAAACCCTCAAGGAGCAATGATTCCTCATCCAGTGACTATAAGAAGAGGCTTTGTCACAAGTGCAAGAAACCAGGACATTACATTCAAGATTGTCCTCAATGGGAAAAGGAATCAAAGAAGAAGAAATACAAGGATTACAGTTCTGATGATGCGAAGAAAAAGAAGAAGTCCTCAAAATCTTCATCATCAAAATCCTCGAAGTCTTCGTCTCACAAGAAGAGCAGCTCCAAGAAGGCACGGGCATTCATTGGCAAGGAAATGGAGTCTGAGGCTGAATCTGAAGAAAATGAAGCAGAAGAGGAATCTGATGATTCCGAGACTGGTGTGGCGAGCCTAGCCCTCGCTACTGCATTCGTCAGCAAGCCCATCTTCACCTCTGAATAAAGTGATCTCACCAACAAGGCTGATGAAGGTAGTGATGACTACGCTCCCACCTATTGCTTCATGGCAAAAGGTGCCAAGGTACTCAAATACGCCTCCTCTGAATCTAGTGAGGATGAATCTAATGAAAATCTTAAGCCTAGCTACTCTAAACTTGCTAAGATTGTTGTGCAACAACAAAAGGCTTTTGATAAGGTTCAAAACATGCTGGACAAAAGTGATGATATGTTGGGTGAAGAAATGGATCGCACCAAAGCCTTAACTGAAAATCTTCAGAGACTTCAGACCAGGTTTGATAACCTTCAAGGTCATCATAACACTCTCTTATCTGATCATGAGAAGCTTTCTTATGAATATATTCAAAAGAAGCAAGATCTTGAAAAGCTAAGAGTGAGTTATGAAGATCTTCAGAAGGAGCGCGATTCATTACTTGCTCAACAAATCAGCGCTGCTCAGGAAGAATTTATTCCTCCATGTCTGAAATGCATTGAACAAGAATCTGCTAATTCTTCACCCGAATGTTCAAATGCTTTTAATGTTACAAATTCTTCACCTGTCTCTGCTATCACTAATTCCTCATCTGAGGACATTGTTGGTATCACTGACTATGCAGGGCTGAAGGAATTGTACATGACAGGCATGTACAAAAGCCTCAAAGGGCATCAGACTCTTTGTGATGTGCTTAAAAAGCAGATCCTCAACAGGAACCCTAGGGAAGAGGGTATTGCCTTTGAGAGGAAACTCAATGCTGATGGTACATATTGGAAGCCTGAGCAGTACCCCAAAACCTCATGGGTTGCTGCAAAGGGAGCTCCAGTTGATCCATCTAATTTATCTGGCTATACATGTGAATCTTCTCATTCTTCTGATGAGTCAATTGACTCCAACTATAAACTGTTCAAAAATCAGAATGGTGAAGTATTTGCTAGATATGTTGGCACTAACTGCAGGAACGGTTCCCCTATGAAGAAAATCTGGGTTCCCAAAAGGTGCCTTGAAAGTCTTCAGGTGAATGTCCTCATGATACCACCTGTGAAGAAAAGGAACCCCAGATCAAATTCTTCATATGGACCAAATTCTTCATATGGATCCAAGAACTCATACAGACCAAATTCCTCAAGGGGATCAAATTCCTCACATGGATCAAAGTCCTCATATGAACATCATCGTGCTAACAACTCTGTTTCGCAGGGAAGAGCCAAGGGCTATGAATATGAGCATTATTCTTCAAATTATTATGTTCATAAGTCCTCGAAGAATTTCTCTGCTTATTCATATGCTTACCCTAATCCCTCTTATGTGAAACGTAATGGTTTTGGCCGCTATGCCACCATTCTCATATGGAGCTCACAGAGTGATGAACTCTTTGCCACCCCTTCAGATGTGGGTGGTGAAGAAAAAGAACTAATCTCTTATGCAGGGTCAGGTCTCCAGACGTACTGTAACGTCTGAAGAATTTGCTGGGGACCTGACAAATTGCCTGAAAGGACGCAGGCTAACCATGATGAAATGAACTTTCATTTCACATGTCCTCCCTCTGTTTTATCTGTCCTACTGCTTGATGAAATTGATCTGATGAATTGTGATATCATATTCTTCACTGCTGAAGTATATGAGGTCGTAAGTTGCACTAATTCATCTGCAGGATGATCAACCCAAAGCCACTGAGTGGGTACTTGATAGTGGATGTACAAATCACATGACTGGTGACAGGAATCTGTTGATGGATGCTCCCTTATCGTCATCACATCTGAAGCATATCATCTTCGCTGAAAAAAGCAAAAGTCAGGTATTGGGTCTAGGTAAGGTTGCTATCACAAAGGAACGACACATGGAAAAAGTCATGCTTGTTGAGTCCTTAGGATACAACCTTATGTCAGTCTCAATGTTTTGTGATCTTGATATGGTTGTTGTCTTTGGCAAGTATCGTTGTGTTGTGATTATGGAAGCTGACAATTCCAAAGTCTTCGAAGGCTTTAGGAGAGGAGACTTGTATATTGTTGATTTCTCTGCAGATTCACAACCAGCCGTGTGCCTACTTGCAAAAGCTTCAGAAGGATGGCTATGGCATCGACGACTTGGTCATGCAGGCATGAGGAATTTGCACACGCTTGCGAAGAAGAAGCATGTCATTGGCATTGAAAATGTCAAATTCCTCAAGGATCACTTATGCGGTGCCTGTGAAGCTGGAAAGATGACGAAGGCCAAGCATCCAGCAAAGACCATCATGACCACTACTCGACCATTTGAATTGCTTCACATGGATCTCTTCGCTCCTAATCATTATTCCTCTGTTTCAAATGAAGCATCTCAATATTGCTTTGTTATTGTTGATGATTACTCTCGTTACACATGGGTACACCTTATCTCTTACAAACATGAAGTGTAGGAAGTCTTCAAACGATTTTCCTCGAGGGCTTCAACCAACTTTGGTGTGAAGATCAAGCACATCAGAAGTGACAATGGCACTGAGTTCAAGAATTCAGGTCTCGATGACTATCTTGATGAACTTGGTATTACTCATGAGTTAACTGCTCCTTATACTCCTCAACAGAATGGCGTCGTGGAGCGCAAGAACAGGACTCTTGCTGAGATGGCTCGCACTATGCCTGACGAATACAAAACCCCTCGTCGGTTCTAGGTTGATGCAATTGATACAGCGTGCCACATCATCAACAGAGTATATCTTCACAAATTCTTCAAGAAGACTGCCTATGAACTCCTCACTGACAAGAAACCCAATGTGAGTTATTTCAAAGTCTTCGGTGCTAAATGCTGGATTAGAGATCCTCATCACAACTCTAAATTTGCACCGAAAGAACATGAAGGTTTTATGCTTGGTTATGGAAAGGACTCGCACACCTACAGAGTCTTCAACAATGTACTTCACAAGATTGTTGAAACTGTAGATGTGCGGTTCGATGAGACTAATGGCTCGCAAAGAGAGAACCTACCTTCTGTGTTAGATGAACCAGCACCCGAGGATTCTATCAAACACAAGGCTACTGAAGATGTCATTCCTACGGAAGAATCTGCTGAAGAATTCATTCCAGAACGTGAAGAACGTCGAGCTGATGCACCTGAAGAAAATGCTGAGGAAATTGATGTTGAAGAAAATGCTGATCAAATTCCTCAACGACAACCAGCTCACCCTCGCGTTGCAAAAGAAGTGCAAGTGGAGAAGATCATCGATGACATTAGAGCAGCAAGTCCTCTCACATGCTAAAAAGCTTCACATCTATCTAACTTTTGTGGGAACTTTGCTTTTCTCTCTATCACAGAGCCCGCTAAATTAGATGAAGCATTTCTGGAGCCTGAGTGGATTCATGCCATGCAAGAAGAATTACATCAGTTCAAGCTCAACAACGTCTGGGAACTAGTCAATCGTCCCGATCCTCGCAAGCATAACATCATTGGCACAAAGTGGATCTACCGCAACAAGCAAGATGAAGATGGTGTTGTGGCGAGGAATAAGGCACGACTAGTAGCTCAAGGCTACATACAGGTTGAAGGAGTTGATTTCGATGAAACTTTTGCACCTGTTGCTAGACTTGAGGCTATTCGCATATTGCTTGCTTATGCTAACCATCATGATATCATCTTATATCAAATGGATGTGAAAAGTGCCTTCCTCAATGGTAAGCTTGAGGAAGAAGTATATGTTGCTCAACCCCCAGGTTTTGAAGATCCAAAACATCCTGACAAAGTCTTCAGACTTAACAAGGCCCTCTATGGCCTCAAGCAGGCCCCACGGGCATGGTATGATACATTGAAGGAATTCTTCATGAAGAAAGGCTTCACACCCGATTCACTCGATCCCACTCTCTTTACTAAATCTTATGATGGTGAACTATTTGTGTGCCAAATATATGTTGATGATATCATCTTTGGATGTACTGACCAACGTTATAGTGATGAATTTGCCTATATGATGAGTCAAGAATATCAAATGTCTATGATGGGAGAGTTGAAATTCTTCTTAGGTCTTCAAATTCGTCAACAGCGCAATGGCATATTCATATCTCAGGAGAAATACCTCAAGGATGTCCTGAAGAAATTCAGCATGCAAGATTGCAAAGGGATCAAAATTCCTATGCCCACAAATGGTCATCTATGCACTGATGAAACGGGTATTGACTTTGATCATAAGGTATACCGCTCCATGATTGGCTCTTTATTGTACTTATGTGCATCTAGGCCAGATATAATCCTTAGTGTTTGCATGTGTGCCCGATTTCAAGCTGCACCGAAGGAATCACACCATAAGGCTGTGAAGCATATTCTTCGATATCTAGCTCACACACCAACACTAGGATTATGGTATCCCAAGGGCTCGGATTTTGATCTCATTGGATACTCTCACTCTGACTATGCTAGTGATCGTGTGGACCGCAAGTGAACATCTGGTACTTGTCATTTCCTCGGACGATCCTTGGTCTGTTGGTCCTCGAAGAAACAGAACTGCGTATCACTATCTACTACTGAAGCTGAGTACATTGCTGCTGGTTCTTGCTGTGCTCAACTGCTATGGATGAAGCAAACACTCAAGGACTATGGCATCAACATGAAGAATGTGCCTCTCCTCTGTGACAATGAGAGTGCCATCAAGATTGCTCACAACCCAGTTCAGCACTCGAAGACAAAGCACATTCAGATTCGTCATCATTTTCTTCATGATCATGTGTTGAAGGGCGACATTTCTATTGAGCATGTGAAGACTGAAGAACAGCTAGCCGATATCTTCACTAAGCCCTTGGATAATAAGAGATTTAGCAAGTTGCGGTGTGAGCTAAATATCTTCGAGTCTTCGAATGTACTTTGAAAAGGCACTCATCCTAACACATATGCAAAATTGATGACTTAGATGTGCAACACATGAAGAAACGTTTTTCTTCAATCAATGAAGAATAACACTCTAAGTGTGAAGAAATTAACAAAGAATTTGATTCTCAGAACCCTACGACAATTGTACGCGGTGTCTGAAATCATCATTCTTATACGGTGGGTCACGCCACCACAAAAGTTGAAAATCTTCAATTTGAGTTTTTCCTCGGTTTTGAAATTCCTCATTTGTTCAAATTCTTCAACTTGCAAAATCTTCATGTATGCCGTCGTTTTTATTCATTTGCTATATATTTATATATGAGTTTATGTCCTCTACAGCATTCACTTATAGCTATTTCTTCAAGTTGGATCTTCTGCTAAGTGAATGTGATCGGACCCTTCCCCTCTATGCTATACTCAATCCAATCTGTTCACAAATTCTTCATGTGCGTTCTATTTGAAACTCGTTCAAAATCTTCATTGTGTCCTTGTCAGCTGAAGAAATTGCGAACGGAACGTTAAAACAGATCTTATCCAAACTTTCGGTTTTGCCGCTCAAACCGTTCCGCATCCCACGATGCATTATTTTACTCACCCACGATCCTACACGATCTCCACCACACAGTACGTGGGTGACACATGTCGTGAGAAGGAGAATGGTCAGGGGCATTTTCGTCCTAAATCTTCGGGCGAACAGTTTTTCACTGCCTCTATAAATACCTCTCTCCCCTTCCTCACTTCTTTTACTCCGCTCGATCTCTCTCTCCCGCTCGAGCTTCTCAAACCCTAGCGCCGCCGCTACTCCATCGTCGCCGGTGAGGAAGAGCTTCACTGCCTCGACCTCATCGCCGTCGTACTCGCACCGACCGCGGAAATCTTCACCTCTGCCGCCGCCGTAGACGTCTTCCTCCACCAAGTTAGGGCGTGGAAGATCTGCATCGACGAACTTCACTATTTCAACTCACAGTTCATCGTGTTCTTCGTTCAGGGTAATTAAGAGTTACTTTAACTACCCTCTTTGATTCGAAATTTTTCTACAAAATCTTCAAAGGTGTTTTATTCTTCAAATCCTCACACATGAAACACCTCACATGTCATCTGTTCTTGATTCATTTCCCTAAGCATCATTTTCTTCAAGATTCCTCAGTTGTGTGGATCTTCGATCTATACAACTCTGGAACCTAAGATGTAGTGCGCTTAGTGAAATTCTTCAAGACGCATCTGGTCAAATTCCTCAAACTTGTTCTTTTTGAAAAACCTTCTGAGAACGCATATGACCTCTCCAAATTCCTCGCAACTATATTCTGTTCACAGGTACACATGTCCGCTGCTGAATCATTAGGTTCTCATCAACTTAACTCGTTTGCAGCGTTCCTCGAAGGAAAACTGCATACTTCTTCAGAGAATTCAATTGTTCACATTCCTCAACTGAAGAAAATGGCTGACGGTAAAAGGCCACAGAAAGGAGGAAAGAAACATGAGGTTATGACTGTGTTTGAAATCCCTGAGGATATTTATAAAGATTATTGCACGCCTGATGAAGCCATGTTTGGCAAAGAAGATAAAAATCAGCGCAAGGTGCGCATTCAGAGGATTGAACGGAGATGGGCACGTGAATGGAGGGAGTACAGATACGTCATTCCAAAGTACATGAAGAAATACGCACTGAACCCTCCATGCCCAAGAGCCCAATTGGCACCTGGCCAAGAGGCTGATCCCACTAGCATCAAACGCGGTGAGGATTTTCCTGAAGAATGGGCCAAGCGCCAAGCCAAATTGGCAAGACAAGCCAGAGAAGCCGTGAGGAAATTCAATGAAGACTTTGCTGCTGCTGCTGCCACTGAGGCCTCTGTCAAGCCGAGGAAATCAATGCTTAAGAAGCCTGCTCGAAAGCCAAGTGCTTCACGAGCAATGCCCTCACGGCCAAGTTCCTCTGCTGCCCCTCACAGCCAGAAATTTCAAAATCTTCAAGGCAGATTCGTCAAGCTGCCCGTGCTCCTCCAAAATCCTCAGCACCTCCTCCAAAGTCCTCAGCTGTTCCAACAAAGTCCTCAGCACCTGCGCATCTTGCCACGTGTCAAAGGACTATAGGCGTCTCTATTGCCTCTGGTGTCTCAGCAAGTTCCTCAGCTGCACCAAGTTCCTCAGTTGGACCCTCTCTACTGAAGAAAAAGGCTACTGCTGGATGCGACACTCGCCCAAGTCCTCAGAAGAAGCAGGTAGTCTTCAATGTACCATCTGACGAAGATGAAGCTGATGAAGAAGAACTTGCAGAAATCATCAGGGATCGACAAGAAAGGGCCGCTATAGCCAAAGGCACACATGTGCCGGTGCTGTTGGATCCAAGGGCGATCCTCGATTACATCAATCTCTGGCATAAGGATCCCAACACACCTATGCCTGACTTCAAGCTGACACCTGGCCAAAGTCACATGCTGACTCACTTCATCCAAGAGGAGAAGTGGAAATATGATAGGGCTAGGCAGATCAAGAAATCGCAATACAAGAAAGAGAAACTGCTGAGGAAAAATGTTCTCATGATGAAACCTGAAGAACTCATCAAGATGCAGGCTAACATCAAAACCCTCAGCGATGAATTTGATGCGTACTATGCTGACTGGAAAGGAGCAAAAGTCAGGTTTGTGAAACTGACTGAGAAATTCACAAATGTTTCAGCCCCATCGCAACAAGAAATTCCTCAAGCTGAACCTTCAGCACAGCCCACTGAAGAACATGCCAACACCGCTGATGACTTTCAGGCTGCTGAAGAAAATGCTAGTTCCAGGGCTGATGACTCCATTCCAGCCGCTGAAGAAATTGCCAGGACATCCACTAGTGGTGCGCCTGAAGAAACTGAAGAAGTAAGGACAACTGCATCAGTTGCGCCTGAGGAAAATACTTCCATCTGCATCAGATGTGAAGAAGACCAAGGCTGCAGAACGAGCTGCAGTGAAGAAAAGGAAAGCATCAAGTGCTTCAGAATCTTCAGCCCCAAAGAAGATGAAGCCCATGATCAGCTCGTTTGCCAATCCAATTGATGTTGTTCCAATTTCAACCATGCCATCAAAGGACCTTGTTCCTTTTGGTGAAGAATATGAGATCCCAAGTGGATATGATGAAGAAACTCAATCTGCTACTTCGTCAGAGCAGATTGATGAAGAAATTGAAGTGGATGCAATCCCTTCAACCCCAATGGTCTCATCACCAATGCCTCAGTTTGATGCTGAAGAGGCTGGTGTTGAAGAAATTGATGATGAAGATGTGGACATTGGGAGCACAACTCCATTGATGAATGACGACTTTTGGGAAAGTCAGCATCCCAATTCCCCACTCTTCACCCCACTACAGTAAATCCCTCACTCTCCAGCACCAACAGTACAATTGGGCTCTGAAGAAACTGATCCCACTGCATCTATGCATGAAGAAATTCCAGCCACTAGTGCTGAAGAAACTGCTGCTGCTGCTGAAAAGGTGACTGCACCTGAGGAAGAACCTGAAATTCCTCAGCCTGAAGAACCTGAGATCGTGATTCCTGAGGTAGTGATGCAACTCATTGACACTCCTCTGCCCAAGCCAAAGGATCCGTTCTCAAGGAAACAAAAGTTCAAGGCTGAAGACTTCTTTGGCGAGCACGTGTTCTTCACAGAATATAATCCATATGTCTCTGCTCGCATAAGGAAGAGGCGTTTCTGGACTGGAAGTCAAGCTAATTTTTATTCCTCAGTTCTATTCAACAAAGACAAAGTCTTCGACCATGCACATATTCCTCACGTGGATATGGAGTCCATGTCGTGCTTCACGCCATTCCTAAGTGTTCTTCACGACGTTGGGTTGCTCAATTTTTGCACCGACATATGCGATTGGAATGAAGAACTCATTCTTCAGTTCTACGCAACGCTGCACATCACTGGCAACTCTGAAGATGTGAATTCATGGGTTCTGGACTGGATGACTGAGAACACACATTACAAGGCACCAGTATCTAAATTGCTTCGTGCCCTTCCTCTGAGTCCACCTCTTGAAGATGCACGTTGTGTTTACAACGAACCTGAGCTTTCAAATCACTATATGCAAGTGCTGATGAAGCCTTTGAAGCCAGGACAGGCTTCTCGAACCAAATTCCTCGACAAGGAATTGCTGTATGTGCCTCGGATTGTCTATCGCATTCTGACGAAGACAATGAGTCCTATCAAAGGCCACAACTTTGATGACGAAGAAGTCATTGGCATCATGAAGAACATGCTTTTCAATATCTTTCATGGCGTTCCCGTCAACTTCCATGATTTCTTCATGAGGACTCTGGCCAACATTGCTATGTCGCCATTTGAGCTGAAGCCTTACACGCCATGGATTATGAGATTCATCAGGACAAGGACTTCACTCAATTACAAAGCTGAAACTCTGAACCACTGCAGCTACTTGCCCCCTATTGAAGTCCTCAAAAGGACATTTTCCTCAACTGAAGAAAATGGCAAGGCTACTGCTGTGATAGATGAAGGCATTCGTCCATTGGATGGTCAATTTCGCAAGGCTGCATCTTATTCCACCAATGATGACTCTGCCACACATGACACTGCCGCCAACACTGCCAAGCCAAATCCTCAAGCCACAGCACCCAGGGTGATGACTGATCGTGAGTTACTCCTCAGTCTTCATCAAAAGGTTGATCGCAATCACAAATGGGTCAAGCGTCAGTTTGGTTCAATTCTTCACAACATGACTGCAACACATAATGTAGTGAAGAAAAACCACTACTACCTTCATGAAACCCTCAACCGCACCTGGGTTGTTCTGTCTCAAGTTTACAGCGCTGATGATTTGAAGCAAATGGGTCTCAACGAAGAATTTGCCTGGTCTGCACCTCCTCCGAAGAATACAAGAAGGTCCCAGTTCCTTCTTTGGTGGCCAGCTCCTTGTGACGCCCGGATAGTTAAGCTACAGTGAACCTCTGCTAATGAAGCCACGTCACCTTGGGTTACTGTTGATAAACTCGCGTCGGTTCGAAACCCAGTTCAAATTCAAAAAAAAAATGATAATAATAAAAAAAAGTTTTCAAACAATAAAACTAAAATGCTCTAAGCATGTCAAATAAATCATAAGTAATTATGGCGGAGTAACCAAACTTTGATAAAATGTTTAAAGGCTCTAAGATAATTAAAACAGTAGTTAAACAATTAAATAAATGCCTGTTGAATTTTATAAAATATTAAACTATTTTATTTTGGGTTGAAAATTAATATGCCAGTAGTATATTAGTAAATACAAATTTAGGTGCTAGTGTTAATTTTTATAAGATTCAAATAAAATGTAACTAAAATAAAATAGGGAGAAATAAATAAAAAGAAACGACTCAACAGAAATTAAAACAAAAGAAAACAAAAGGAACCCCCTCTCTCCCATAGGCCAAGTGGCCCAACTGGCCACCCCAGACTAGCCGGCCACCCCAACAGACCGGCCCACCTATCCCACTCCCTTAACCAACCATGGGCGACCAAACCCTACCCTAACCGCACACTCCCCCCCCCACTCCCCACGTCTCCCTCTTCCCCCGATCCAGATCGGACCGGGGATGGCCTCGTGGCCCTCGCCTGGAGCCGCCTCGCCGACCGCCGTCCTCGTCCCCGACGAGCCCCTCCTCGCACCCCTCTCCTCCCCTGGATCTAGATCGGCGACGCAGCGTCCCGGCCTCATCGCCGCTCGTCCTCGACCGCATCCGAGGCCACCACACCACCCGATGCCGATGCCGGCGCCCGGAGCTCCCCCCCACCGGACTGCATCCTCCTCCCCGCCGGCCTGCATCCCCTCCGCCGCTCGTCACCGCCTTCCTCCTCAACCCCCGCTGCCCCGCCACTACGAATCCCGGTGAGGCCACAGCTTCGTCCTCCTCCCTCCCTGCCTCTGCTCGAGGCCGACCGCGCGCACGCTCACTACCGCGTCGGCCACACCATCGCCCCTTGCCGTTCTTGGCCGTGCCCCGCCACGAGGTGCAGCAGCTGCTGTTGTGCTGCGGCGGTGCGGCCACCACCATTGTAGTGCCCCGTCGCTGGTGGCCTCGCCCCTCTGCGCCGCCTGCCCCCCTGCTGCTCCGGCCGGCGCTCCATGGCCCCGTGCCTCGCCACGCCTAGTCTCCGCCCTCTCCTCCTCCCACGGCCGCGCCACAGCGCCACTGGCCGCACCAGCGCCACCCCTCGCCTCTGCCACCGTGGCCCCGGCTGGCCGCGCCGGCGTGCCCCGTCGTCGGTGCCCCGGCGGCCTCGTCCCGCCCTACGGGCGAGCGCCCGCTCGGGTGTGCCCGCACCCGGCGCCCGACGCCTGTGAACCCACGCCCTCTATGGCCCCTCTAGGCCACTGACATGGGGGCCTCGCCCACAGAACAAAAATAATAAAAATAAAAGAAAGAAATAATTTTAAAATTAATAAAAATAAATATATTAAATAATCAATTAATTAAGTTAGTTAATCCTAATTTGATTAACCTAATTAACTGTTAGTTTAATCAAAACAGTAATTAGTTAGTTAACCCTAATTAACCTAATCAGGGAATGACAGGTGGGTCCTAATGGACCCACATGTCAGTTTGACCCAGTCAACTCTGTTGACTGCCGACGTCAGCATGACATCATGTTGATGTCATAAATCTAATTTCGAATTAATTAATTAATTAAATTCCAGAATTTTAATAAAACCTTTAGAAAACCATATCTTTTAATCTGTAACTCGGATTAAAATGATTTCAACATGTAAGTTGCTCAGAACGACGAGACGAATCCGGATACGCAGCCCTTTCATCCGCCACACATCCTTAACCTATCTAACTTGCAACTTTCCCCCGCCCTCCGATTCATCTGTCCGAAAACGCGAAACACCGGGAATATTTTCCCGGATGTTTCCCCCCTTCGCCGATATCACTTACTACCGCGTTAGGGCATACCTAGCACCGCGTATTGCCTCGTTATATTTTGTGATGCTTTGTTTGCTTTGTATTTACTGTTTCTTCCCCCTCTTCTTCTCCGGTAGACCCCGAGACCGGCGCTGATGCCACCGAATACGACTACTTCACCGACGAACCCTTCTTGCCAGAGCAACCAGGCAAGCCCCCCCTTGATCACCAGATATCGCCTACTCTCCTCTATACTGCTTGCATTAGAGTAGTGAAGTATGTTACTGCTTTCGTTATTCCTATCCTGATGCATAGCCTGTCTTTGATACTGCTGTTGATACCTTTACCTGCAATCCTACTTGCTTAGTATCGGATGCTAGTGTTCCATCAGTGGCCCTACACTCTTGTTCGTCTGCCATGCTATACTATCGGGCCGTGATCACTCGGGGGTGATCACGGGCATATACTATATACTTTACACTGTTACATTACCTATGATACTGTTCGGAGATGGGGGCTGAAGGGGCAGGTGGCTCCATCCCGGTAGAGGTGGGCCTGGGTTCCCGATGGCCCCCGACTGTTACTTTGTGGCGGAGCGACAGGGCAGGTTCAGGCCACCTAGGAGAGAGGTGGGCCTGGCCCTAGTCGGCGTTCGCGATACTTAACACGCTTAACGAGATCTGGGTATTTGATCTGAGTCTGGCCATTTGGTCTATATGCACTAACCAACTACGCGGGAAAGATATGGGCACTCGGCATCGTGGTATCAGCTGAAGCACTTCTTGACGTCAGCGACTGAGTGGCGCGCGCCGGGTTGGACCGCGTAACGTGACTTCCGTTGTACTGGAGGTTGCTAGATCTGCTCACCGGCCGCGTACGCAACGTGCAGGTGTGCTCAGGGCGATGGGCCCAGACCCCTGCGCGCATAGGTTTAGACCGGCGTGCTGACCGCTCTGTTGTGCCTAGGTGGGGCTGCGACGTGTTGATCTTCCGAGGCCGGGCATGACCCAGGAAAGTGTGTCCGGCCAAATGGGATCAAGCGTGTTGGGTTATGTGGTGCACCCCTGCAGGGAAGTTTATCTATTCGAATAGCCGTGTCCCTCGGTAAAAGGACGACCCAGAGTTGTACCTTGACCTTATGACAACTAGAACCGGATACTTAATAAAACACACCCTTCCAAGTGCCAGATACAACCCGGTGATCGCTCTCTAACAGGGCATCGAGGAGGGGATCGCCGGGTAGGATTATGCTATACGATGCTACTTGGAGGACTTCAGTCTACTCTCTTCTACCTGCTGCAAGATGGAGGCGACCAGAAGCGTAGTCTTCGATAAGAATAGCTATCCCCCTCGTGTTCTGGCTTTCTACAGTTCAGTCCACTGATATGGCCCTTTGCACATATATCCATGCATATGTAGTGTAGCTCCTTGCTTGCGAGTACTTTGGATGAGTACTCACGGTTGCCTTGTTTCCCCTTTTCCCCTTTCCTCTACCCGGTTGCCGCAACCAGGTGATGGAGCCCAGGATCCAGACGCCACCGTCGACGACGACTACTACTACTCTGGAGGTGCCTACTACTACGTGCAGCCCGCTGACGACGACCAGGAGTAGTTAGGAGGATCCCAGGCAGGAGGCCTGCGCCTCGTTCGATCTGTATCCCAGTTTGTGCTACCCTTCTTAAGGCAAACTTGTTTAACTTATGTCTGTACTCAGATATTGTTGCTTCCGCTGACTCGTCTATGATCGAGCACTTGTATTTGAGCCCTCGAGGCCCCTGGCTTGTATTATGATGCTTGTATGACTTAATTTATTTGTAGAGTTGTGTTGTGATATCTTCCCATGAGTCCCTGATCTTTATCGTATACATTTGCATGCATGATTAGTGTACGATTGAATCGGGGGCGTCACAAGTTGGTATCAGAGCCGACTGCCTGTAGGAATCCCCTTCCAACTCCTTGGCCGAAGTCGAGTCTAGACATGGCAAAACTTTTACTAACATGGTTGTGTGTCTTACGGGCACACGCTACCATTGGGTGGTAGTAGGATCTTTTACTCCTTGTCTATACTCTGGGACTCTGATCTCTCTTCTATTCGGGTTAAATGAATTTTGCTAAATCTAACATTAGGATCTCGTTATCACTTTCACCCGGAGAGCCCCTTATTACTGATGATCGTCTGTTGCACGTGAAGACCCTGAAGATACACCCCGCTGTTAACCCGAGAACTTGTGTTCATCGCGTTTGCAATTCCCTTCCACCGTCAACCCTTATGGATAACTATTTGAAGTTGTTTTTCATACGATCATCTCCCATTGATCTTTTTATTACAAGATACCGTGAAGTTTTCTCTAGTGTTTCGAGAATACTTTGCGCCCACTGCCTTGCTGTTCTTTGTCACTTGAATACCCCTACGGATAATTCTCACACTTATCGAGTATCCGCTCACCCCCCAGTTGATTCATGTATGTCACCAATCTTCGATATACCATTCGATCTTCCGAAAATCCTCAGGAGCCTATTGCTCTTGAAATTCTTGCTTGCTTGCATTATGGTTAATCCCATAAGCCTCGTAATCATATTAGCATACCTTGTCATTATCATTTTGAGTCTGTTGATTCGAAATGTTGCGAATGCTCGCAATCCTCAATCAGATCCTAGCATTCATTCTTTCGGCTCAGACGTCATTTTAAACATGAGCTGAATCTCGACCAATCAAATTGTTGTCGATTTTACCCTAATCTTACTCAACTTATCCATGCTTAATCAGAGCGTTTGCTTCCGATCCTTTGATTTGGAAATCATAATTCCTTTTCACGTGAGCTTTGTATTAGCCAGTTGCTTCTATAATCCAATGCCTTCACCTTGTTTCTCCGTCTGGTTGTGTGACGATACTCACACCAGCTTCGCTATGGATCATCGGATCCTTTGTTGAAATATCATCCGACAGTGTCCTTCGTATAAAAAAACCTCGATAAGCTCTTTCCCTGATACATAATGCCTTCGGTAAATTGTATCCTCTCGTTTTGTCACCCATGCTCTACTATCGAGCTTGTGTTATTTGCTCTTGAAACTGTGGTATATGTTTCTAAGAAGCCCTATGGATTGAACATATGCCTTCCCTAAACCGTGTGAACCCGAAGGTTTTCACGAGTCATACTCTTATGGTGCTTCGCCAGATAAAATTTCAACACTGCAACTTCATCGAACGCGAGAAGTGAATGAAAGGTTATGCATTGGAGAAGTGGGAGTCGACCTTGAACTTTGTGTTCATGCCCATGGACACGATGTAGATCCTATCATGGAAACTTCTGGTAACTATTTCCTTGATATACTATCCTTTGGTATCGGTGAATTGATCCTTTGCAACCATGGTTTCGACATGTTCTCCTTTAAATACCATTTCTCATGCAAGTGTAAGCACTTGTCTGCTGTGGAGCAATACCCCATTCCAACCTCTACCTTGATCTATAGTCGAGTATTACCCTATGGTATCTCGAGTATATCTAAGAACTGTGTTGCATCTTATGAGCCTCCATCAGCTATTATTTCTCGCCGAATCCAATTTTTCATGGGTTCTGAGTTATTAGTCGCTCAAGAACACCGGTAAGTGAACCGATTCCGCACTCCGATTCAATAACTCTAAGTAATTCTTGTTGCTTACGAGTTTAATAATCCTTCAAGTCATTCCTAGCCTCATCGGCTATATCTTTATCATGCAAACTTCTAACTGTGCTACCTGGTCCTTCTTCCCGGAGCACAAATTTTTGACGATGAGCTAAGCTTACGTCGATCTTCCTCGCCTTATCAGTTCGCCTTAAACAACAAGCTTGATTTCAAGTTTGTGACCATTCCTTTGACTTGATGTCGTCGCTGATTGATTACATCTTCATGAAATCTCTCGACAAATGTGTCATGATCATCATCAACCTTATAAGCTCTTCCAGGATATCAATTGAGTTCATGATGAGAGATACTATCCTTGCCCCCGATGATTTGTGTTATCTTTGACCACTTTATTGCCTCCTGTTCAACACTAACTTGTTCGTGTTTTGTGTTATACCTTGAGATCCCTGCTATCCAACATTTGTTCTTCCTTACCTTGGAGTATTACCATCTTTTAATATCAAGAATGTTGTGAGGATTGCTCCCCCTCTGAAGAATTCTTGTTATAGTGATACTACTCACCATCACCATTCTTTCTTGGTCCCCGTGTTGATTCCAACATGTGAACGGTACTGTTTGGATTCTGCCTTTCTAGCAACCCTATTGCTTTGAAGTTAATGGTCGGCCATTCATTCTTAGACTTTTGATTATTGGATCACCATTCTGACATTGGTCGTGCAGCCCAACCCATATTTCGTGCACACCTTTCAACCAATGTTTAATTGTGTATGTTTTCCTCAAACATGCTTCATTATATCATTTGATCTGACAAATGTTATCTCCTTGTTCACATAATTGTGGAAATCCATCTTTTTGGATATCTCGTTGAAATATCGCTGAGTCCGTCAGCCACCTCCTCGTCCTCTCCTTGGTTAAATGATGAACTCTTGTTTCGGAACTCGCTTCCACAGTTCATTTCCCGATAATCTTACAATGACATCTCGACAAATTGTGTTGCACCTTTTCTTCTCAGACATCCTGAGTCTGAGGTATCCTAACACCAATCAAATCTGAATCTCGGTCAGATATGATGGTTGGAACATATTTCCAAGAGTGATAACATTGGTCTTTATATGACCCGGTAAGGTGGTGTCATGCCTAACACACCTGACCGGAGGACCTATTTTTATAATTTTCCTTTTAGCAAGGTTATCCATTCTTCCATGAGGGAATTGTAAGACTTATTCTACAAGTTATTCCTGATGGATCCTTTGTGTTTCCAAAGTCTGATCTTCACCTGATGACCATGTCAATGCTATCTCGAAGCATGTCTATGGTACTCTGATTTTCAACATGAACATTTGAAGCCCAATGCTAAATGTTTCCTGCTCAATTATCCAAACACCGTTGTATGGGTAATGTCATGAAAATTCTTCCCCTTACCTAATGAGTTTTCTACATTATATCATGTCATGGGTATTATGCTCTGCTTGTCTTTGGGAAGGATATACCCTTGAAATATGTGTGTATACACATTTTCCATTCCATTGTTCTGTCTAAACCTGATAATTACTTTTCCTTTCCATTGGTTTGTTTAAACCTCCTTGTGATCTATATTATATAAGCAGTAATATTTCCCTGCTTATGTAAACACCTCGTTGTGCCACTCTGTCAGTAAGACCCTGTTGCTATTGCTGATGACATTCCGATAACCACCGATGGACGAGAACCTTGCCTATTGGTCCGCCTCGTTCTACGAGCAGGAGAATGGTTCTCTTCGTCCCTCGCCCTTGGTACAGACGTTGTTGTCCACATAACCGACAGGCTATTCCCTGCCTTGCCTTGCTATCATAACCGTGCAAGATATCACCGCTCCTCCTACTTTTAACCCACATGGTGGGCCCATAACCCACAGTTTCATAGGATCGAAACCTAACTCTCCTGTACACCCCATGTTCCCAAAGTTATTCCTCGCGCGTGTTCTCGTATGTAATTCACGAGCCACCTTCCGATGAGATCATCAATTCTGGTATCAGACGCAATACTTATTCCCATTGCTCTGAACCCCTTTCACACTTCGTTTCAGGCAACGAACGATTGCCTATGTGCTTGAAACTTCTATTTTGCACCTTCTTACTTGCTCTCGATATTGTCTTAAATTTCAATTCGAGAGTTACCTTCCGCCACCTTCCTCGTTGTTGTCTACCAGATAGTCTACCCTGCAGAGGTCCACTCTTCCGGTATACCCCCTTATTCTTTCGTTAGTATGATGAAGACTCCGGAGGAAGGATGGCCACTTCATAATGATGACATGGAGCAGAGAAATGAAGACATCAACGAAAGGGATTAACTTCTTCGAGTAGACCCGTTAGAATATCGTAACCAGAACTTTCCCCCTTACTCCCCTCTTAAATCTCGGGACGAGATTTCTTGTAGTGGAGGAGAATTGTGACGCCCGGATAGTTAAGCTACAGTGAACCTCTGCTAATGAAGCCACGTCACCTCGGGTTACTGTTGATAAACTCGCGTCGGTTCGAAACCCAGTTCAAATTCAAAAAAAAAGAAAATGATAATAATAATAAAAAGTTTTCAAACAATAAAACTAAAATGCTCTAAGCATGTCAAATAAATCATAAGTAATTATGGCGCAGTAACCAAACTTTGATAAAATGTTTAAAGGCTCTAAGATAATTAAAACAGTAGTTAAACAATTAAATAAATGCCTGTTGAATTTTATAAAATATTAAACTATTTTATTTTGGGTTGAAAATTAATACGCCAGTAGTATATTAGTAAATACAAATTTAGGTGCTAGTGATAATTTTTATAAGATTCAAATAAAATGTAACTAAAATAAAACAGGAAGAAATAAATAAAAAGAAATGACTCAACAGAAATTAAAACAAAAGACAACAAAAGGAACCCCCTCTCTCCCATAGGCCAAGTGGCCCAACTGGCCACCCCAGACTAGGCGGCCGCCCCAACAGACCGGCCCACCTATCCCACTCCCTTAACCCCCCATGGGCGACCAAACCCTACCCTAACCGCACACTCCCCCCACTCCCCACGTCTCCCTCTTCCCCCGATCCAGATCGGATCGGGGATGGCCTCGTGGCCCTCGCCTGGAGCCGCCTCGCCGGCCGCCGTCCTCGTCCCCGACGAGCCCCTCCTCGCACTCTTCTCCTCCCCTGGATCTAGATCGGCGACGCAGCGCCCCGACCCCATCGCCGCTCGTCCTCGACCGCATCTGAGGCCACCACACCACCCGATGCCGATGCCGGCGCCCGGAGCTCCCCCCCACCGGACTGCATCCTCCTCCCCGCCGGCCTGCATCCCCTCCGCCGCTCGTCACCGCCCTCCTCCTCAACCCCCGCTGCCCCGCCCCTACGAATCCCGGTGAGGCCACAGCTTCGTCCTCCTCCTTCCCTGCCTCTGCTCGAGGCCGACCATGCGCACACGCACCACCGCGTCGGCCACACCATCGCCCCTTGCCGTTCTTGGCCGTGCCCCGCCACGAGGTGCAGCAGCTGCTGCTGTGCTGCGGCGGTGCGGCCACCACCATTGCAGCGCCCCGTCGCCGGTGGCCTCGCCCCTCTGCGCCGCCTCCCGTCACCGCCTGCCCCCCTGCTGCTCCGGCCGGCGCTCCATGGCCCCGTGCCTCGCCACGCCTAGTCTCCGCCCTCTCCTCCTCCCACGGCCACGCCACAGCGCCACTGGCCGCACCAGCGCCACCCCTCGCCTCCGCCACTGTGGCCCCGGCTGGCCGCGCCGGCGTGCCCCGTCGTCGGTGCCCCGGCGGCCTCGTCCAGCCCTGCGGGCGGGCGCCCGCTCGGGTGTGCCCGCACCCGGCGCCCGACGCCTGTGAACCCACGCCCTCTATGGCCCCTCTAGGCCACTGACATGGGGGCCCCGCCCACAGAACAAAAAAAATAAAAATAAAAGAAAGAAAGAATTTTAAAATTAGTAAAAATAAATATATTAAATAATCAATTAATTAAATTAGTTAATCCTAATTGGATTAACCTAATTAACTGTTAGTTTAATCAAAACAGTAATTAGTTAGTTAACCCTAATTAACCTAATCAGGGAATGACAGGTGGGTCCCACTGGACCCACATGTCAGTTTGACCCAGTCAACTCTGTTGACTGCTGACGTCAGCATGACATCATGCTGATGTCATAAATCTAATTTCGAATTAATTAATTAATTAAATTCCAGAATTTTAATAAAACCTTTAGAAAATCATATCTTTTAATCCGTAACTCGGATTAAAATATTTTCAACATGTAAGTTGCTCAGAACGACGAGACGAATCCGGATTCGCAGCCCTTTCGTCCGCCACACATCCCTAACCTATCGAACTCGCAACTTTTCCCCTCCGATTCATCTGTCCGAAAACGCGAAACACCGGGAATATTTTCCCGGATGTTTCCCCCCTTCGCTGGTATCACTTACTACCGCGTTAGGGCATACCTAGCACCGCATATTGCCTCGTTATGTTTTGTGATGCTTTGTTTGCTCTGCATTTACTATTTCTTCCCCCCTCTTCTTCTCTGGTAGACCCCGAGACCGGCGCTGATGCCACCGAATACGACTACTTCACCGACGAACCCTTCTTGCCAGAGCAACCATGCAAGCCCCCCCTTGATCACCAGATATCGCCTACTCTCCTCTATACTGCTTGCATTAGAGTAGTGAAGTATGTTACTGCTTTCGTTATTCCTATCCTGATGCATAGCCTGTCTTGGATACTGTTGTTGATACCTTTACCTGCAATCCTACTTGCTTAGTATAGGATGCTAGGGTTCCATCAGTGGCCCTACACTCTTGTCCGTCTGCCATGCTATACTATCGGACCGTGATCACTCGGGGGTGATCACGGGCATATACTATATACTTTACACTGTTACATTACCTGTGATACTGTTCGGAGATGGGGGCTGAAGGGGCAGGTGGCTCCATCCCGGTAGAGGTGGGCCTGGGTTCCCGATGGCCCCCGACTGTTACTTTGTGGCGGAGCGACAGGGCAGGTTCAGACCACCTAGGAAAGAGGTGGGCCTAGCCCTAGTCGGCGTTCGCGATACTTAACACGCTTAACGAGATCTGGGTATTTGATCTGAGTCTGGCCATTTGGTCTATACGCACTAACCAACTACGCGGGAAAGATATGGGCACTCGGCATCGTGGTATCAGCTGAAGCACTTCTTGACGTCAGCGACTGAGTGGCGCGCGCCGGGTTGGACCGCGTAACGTGACTTTCGTTGTACTGGAGGTTGCTAGGTCTGCTCACCGGCCGCGTACGCAACGTGCAGGTGTGCTCAGGGCGATGGGCCCAGACCCCTGCGCGCATAAGTTTAGACCAGCGTGCTGACCGCTCTGTTGTGCCTAGGTGGGGCTGCGACGTGTTGATCTTCCGAGGCCGGTCATGACCCAGGAAAGTGTGTCCGGCCAAATGGGATCAAGCATGCTGGGTTATGTGGTGCACCCCTACAGGGAAGTTTATCTATTCGAATAGCCGTGTCCCTCGGTAAATGGACGACCCGGAGTTGTACCTTGACCTTATGACAACTAGAACCGGATACTTAATAAAACACACCCATCCAAGTGCCAGATACAACCCGGTGATCGCTCTCTGACAGGGCATCGAGGAGGGGATCGCCGGGTAGGATTATGCTATAAGATGCTACTTGGAGGACTTCAGTCTACTCTCTTCTACCTGCTGCAAGACGGAGGCGACCAAAAGCGTAGTCTTTGATAAGACTAGCTATCCCCCTCTTGTTCTGGCTTTCTGTAGTTCAGTCCACTGATATGGCCCTTTACACATATATCCATGCATATGTAGTGTAGCTCCTTGCTTGCGAGTACTTTGGATGAGTACTCACGGTTGCCTTGTTTCCCCTTTTCCCCTTTCCTCTACCCGGTTGCCGCAACCAGGCGATGGAGCCCAGGATCCAGACGCCACCGTCGACGACGACTCCTACTACTCTGGAGGTGCCTACTACTACGTGCAGCCCGCTGACAATGACCAGGAGTAGTTAGGAGGATCCCAGGCAGGAGGCCTGCGCCTCGTTCGATCTGTATCCCAGTTTGTGCTAGCCTTCTTAAGGCAAACTTGTTTAACTTATGTATGTACTGAGATATTGTTGCTTCCGCTGACTCGTCTATGATCGAGCACTTGTATTCGAGCCCTCGAGGCCCCTGGCTTGTATTATGATGCTTGTATGACTTAATTTATTTGTAGAGTTGTGTTGTGATATCTTCCCGTGAGTCCCTGATCTTGATCGTATACATTTGCGTGCATGATTAGTGTATGATTGAATCGGGGGCATCACACTCCTATTCTTCATCGCGCAACACTGATGAACATGAAGACTTGGACGACACTGCGGCAGGCCCTACTTCAACGACCGACCCCAACAACGCTGGCGCTCCTTCATCAACTTGAATATCTTTAGGGGCGTTAGTCCTCAGTCTCAATCCTTTTGGTCATTCGATGACAAAGGGGGAGAAATCTGAGTTAGTCTTCAAGCGGGTCTATTTATATATCATATTTTTCTGCTAAGTTACAACTCTCGTTCTTTCGAAACTTTTATTGGATCGAGTTGTAATCTTAAACCCGATGGTGCTCTGATACTTTTGATGCACTATGCTCTGATTTGATACTCTATTCGGCATGCTTATTCCTCGTTAATATTATTGCATGCATGCTGAATTACATCAGGCACCATATTTCATCATGCATTTCAAATTCTTCATATTATATATCAAATGCGTGTAGGAATTACAAGATATAGGGGGAGATCTCCATGATTCAAGTCTTCAAGTGTGCACTGCTTCAAAAGCAAATTCCTCACTATGCACATCTTCAGGGGGAGTTCTTCTATATCTTGCAATCAAATTCCCTAATATCAGTATTTACACTCCATATGTTTATCCCCGTTGAAAACTTAACCTATATTGTCATCAATCACCAAAAAGGGGGAGATTGTAAGTGCATCTAGTGCCCCTTAGTGATTTTGGTGTATCGAAGACTTATAGGTTAAGGATCTAACGTGTTTATGAGTGTACACAGGTCTATAAGTCTATGAGGAGTTTGATATTTACAGAGAAAGTCGACCCCTAAAAATGAAGTTCTTTAACTGAAGACTTTGATATTCTAAAGACTTTGAAAGTGAAGAAATTGGTGTGAAATTGAAGACTTGGTTATCATTCGAGGAATATGAAGCATGAAGACTTTTGTTTTCATAGTTTCATTTTCTCTTTCTTGAGTCATAGGAAACACCGTACTGTTAAAGGGGGTCGAGGAAATACTAAGGAGAAAATTTCCATGTGATGCTCATCTCAAATCCTACACCTACCAATCCCTTCGAGTGAAGCCATTGGAAATCTCATACAGTTCAGTCAATTTCTTCAGTGACAGAGACACAGTTCTTCTGGTCACTGAGGACTTTGCTCTGACTGAGAAGTTAGGAATTCGCCAGTGCGAATTGCGTACATTGTGAGGAACATGATAGCCTTGAGGAATTTGTACCTCAAATTTCCGACCGTTGCTGTGCTACGCGCCAGCTGTCCCAAAATATCTTATCCATCCAACGGCCATATCATTGAAGGGCATTTATGTCTTATCATGTCGGGCTACTCCCTAGGCTATAAATAACTGCCCCCTACAACCACTAGCTGGTTGGCTGCTCCGCGAGAACTTGACACTTGTCATTTGAGAGCAACGCATCCTCCGAGGACTTTGAGCGAAAATCATCAAGTGAGGAAAATCCAAACCCAAACCCAAACACCTACAAACCCAAAGTGATTGAGCATCACTGAAGAGGTCGATCCTGCATGGATCCGACGCTTGTTACCTTTGAAGACTGTGCTTCTTCCAGACAGTTAGGCGTCATGGTCTAGAGCATCCAAGAGGAATTGTGGATCACCGAGTGACCGAGTTTGTGAAGGTTTGGAAGTCACCTGAAGACTTACCACGAGTGATTGGGCGAGGACTGTGTGTCCTTAGCTCAAGGAGAATACAGTGAGGACTGTGTGTCCGGGACTGGGTGTCCTGGAGTTTAAATACTCAGCCGCTCCAACCAGATGTACAACTGAGACAGCAGTTGGAACTGGTCTACCAAATCATTGTCTTCACCAAGCCAACTGGTTCTATTTCCTCAACACTTTCATTTCCTCATTACTGTGTTGCATGGTTGTTCATATTTTGTTTGAAGACTTTGACTAAAGACTTTCTCAATTTCCTCAGTTCAATTTCTTCAGTCTGTTTTGTATTCATCTAGTGTGATCCTGTGTTTACGCTTTCTGTACTTTGTGTTTGTCTTCATTTCATCATGATGACTATGCCTGGATTATGTTATGTTTTCATCTGAGTACTTATTCCGCTGCTAGTAGTTCTTCGCTAAGGAATTTCCTCACCAGCAAATTCCTCAGTGAAGAATTTCAAAAAAATCGCCTATTCACCCCCCTCTAGTCGATATAACGCACTTTCACAACCCATTTTTCTGCACTGGAGCATGTGCATGTAGTTCAAATTTAATTATGCATATAAAATGCCTAGAAAACCCAGTTAATGTATAAACATGTCCTAGCGAACCCCGAAAAATCCCAAAAATTGACACAACACTCCTATTGTTCTATGTTGACACTAGAAAATTTTTGAAAGCAAGAAGAAGCAATGGATATCATTTCGTCCCCAAAGGTCACACGTTCCCTACCAAAACCATTAGGCTTGTTGTGAGAAGCTCTGGTTTGCGAGAAGCTTATACCCAAACCTGCCCCAAATGGGACAAAAAAATTACCACAACATGTTGACGCCGCTACATGATAGCATGCCAAGTTTCATGAATTTCAGACGAGTTTTGGATTTACTAGAATTTAAACTCTAAGTATCTCAGCGTTTGTGGCCGAGCGACGGTGGCAAGGTGCTTGACATTCATTCCCATTTCCTGCATGGGACCTAAGCATGCACCCAAGGACACATATTTTATTTTTCAACCAATTTATATGCACTCGACCATGTGCATGTAGTTCAAATTTGAATTATGCACATAAAATGCCTAGAAAACCCATTTAATGTATAAAAATGTCCAAATGAACCCCGAGAAATTCCAAAATTTAACACAACACTCCTGTTGTTCTATGTTGACACTAGAAAAATTTTGAAAGCAAGAAGAGGCAACCGACATCATTTCGTCCCCAAAGGTGGCACATTACCTACCGAAACCATCAGGCTTGTTGTGAGAAGCTTAGAGCCAAACCTGCCCCAAATGGGACAAAAATTTTACCATGGCATGTTGATGCCGCTTCATGATAGCATGCCAAGTTTCATGAATTTCAGACGAGTTTTGGATTTACTAGAATTTAAAAACCATGTATCTCAATGTTTGCGACCGAGCGACGGTGGCAAGGTGATTGACATTCATTCCCATTTCTTGCATGTGACCTAAGCATGCAACCAAGGACACAGATTTGACTTTTCAACCAATTTACATGCACTGGAGCATGTGCCTGTAGTTCATATTTGAATTATGCACATAAATGCATCAAAAACTCGGTTAATGTATAAAAATGTCCAAATGAACCCCGAAAAATTCCATAATTTAACACAACACTCATGTTGTCCTATGTTGACGCTAGAAAAAAATTTAATCAAGAAGAGGCAACGGATACCATTTTGTCCAGAAAGGTGAAATTTTCCCTACCATAACCATGAGGCTTGTTGTCAGAAGCACTGGTTTGTTAGAAGCTTATACCCCAACCTGCCCCAAATGGGACAATATTGTTACCACGGCATGTTGATGCCGTTCCATGATAGCATGTCAAGTTTCGTAAATTTCAGACGCGTTTTCGATATACTAGAATTTAAAAACCATGTATCTCAATGTTAGCGGCCGAGCGAGGGTGGCAAGGTGTTTGACATTCATTCTCATTTCTTGCATGGGACTTAAGCATGCAACCAAGGACACACATTTGAATTTTGAACCCATTTATATGCACTAGAGCATGTGCATGTAGTTCAAATTTGAATTATGCACATAAATGCATAGAAAACTCAGTTAATGTATAAAAATGTCCAATCGGACCCCGAAAAAACCCAAAAATTGACACAACACTCCTGTTGTTCTGTGTTGACACTAGAAAAAAATTTGAAAGCAAGAAGAGGAACCAGATATCTTTTCATCCCCAAAGGTGGCACGTTCCCTACCGAAACCATCAAGCTTGTTGTGAGAAGCTCTGGTTTGCGAGAAGCTTATACCCAAACCTGCCCCAAATGGGACAATATTTTTACCACGACATGTTTATGCTATTCCATGCTATCATGTCAAGTTTCATGAATTTTAGACGAGTTTTCGATTTACTAGAATTTTAAAACCATGTATCTCAATGTTAGCGGCCGAGCCACAGTGTCGAGGTGTTTGACATTCATTCTCATTTCTTGCATGTGACCTAAGCTTGCAACCAAGGACACACATTTGATTTTTCAACCTGTTTTTATGCACTGGAGCATGTGCATGTAGTTAACTTTTGAATTATGCACATAAATGCCTAGAAAACTCAGTTAACGTATAAAATGTCCAAACGAACCCCGAAAAATTCCAAAATTTAACACGACACTCATGTCGTTCTGTGTTGACACCAGAAAAAAATTGCAAGCAAGAAGAGGCGACGAATATCATTTTGTGCACAACGGTGACACATTTCCCTACCGGAACCATGAGGCTTCCTGTGAGAAGGTTATATCATAACCTGCCCCAAAAGGGACAATATTTTTTACCCTAGCATATTGATGTCATTCCATGATAGAATACCAAGGTTCATGAATTTCATACGAGTTTTGGATTTACTAGAATTACAAAAGCAAGTACCTCTACATTTTCCGAAGAGCCATGGTGCCGTGGTGTTTGAAATTCATCCCCATTTCTTGCATGGGACATAAGCATCAACCCATGGACACATGTATGATTTTACAACCCATTTTGGTGCACCGGAGCATGTGCATGTAGTTTAATTTTGAATTGTGCACCTAAAATGCCTAGAAAACCCAGTTAATGTATAAATATGTCCAAACGAACCCTGAATAATTTCAATTTTTTTACGACACACCTATAGTTGCATGTTCACTGCAGATAAAAGTTCTAGCAATTCAAACACCCTCCTTTGCCGCTGTGACCCCATTATGTAATTCTAATCAAGATGAAAAATCTAGTAGATCGCACACAGTTTATTATCACCAACCGTGTGAGATGCATCACAAAATATCTTGGAGCACCATCAGAGTATAGTATGCTTATGGCTTACGTGAGAAGGTTGATAGGTCTCCGTCTATCCATAATTTTTGATTGTTTTGTGTCAATATTATACAACTTTCACATATTTTTGGCAACTTTTTATATGATTTATTGGACTAACCTATTGATCCAGTGCCCAGTGTCAGTTCCTGTTTGTTGCATGCTTTTTGTTTCGCAGAAAATCCATATCAAACCAAGTCCAAACACGATAAAAATTTACGGAGAAATATTTTGGAATATTTATGATTTTTGGGATGTGGAATCAACGCAAACGGGGCCCCACAATGATCACAATCCACCAGGGCGTGCAGGGCACCCCCTGGCGCACCCAGTTATCCTGTTCCCTCCTTGAAGGACAGTTGGGGCCCTTCTTCTAGCGCAAGAAAGATAATGGAAAAAAATCATGTAAAATTTTCAGCGCAATCGGAGTTACGGATCTCCAGGAATTTAAGAAACCGTGAAGGGCCAGATCTAGGGAATGTGAAACAGAAGAGAACAGAGAGGGAGATCCAATCTCGGAGGGGCTCCCCCCCCCCCCCCCCCCCCGCCTCCATGGAGGCCATGGACCAGAGGGGGAACTCTCCTCCCATATAGGGGGAGGCCAAGGAAGAAGAATAAGGAGGGGGCTCTCTCCCCCTCTCTCCCGGTGGCGCCGGAGTGCCACCGGGGCTAGGATTGTGACGACGATCTACATCAACAATCTTGCTACCGTCAACACCAACTCTCTCTCCCTGTATGCAGCAGTGTAACCTCCCTTCTCTCCGCTGTAATCTCTACTTAAACATGGTGCTCAACTCCATATATTATTTCCCAATGATCTATGGTTATCCTATGATGTTTCAGTAGATATGTTTTGTCCTATGGGTTAATCGTGATCTTGGTTGGTATGATTGTATATTTTATTTATGGTGCTGTCGTACGGTGCCCTTCGTCTCGCGCAAAGATGAGGCCCCCCGTTGTAGTGTGTTGCAATATGTTCATGGTTTGCTTACTGTCAGTGTTGCGGGGGACGAAGCAGCCTAAACGCGGATAAGTGGGTTATGGCATATGAGAGTAAAGAGGACTTGATACTTAATACTATGGTTGGGTTTCACGACCTTAATGATCTTTAGTAGTTGCGGATGCTTGCTAGGGGTCCAATCAGAAGTGCATATGATCCAAGTAGAGAAAGTATGTTAGCTCATGCTTCTCCCTCATATAAAATTGCAAGAACGATTACCGATACTTGGTATCGATTGCCTAGGGACAAATGAATTTTTTGTTGACAAAAGCTATCCACTTTTATTACCTTTAAATTTATTCATTGTTTTCTTCTCGCAAAGTACTCGTAGTTTTGTTCTTGCAAAATAGTTTCATACTTCTTTTAGGTAAAGCAAACGTTAAGTGTGCGTAGAGTTGTATCAGTGGTCAATAGAACTTGAGGGTATATTTGTTCTACCTTTAGCTCCTCGTTGGGTTCAACACTCTTATTTATCGAAGAAGGCTATCCCCTATACTTGTGGGTTATCAAGACCTTTTTCTGGTGCCGTTGCCAGGGAGCAATAGCGTTTGGTGAATATTCTCGTGTGTGCTTGTTTGCTTTATCACTAAGTAATTTTTATTTTGTGCCTTTGTTTTCTATCTCTAGTTATGGGTAGGAAACGCAAAATACAAAAAATTAGTTGTACCTACTAAACCAATGGTTGAAGAACCACCCAAAATCTACCATACTATTGAAGCTTTCTATTTGGATCATCTTCGATCCATTTGTACTCATGCTGAAAACCCAACTAGCTTAGTTGAGGGAAAATAATTAAATGAGCATGCTTATTTTGTGTGACACTGCTTATCTCAAAAAGGGAAACTTTTGTTGCATCATATTAATAGTTTGTATTGCTATGCTTTGAATTTATGTGAAATACATGATTTTACTTGTGGTTCCGAAGACCCTAAGAAACACCTTTTCTTCCAATGTGAGTTTAAGGATAATGGATCTTATCTTCTTATGCCAAGGGTGTTTATAATTACTTTGATATTGAACAAATTGAAGAATTTGTTGCTTTTAAGGGTGCCTATGAAGTTGCTTGTTTGATTGAAAAGTATGATGCTACTCTTTACAAATCTGAAATTTTTGCCATACTTAAATATTGATATGAAAATTATTCTTCTAATGCTTATATTAAACCATATATTGAGGACTTCTCCGTTGTCCAAGAAGAGACTAACATTTTGAAGGAGTCTATGGAAGAAGAAATTGATGAAACTGTGATGAAAGAGATGATGAGGAGAGCGAAGAACAAAAGGAGGAAGAGCGGATTAGCTACCTGTGCCCACCTTCTAATGAGAGTAACTCTTCAACTCATACCGAAGGATTGATGCTATGATAATTGCTATGATCCCGCTGATTCATTTGAAATGTCCCTTTTTGATGAACTTGATGCTTGCTATGCTTGTGACCAAGATGCCAATATGAATTATGCTTATGGAGATGAACTTGTTGTAGTTCCTTATGTTAAGAATGAAATTTTTGCTATTGCACCCACACAAGATAGTCCTATTATCTTTTTGAATTCTACAAACTACACTATATCGGAGAAGTTTGCTCTTATTAAGGATTACATTGATGGGTTACCTTTTACCATTGCACATGATGATTTTGATGAATATGAGAGGGGAACTACATCTCCGCCTGTCGGAGTAATTGACCATGGGTAGCCTCATCGGCACCCCATTGCATTTCAAGACATCAGGGCTAGCTGCGCCCCTCACACCTCTCGGATGAACGGCTGGCTTCTTGGGCCGGCTGGTCTAAGAGGCCGGCTACGAGAAGACGGCAAGACATCAGAAGACAACCACGAGGGAGACGACTCCTAGCAGGCGGTCCCTCGTCCCCTCAAAGTTTGCACCCACTTAACCACGACGAGACGGGGCGTGGCTATTGTGCGACCTGCCACCCTTGAATCCAGGGCGGAACATGGCCACAGTGCGGTTGTACCAAGCGGACACCCCTCGCCCAGTGCGGCACTGTTGCCACGCAACCCATGACATCACCTACATCAGAAGGAGCCATGCTCCCATGATGGGCGGTCGGTACGGCCCGTAGGCGGCGGGCCCTACCTGTCCGCGAGCCACAAGAAGGCGACGGGTCTCCAGCAGACAGCGTTGAGGGCGGGCCGACTCCTAGCAGACGGCCCGCCCTCCCCTCGGAGTCTGCGCGCCATTAACCTAATGAGATGGGGTGTGGCTATAGTGAACGCCCGCCAGGCGGCGGGACTGTAACCATGCGCCCCCCGACAAAGCCTCCGTCATCAGGGGCGAGACTACAGTATAAAAGCAGTCAACCTGGCCCGCAGATGGCGTGCCCTACCTGTGGGCTGAGTTCACGGCATCCAGCGGGACCCAGCAAGTGGCGGGCCCCAGCAGCCGGCGCCTATAGACACTGACGGCTAGGTCCTACACCCGGCCAGATTACCGTTGTACCCCTGGAGTGTAGGCCTATATAAACCCCCTAGGCTTCCCCATGCAAGGGGGTCAGAACCTCTGCCATCATATACACCCCCATAGAAGGAGAAGATAGGGCTAGCCTTGCTCTTCTTCATCCTCTAGCCGAAACAGCTCAAGGAGCACTGTTGTAGCTACTCTATTGACATAGTCATCATGCGGAGACCCCCGCAGAGCAGGACTACGGGTGTTATCTCCACAGAGAGCCCCGGACCTGGGTAAGATACGTAGGCGTATGCGGTCTCGCTCATTCCCGCTTCTAGAGCCTGGCGACGTACTCTTGTCCCCATCCATGATAAGCTACCCCCTGGCATATGTCGCTAGATATCCCCGACATTTGGCGCCCACCATGGGGCAAAGTGCACCGTCGTCCGGAAACACGTTCTAGATGGGAACCCTCTTCCTTCCTGGCGAGCACAGCCAGCCCGGCACGCCTGATGGCGTTTGCATCGAAGCGGTGCGTGGCATGGAAGCCTCTTACACCGCAAGGTCCCTCACTGATCTCATCGGTGATATCCGCCTCTTCGACGAGCCCGTGCCCGACGCGGGAGCAGCCAGCTCCGAGAGCTGCCTCATCGACCTCCTCGGCAAGCTTAGCATCGCCAATGAGCCCGCCTCCGACCTGGAGTCTGTTGGCTCCACTGACCCGCCCGTCGAGATGCTCATCGACTTCGACGTGCCATCCACTGAGGCCTTCCACGATCATGTGGTGGTCATCCACGACCCGCTCCCTCCTGCAAACAGCGGTGCCAGCGCCAGCACCGTCACGGAGGTGTTGGTCATCAGCCACGACGGAGCCTCTGACAGGGCCAACCAGGACACGCTGCAGGCGGCAATGCAGGGTCTGCCTGCGCCCGTGGAAGCAGATGCCGATGGAACGATGCTAGAATGGTTCCGCGTCTCGCTCCTTGACAGCGCCAACAAGCTAGCGGCCATGAGGCATCTCACTAAAGCCTACCAGCACGAGATCGATCTCGCCGTGTGTGGCATGCCGGCTGCTGGCGAGCCTAGCCAGGTTGGCACGGTCCAGCAGCGTGGCGCAGCCATCACCGACATGCTGGGAGCTGAACGCCTGGTCTACGCCACCCTTTTGGAGAACCTACGCGGCGCCCAGGCAGCGATAGATGAGCTGGACCATCTGGAAGGCGACGAGCAGCGCTGCATGATGGCGCACGTCCAACAGCTCCTCGACGCGGCGGCCACGCAGTAGGAGACTCGCCGCCGCATGTTGGAACCTGGCGTGCAAGCCTAGAATAAATACCCCCCCCCCCCCCGCCATGAGTACAGGGCGACCTCCCGGTCCCCAACAGGCGGCGCTCACGGCCGGCGAGACCAAGAGCCGGCTGCTAGCCGCAGTCGTGCACCCACAACACGATCGAGCGCGACCAAGACGGCTGCCCACGAGCAGTGGAATGAAGGGATGATCGCGTGCCTCCTCCACGCAGGGAGAGGCGCGCTTCCCCGCCGCTTGTTGAGCATCCAATTCTCGGAGGCTGGTTGGGCCACAGTGAAGGAGTCGGAGAGAACGACGACCACCATCGGATCGACCGACTCACTCGATCCTTTGCGGTAGAAGAAGAAAATGCAATTGGCCTGCCTTGTTTCGGGGCCCGCAATCGCGACGAGCCCTTTCCCAAAGTGTTCTCGCTCCCACAAGACACTCCCAAGTACAACGGATCCGTGAAGCCGGAAGATTGGCTGGTCGACTACTCCACCACCGTCAACATAGCAAACGGCAATAAGCGCGTCGCCGTGAAATACGTTCTGCTCATGCTCTAGGCACGGCCTTGACATGGCTGAACAGCCTCAAGACTTACAACGTCAACAGCTGGCTGGACTTCACCGATGTCTTCATCGGCAACTTCACCAGCACCTACAAGCGGCCGCCCAAGCCCGGCAGCTCTCCCAATGCATCCAAGGCCCAAGTGAGTCCACCCGCGACTACCTGACACGTTGGGCCGAGCTGTGCAACTCCTGCGAAGGGGAGCATGAGGTGCAGGCCATAGAATACTTCACCACCAGGTGCAGAGAAGGCACCCTGCTCAAGCACAAACTTCTCTGCGACGAGCCGACTACACTCGACGAGCTGTTGATCATAGCGGACAAGTACGCCACGGCCGACTCCTCCATGAAGTCGGAGCTGCAAGTAGACGCTTCCGGGAAGGTGACCCCTTCGGCTCCTCGGACGCCGGCAGGTGACTCCAGCCGACAACAGCAACCGAATGACAACAAGCGCAAGGCCCCGCAGCCGGCTTCCACCAGCTGGAAGGTGGAAACAGTCGAAGACCCGTAGCCGGAGGGATAGCCTAGCCCCAAGTGTCAGAAGGGCGGCAAGCCCGCTTGGTTGCCCGCCTTCTCCTTCGGGCAAACCCTTGATGCTCCCTGCAAGTTCCACAGCGGCGTGAAGCCGTCCAACCACACCACTCGGAAGTGCCACTGGCTCACCCAAATAGCCAAGGGTGAGGACCTTCCTCCTCCGTCTGCCGGCCCACCGACACCGCCTCCTCAGTAGCCGGCAGTCCGTCCAGTCGGCGCGGTCCAAGATGAGTTCTGCGAGGAGCATGGAGCCTACATCGTCTTCACCAGTGTGGCCGATGACAATCGCAGCCGTCGTCAGCAACACCAGGAGGTGAATGCTGTTGCCTCAGAAGTCCCAGAGTTCAAGAACTGGTCCAAGAGGCCCATCAGCTGGAGCCGTGCTGACCATCCAGCCGTGATTCCATCGTCGGGTGCTTATGCCATGGTGTTGGACTCAACCTTCTCAACGGAAAGAAGGGCCTACCGCTTCTCCTGGATCCTGATAGGCGGCGGTAGCAGCATCAACATCCTCTACCGCGACACCATGGAGAAGTTGTGCATCAAAGAGAAATAGCTGCAGCCCAGTCAGACTGTCTTCCACGGCATTGTACCCGGCCTTTCCTGCTCTCCAACCGGCAAGATAAAGATAGATGTCCTATTTGGTGACAATGACCACTTCTGCCGTGAGCCGATCTGGTGCGAGGTGGTCGATCTGGAAAGCCCCTACCACGCGCGCCTTGGCCGGCCCGCACTCACCAAATTCATGGCAGTGCCTCACTACGCCTACGCCAAGATGAAGATGCTGGGCCACAAGGGCATCATCACCATTGCTGGAGACTACCAGAAGTCGGTCACATGCGCTGCCGCTAGCAGTCGGCTAGCCGAGTCCCTTGTCATAGCTGAAGAGAAGCGCCATCTTGACCGGATGGTGGCAATGGCCGGCAAGCAGCCGGACATGCCATCCGACCCCAAGGACACGGAGACTCAGGGCTTCTTCCAGCCGGCCAAAGAAACCAAGAAGATCCCCTAGGACCCGGAGCACCCGGAGAGATTCGCTGTCATAGGAGCCCACCTTGACAGCAAATAGGAAAGTGGGCATGTTGATTTCCTCTGTGAGAATCGGGACATCTTTACATGGACTCCCAAGGACATGCTGGGTGTTCGGACGGATTTCGCCGAGCACAAGCTACATGTCAGGCCAGATGTAAAGCCAGTCAAGCAACCCCTACATTGCCTGTTAGAAGAGAAGAATTGTTGGTGAAGAGATTGCCCAGCTTCTGGCAGCCGGTGTCGGCGTTCTGAGAACGGGGGTCCCCAGACTTGCCTGCCTGCGGCCTGCGGCGTGGCTCGAGTGGGGGCCCAACGTGGCCCATCTTCATCAACACAAGGCTCAAGACCCTCGCGAGGGGCCAAGCCTCGCGAGGCGGACGACACGGCGCTTCCTCTAGCACGGCCTCCTTAGGCTGGCTCGCGAGGAGGCGGAGAGATCAAGGTGGGGTACCTCACGAGGTGCCCATGACGCAAGCCATGACGAACAAAGGTGCCAGGCGGGCGCCGGCCCGCGCAGTGTCCTCCCTTTCCTCTTTGGTGCAAAGGGGGCAAGCGCAGGCGAGAGAATCAAGCAAAGGCACCCATTTCGGTGCAACGAGACCAAGACCAACTCCACGACAAGGAGGAAGTCACTGTGGAGCCCAAGCCAGCATCATCACCAGAGCCTTTGGCAGGCGAAGACCAACTTTAGTCAGGATAAGTGTACCCGATGTTCCCCTTCAAATTGGCCAATTGTTGGCGCCCTTCCCGCTCAATATTTGGGAAGAGGCCCAGGGCCTTTTCCTATAAATAGGGCCAGCCACCCCCAGGGTAGAGGCATCGGGAATCAAGCATCTAGAGAGCCATTGGGAACCCAGCACCTAGAAAGAGAGAAGGGCGATTGCACTCTCCCTAGCAGTTCATCCCCCAACCAAGAACAGGCCCTCGCGAGGCCGTTCACCTGTACTGTTCTTCCTCATCAGCCCAAGAGGAAATCCACCCACCACACTGGAGTAGGGTATTACACCACAATGGTGGCCCGAACCAGTATAAACCCTGTGTCTCATGTGTTGTTCTTGCAGTAGTTTAGATCCTTACGAGACGGAGAGGTAGAGGGCTCGATCTCCGTGTGCACCCCAGAGTTCGTACCATAAGGGTCTGCCGGAACCCCAGGATCTGACATTTGGCGCGCCAGGTAGGGGTGCACCGGAATCAGTCTTCCACCGCTTCGCTCTCCTCCGACCACCGCATCCATGTCTGACGCTCGTCGGGCCCGCGCCGAGCGCCGGGCCGCCATCGCTTCCCGCGCCGTCCAGACGGCCCCTGTTGGTGGGCGTCCTCGTTGTTCCCCCTCGCCCGCCGTCAACGCCGGCACCGGCCCGGCGGGGAACGAGCAGCAAGCGTCCTCTCAGCACCCATCCGTGCGGCGGGATGGCCGCACCGCCACTCCGTCGCTCTCCCCAGCCGGTTCTTCGTCGCACGCACTGCGCGCGCCCTTGGCGGCTCGAGCTGCGCTCCTCGCGGCGAACGAGCTCCTGCGCTACCGCCCCGTCGACAACGTCTACGAGTGGCTCGACCGCGTCGCCGAGCTCGTCCGCGCCGCAGGGGGCTCTCCCGCGCCTTCCGCACCACTGCGCCGCAGTCCGCCCCGCATGGGCAATGAAGCCCCGGGGGCGTTCCAGCCGCTGCCTTTCCAAGAAGATGCCATGGCCCCAAGGCGCGCAGCTCCTGGGCGGAACCTGCTCCGTCATGCACCGGCCCAGCAGGAACGGAGCTGCCATGAAGTCCCGCGACCGCAAGAGGCCGCCCGGGCGCTCCCGGCCCAGGCTCGCCGAGACCCTGCTCCAGCTCCGGCACGTCAGGACCCCGCGCTGCTCCCAGCTGCGGCGCAAGGGGACCCACAAGGCCAAGCTCTCCCTCAACCAAAACCTCCCGCGGCCACCGCTGGCTGCCGCGCCTACACCCCCGAGCTGCGTAGCGTCGCGTGGCCCGGCAAGTTCAAGCCGGACCTGCCTCCTCGCTACGACGGCACAACTGATCCCACGGAGTTCCTCCAGCTCTATGAGTTGGGAATCGAAGCTGCCAGCAGGGACGAGAAGGTCATTGCGAACTGGTTCCCCATGGCGCTGAAGGAAGGTGCTCGCACTTGGCTCCTGAACCTGGCCCCAGGCACGATCTCCTCCTGGGACCAGATGCGTGCTCGCTTCATCGCCAACTTCCAAGGTACCCGCGACCGGCCTCCCGCCGTGAGCGACATGCGCCGCATCAAGCAGCAACCTGGAGAGACCCTGCAGAAGTACATCCAGCGCTTCAACAGTGCGCGCCTTAAGATCCCCAGGGTGTCTGAAGAAGCCATCATTTCGGCCTTCTCCGATGGCGTGCGCGACGTCAAGATGAAGGAGGATCTGGCGATGCATGAAGACCTCTGCACCTCCCTGGAGCTGTTCAACCTGGCAACCAAGTGCGCCAGAGCTGAGGACGGACTCCTCTCCCTCCTCGAGCTGCCTGCCGCATACCCAGAAGAGGAGAAGCCCAAGGCCAAGGACGTGAAGCGCAAGGGGGCTGCCGTGCTCGCGGCAGAACCGGACACCAAGCGGGGCAAGGATCAGCCTAAATCCTCCAGCGGCAGCCGGTACTGTGTGTACCACGACCTCCACACCCACAACACCAATGAATGCCAAGAACTCCGCGCCGTGCGAGAAGGAAGAGTCGGCCGACGCCCTGACCGTGCTGACCGGGGCTACGGCTGAGGAGGAGGAAGGAACCGGGACGGTGGGAAGACCGCGGCCCATGTCCAGGTTGGCGTGACCAACCTCGCAAGGACCGCTGGCACGACCCGCCTCGCGAGGGGGACTGGAGGGATCAGCCTCGTGAGGATCGCCCTCATGGCAACCCAGGCCTGCCGCCGTTGCCGCCTCAGCCGAGAAGGAATGAAGACCGGCACCAAGACGAGGGGGCTGGGGGCTTCCAGGAGCCTCGCGCCATCGCCTGCATCCTGGGCGGAGCTCAAGCCCCAGCCTCTCAACGTATCTTCAAGCAATTTGCTCGCGAAGTGAATGCAGTCCACCCCAAGCTCGAAGCAACGCGTCCCCTCAGGTGGTCGGCCTGCACCATCACGTTCAGCTCAGCAGACCAACTCAAGTGCGCAGCCACGGCCGGAGTCCTCCCAATGCTTTGTTCCCCAGTCATCAACAATGTTCTGGTCACCAGGACCCTCATCGACGGAGGGGCAGGGCTCAATGTCTTGTCCGTGGAAACGTTCAACAGCCTCCAAGTGCCCTATGACCAGCTTCAGCCAACCAAGCCCTTCTCCGGAGTCACTGATGGTTCCAAAGTCCCGATCGGGCATGTCCGCCTCCCAGTCACCTTCGGCACCTAAGACAACTACCGCACCGAGCTCATCGACTTTGACGTCGCCCACATCCGCCTGCCGTACAACGCCATCCTCGGGTACCCGGCGCTGGCCAAGTTCATGGCCGTGACTCACCATGGCTACAACGTCCTCAAGATGCCAGGAAGCGGCGGCGTCATCACGGTGCCATGTCAAGAGAAGGATGCAGTGTGTGCCCTGGAGCGAGCCTTCCAGGCCGCGTCACTAGAAGACCCAGATCGCGGAAGCAGGAGGCTTCCTGAGACCACCTCCAAGAAGAACAAGACAACGTCAGGCTCAGACCCTCAGGAGGCAGGCCCTTCAAGTCCCGCGTCTGCCCAGGGGGACCCTCCTCCAATCGCATAGGGAAGCATGCCCGGGGCCCTCCTCAGGCAGGGCTCGGGGGCTCTCACCTGGAGGGCCGCCGACCTCGCCAAGGTCACGAGGGAGGCGCTGGGGCACCATGTGGAGGCGTGTTTTGAAGCACGCTTCCCTCGGAAGGAAGCCAGGGGAGGAAGGTCAGACCAGCAAGAGTTTGTTAGCAAGGCCATTCAAGAACTACAGGAGTCGAGGATCATGAGAGGTTGCCGTCACCCACCAGCTATGGCTCCCCATCCAGGCGAGGATGGTGAGCTGCGCGTCTGCGTCGATGTATCAGGGCTCAATCAGATCGCCACGACGGAGCGCCTCTGGCCCTCACAAGTGGGGCGCTGCAAAGGACCACCCCGCAGCTATGTTCGCATGCCTTATGGCCTGCCGAGCGTGGCTGCGGCGTACCAGCGCATCATGAGGAACATCTTGGAGGCTGCTCGCGAATAGCCACCAGTGCCTCCGGAGCCTCCCGAGGCCCCCGGGCCTGGGGGCTCGTGAGGATCAGCTTCCGCGGCCCACCGAGTCTGCTGCACCAACGCCACTGCACCGACGACGTCTTCAGGTGACATCTTTCAAGTTTCATTCTCAGCTGGGAGCGCCCTCCCAGGGTTACGTCATTCCCATGCCGCGTGGGTCTGTCCCTGCGGCATGTATCCCTTTTTATCTTCTCAGTCGCTAGCTTGCTTTGCTGGGGGCGCCCCTCGGGCTGCATCATCCCCAAGCCACTCGGGCTAGGCCCAGCGGCGTGTATCCCTTCCGCGCTTATTTCCAATTATGCATCATTACTCGATGCCGTCCGCGGCACCTCTTCTTCTTCATGTCGACCACTTGCGCGTTAAAGGGGGGGTGCCTGAGCATCGCGACTCAGGGCTCTTACTGGCTCTCTAGCCCTCACCCTCTGGCCTTGTCCACAGCATCGCAACCTGGCATACCAGCGACGGCTGAGACAAGCTCGAGGGCCGGGACCCGAGGACGTAGAGTGCCGGCATCTAACCAGATTTTGCAGGGACACATCTCAAGATACGGCCCAGCGCCAGGCGCAACCCGCCTAGAGGTAGGGCCTCGTGAGAACCGCGCTGGCTCACGGGTGCCCCGACACACCTCGCCCGCTCCAACCGGCGAGCTCCTTAGCGACTAACAGTCAACTAATTGCTGCTATGGCAACCCCGTCTTCTTTTTTTTTGTGATGAATCTGCAGGGCCCATAGGGGGAACCGCGCTAGCCAAGGCCCTCACGGCGTTCCCTTCGCCCTTGCCCGCGCGAGCCGCATGCACGTTAAAGGGGGGGGTGCCTGAGCATCGCGACTCAGGGCTCCTACTGGCCCTCCAGCCCTCACCCTCTGGCCTTGTCCACGGCAACGTGACCTGGCATACCAGCGACGGCTGAGACCAGCTCGAGGGCCGGGACCCGAGGACGTAGAATACAAAAGGGGAGCAGAGGCGAGGGAGAAGGGGCACGCGAGGACCTCGGCTAGTGACTCCACTCAAGCTACCCCCCGGACCCGGCGGCACGCTGAGGGCAATCTCCGATCCTCAAGATAAGTCACCATCCAAAGCGTTGGCTACCGTGGCACTACCCCTGCACCTAGAGCGACTCCGTACTAGCGACGTTGCTTCCCTTTCTCACCTAGCGACGGCTGCTTGGGCGCCAAAGGGGACCTCCTGAGCATCGCGACTCAGGGGCTCTTATCGGACCCCGGGTCGCTCACCTCCTGGCCTTGACCACGGCATCGCGACCTGGCATACCAGCGACGGCTGACGCCACCTTGGGACTGGGACCTGTCGACGCAGAGCACCAAGCCATCGCAAGGTGCGCAAGGGGGAACCAAACTATGACGGAATTCGCGATTCGCACAAATCCATAGCAAGGGTTACATATTAACAACAAGGATCACAGCCACCTTACAAGCCCCTATGGGCACAATGTGATTCCTCGCAGGGAACGAATCCTAAAAGGTGCTAATTACACGCGCCCCTGCAAAAGATGCCATCATCAACAGTGGGCCGGCAGGCACCGGCGCCAACCCCATACAGATCAGGATCGACGGCGACCAAGCGAGCCTGCCCTGCTCCGGGAGCGGCGTCGACTCGCGGGCTCGTAGCTATCGTCGCTTGTCTCCGGCGTCGCGAAGACCTCAATGGGATCGCTGGATCATCCGGCGCTCCCGTCGCTTGTGGAGCTATCCAGGGGGCGATTGGCGGGCCCAACCGTCGCCGTGGCAAGGTCCTGGCCGCCTCCCCCGGGGCAGCACTCCAGCCGGCGACCGTTCGCGTCGAAGACCTTGAAGAACATCACCGAAGCGCCGTCGTACTCCAGGTGGATCGTGAGGGCGCCCTTCGTTCTGCAGCACCGAGCGATTTCACCCCAGCCACGAGTCATGAAGACCTCGCCCGGGGCGGTGATCGTAACCTCTGCCCCGATCGCAGGAGTGCTGCAGTCGGCGTGCTGCAGCCATAGCTCCAGGAGTCTCCCCTGCTGGAAGGCGGAGGCGAAGAAGGGAGGAAGGCGGATCCAAGTCCGCGGAGGCATGGCGGCGTGGAGCACGAGCTCGCGGGAGGAGCCCTCGGCATGGACTCCAGGAGGAACAACCAACACCTTTGTGACCCTCCGGCGCCGCCGACGGCGCTGGCCGAGGGGATCGGCATCTCCTCTTCCAGAGCCCTCGGCGTGGGCATACAAGGGAAGCGGGAACCCCGGCGGAGGCCGCTCATACCAAGGCCTCAGCACCACTAGGCGGTTCTCCTCGTCTCGGCCGCGCAAGGCAGGCCGTTTCTTCGACGGGAGCGGGTCAGGTACCTCTTGAGGAGCCTTTCCCTTCTCCGCCGCAGAGAACCGACGAATCGGAGCCATCACACCAAGACGGATCAAGAACTGAGGCGGGGGAGGAAGCAATAAGGGATGGACTATAAGGGCACGCGCGGTGCCGTACTTATAGCCGGCGGAGGCCAACCGCTGGCCTCCATGATCACAGGTAATCATGACATGGTTTGCATGCAGGGACTTGTCCAATCTGCGCGATCGTCAAGGCGTCGTGGGGAAGTGGAGACGCCCACGTCCAATCAACCGCCACGCGGCGCCCGAGGCCGCAGGCTATTAGGGCCCGCGGCGCTTCGCCCTTGCCCTTTCGCCTGTCGGCACGACCAAGTCCGTGCGCTCCTTGGGCCCGGGGGCTACTATCGGCGTTCTGAGAACGGGGGTCCCCAGACTTGCATTCCTGCGGCCTGCGGCGTGGCTCGAGTGGGGGCCCAACGTGGCCCATCTTCATCAACACAAGGCTCAAGACCCTCGCAAGGGGCCAAGCCTCGCGAGGCGGACGACACGGCGCTTCCTCCAGCATGGCCTCCTTAGGCTGGCTCGCGAGGAGGCGGAGAGATCAAGGTGGGGTACCTCACAAGGTGCCCATGACGCAAGCCATGACGACCAAAGGTGCCAGGCGGGCGCCGGCCCGCGCAGTGTCCTCCCTTTGCTCTTTGGTGCAAAGGGGGCAAGCGCAGGCGAGAGGATCAAGCAAAGGCACCCATTTTGGTGCAATGAGACCAAGACCAACTCCGCGACAAGGAGTAAGTCATTGTGGAGCCCAAGCCGGCGTCATCACCAGAGCCTTTGGCAGGCGAAGACCAACTTTAGTCAGGATAAGTGTACCCGATGTTCCCCTTCAAATTGGCTAATTGTTGGCGCCCTTCCCGCTCAATATTTGGGAAGAGGCCCAGGGCCTTTGGCTATAAATAGGGCCAACCACCCCCAGGGTAGAGGCATCGGGCATCAAGCATCTAGAGAGCCATTGGGAACCCAGCACCCAGAAAGAGAGAAGGGCGATTGAACTCTCCCTAGCAGTTCATCCCCCAACCAAGAACAGGCCCTCGCGAGGCCGTTCACCTGTACTGTTCTTCCTCATCAGCCCAAGAGGCAATCCACCCACCACACTGGAGTAGGGTATTACACCACAATGGTGGCCCGAACCAGTATAAACCCTGTGTCTCATGTGTTGTTCTTGCAGTAGTTTAGATCCTTACGAGACGGAGAGGTAGAGGGCTCGATCTCCGCGCACACCCCAGAGTTCGAACCATAAGGGTCTGCCGGAACCCCAGGATCCGACAGCCGGCTTCATCATGGAAGTGTTCTACCCGGACTGGCTTGCCAATCCAGTCCTCGTGCTGAAGAAGAACAACAAGTGGCGCATGTGTATCGACTACACTAGCCTCAACAAAGCCTTCCCTAAGGATCCATTTGTCTTGCCTAGGATAGATCAAGTGATTGACTCCATAGCCGGATGCGAGCAGCTATCTTTCCTTGACACCTACTCCAGCTACCACCAGATCAAGCGGAACACGGCCGATCGGCTAAAGACCGCCTTCATCACACCATTCGGAGCCTTCTACTACCTGACCATGACGTTCGGCTTGAGAAATTCCGGCGCCACGTTTCAGCGTTGCATGCATAAGTGTCTCCTCAAGCAACTCGGAAGAAATGCCGACGTCTATGTAGACGATATTGTGTTGAAGACGAAAAAGCGCGGCACCCTCCTGGAGGATCTCATGGAGACCTTGGATAATTTGCGTCGTTTTCAAATCAAGCTCAACCTGGAGAAGTGTGTCTTCAGAGTTCCAGCCAGCTAGCTCCTTGGTTTCCTTGTCTCTGAATGCGGCATCGAGTGCAACCCTGTGAAGATCAAGGCCATCGAGCGGATGGAGAGGCCAACCCGGCTACGAGACGTCTAGAAGTTCACCGAGTGCTTGGCATTCCTCAGCCGGTTCATAAGTCGACTGGGCGAGAAGGCTCTCCCCTTGTACCAGCTAATGAAGAAAACCACTTGCTTCGAGTGGAACGACAAGGCAGATGAGGCCTTCCTCCAGCTCAAGAAGATGCTGACCACGCCACTTGTCCTGGCGGCTCCGACTGCTAAGGAACCCATGCTCCTCTACATCGCCGCCACCAGCCGGGTGGTCAGCACCGTGATCGTGGTCGAGCAGCCAGAATACGGCAAGGCACAGTCGGTCCAGAGACTCGTCTACTACCCGAGTGAGGTGTTGTCGGCCTCCAAGCAGAACTACCCCCACTACCAGAAGATGTGCTACAGCGTGTACTTTGCCGCTAAGAAGCTCAAGCAGTATTTCCAAGGGCACTCCATCACGGTCGTCTGCATTGCCCCACTTGCAAAGATCATAGGAAACAGAGATGAATCAGGCCGTGTGGCGAGGTGGGCCATCGAGCTGGCCCCCTATGACATCCTCTACCAGCCACGCACCACCATCAAGTCCCAAGCGCTGGCCGACTTCCTCGTTGACTAGGCCGAGACCCAGTACCTTCCGCTAACGCCGGATTCCACCCATTGGCGAATGCACTTTGACGGCTTGAAGATGCGCACCGGTTTGGGAGCCGACATCGTCCTCACCTCTCCGAAAGGCGACAAGCTCAAGTGCACGCTGCATATTCACTTTTCCGCCTCCAATAACGTGGCTGAGTATGAGGCGCTCGTCCACGGGCTCCGACTGGCCAAAGAGATAGGTATCCGCCGAGTGTTGCGCTACAGTGACTCGGACTTGGTGGAACAGCGGTCGTTTGGCAACTGGGATGCCAAGGATGCAAACATGGCAAGCTACCGCTTCCTCGTCCAGCAGATCAGTGGATACTTGGATGGGTGCGAGTTCCTTCACGTGCTACGGGCCAACAATGAGCAAGCTGATGCCTTGGCACGGATTGGCTCCAGCCGGCAAGCAATACCAACCGGCGTCTCCCTCCAATGCCTGCGCAAGCCGTCTATCAAGCCTTCGCCGATCAGAGTCCATCTTTGTGTCGGTTGTCCCCGGGGCAGTAGGATCCGGCTTGGGGACCACAACAGTCGGCCCGGGGACTTCGGTAGGCGGCCCGGGGACTGCAACACTCGCACCCGGTCCGTGGACTCCAGAACCCGGCCCGGGGACTTCAACAACGTAGCAAGCAGCGGCCGGTTCCGACCCGCCGCCTCCCAACACAACCGCCCTGGTACAAGTGGTCGTGATGACAGTGGTAGAAGCACCATCTTCGGCGCAGCCCATCCTCAACTTCCTAGTGAGCACAGAGCTACCAGCCGACGAGATTTTGGCCCTGCATGTTCAATGCCGAGCAGCAGCATACACATAGTGAATACAGAGCTTGTCAAGCACAACGTGACTGGAGTCTTCCAGCGTTGCATAGTGCCGGAGAAGGGCAAGGCAATCCTCAGAGATATCCACCAAGGCAAATGCGGACACCACGCGGCCTCCAGATCCCTTGTCGCCAAAGCTTACCGCCATGGATTCTTCTGGCCGACTGCTTTGGACGATGCCAAGGATTTGGTCAAGAAGTGCAAAGGGTGCCAACACTTTAGCTCCAAACAACACCCGCCGGCTTCTGCACTCAAGACCATCCCCCTCACTTGGTAATTTGCCGTCTGGGGCCTGGACATGGTGGGCCCATTCAAGACAGCACGCGACGGCATGACCCATTTGCTGGTCGCCATGGACAAATTCACCAAGTGGATTGAGACACAGCCAATCAAGAAGCTGAATGGCCCGACTGCTGTGACCTTCATCGCAGATATCACCGTCCGGTATGGCGTACCGCACAGCATCATCACCGACAATGGCACAAACTTCGCCAAAGGCGCCTTGGCCCGTTTTTGCGCGACGCAAGGCATCCGACTGGACTTAGCATTCATTTCCCATCCGCAGTCAAACAGCCAAGTCGAGCGAGCAAACGGCATCATCCTGTCTGGCATCAAGCCCCGACTTGTCGAGCCGCTGGAGCGCTCGGTCGGCTGCTGGATCGAAGAACTGCCGGCAGTCCTCTGCAGTCTCGGTACCACGCCTAACAAAGCAATCGGCTTCACTCCCTTCTTCCTCGTGTATGTGGCCGAGGCCGTCATCCCAACTGACATTGAGTTCGACTCGCCTCGCGTCACGATGTACACGGAGGCGGAGGCGAAGGAGGTACGAGAAGACGGCGTTGACCTGATGGAGGGGGCCGGCTGCTAGCACTTAGCCGGTCCGCCATCTACCAGTAGGGCCTCTGATAATCCCCAAGTGTAGGGAATCATCGTAGCAATTTCCAAAGGTGGAAGTGATAAGTATGGATTCTCGAACCCACAAGGAGCTAAAGGTAAGATCAGTATGCTATCAAGCCCTATCTGCCACTGATACGACTCTACGTACATCGAACGTTTGCTTCCAACTAGAAACGAGAATTAAAACTACGTTGTGGGTATGAAGAGGATAACTTTGCATGATATCAGAGAGCTAAAATTTAGAAGTAGGTGTTGTTGTCCTAAAGTTAGACTATATTACTAAATATTATAAATAGCGAGTGTGGAATAATGATGGATCGGTGTGCGGGATTGTCCTAGGAAATTGTTAAAAGACCGATAGTCGCCATTGCAATTTCATATGAGGGAGAGGCATAAGCTAACATACTTTATCTTCTTGGATCATATGCACTTATGATTGGAACTCTAGCAAGCATCCGCAACTACTAAAGACCATTAAGATAAAACCCAACCATAGCATTAAAGCATCAAGTCCTCTTTATTCCCATACGCAACAACCCCCTTACTCGGGTTTGTGTTGCAGTCACTCACCAACCCATTATAAGCGAATCATGAACGTATTGCAACACCCTGCAACGGGAATCCCTCACGCTTGCGCGACACGGAGGGCACCATAGGACAGCACCAATATAAAACATACAACTCATACCAATCTAGATCATCAATCAACCCAAAGACAAAGGATATCTACTCAAAACATCATAGGATGGCAACACATCATTGGATCATAATATGTGGCATAAAGCACCATGTTCAAGTAGGGATTACAACGGGGTGCAGGAGAGTGGACCGCGTAAAAGAGATGAGTATGGTGATGGTGATGGTGATGTTGATGTTGATGAAGACGATCACCGCGGCGATGATTCCCCTCCCAATGGCAATCCGGCGCCATCGAGAGAGACGGGAAGAGGTTCTCCCCCTTGTGCTTGTTCCTCCATGGCCTCCCCCCTGGAGGGGCAGAGGCTCTCCCTCTGGTCCTTGGCCTTCATGGCGATGATGGCCTCTCCAGGATCCTCCTCCATGGCCTCCGGTGATGATGGCCCCCTCCGGCAGGGTGCCAGAGAGGGCCTAGATTGATTTCTAGTGGCTACTGAGGCTTGCGGCGGCGGAACTTCCGATCTAGGTTAATTTCTGGAGGTTTCTGTATATATAAGAGGTTTTGGCGTCGAGAACAAGGCAGGGGGTCTTCGGGCTGTCCACGAGGTAGGGGGGCGCGCCCAAGGGGGTGGGCACGCCTCCCACCCTCGTGGGCAGCCCGAGACTCTTCTGGCCCAACTCTTTTACTCCATGGCCTTCTTCTGGTCCAAAAATAAGCTCCGTCAAGTTTCATGTCAATTGGACTCCGTTTGGTTTTCCTTTTCTGTGATATTCTAAAACAAGGAAAAACCAGAAACTGACGCTAACACAGGGCTCTAGGTTAATAGGTTAGTCCCAAAAACCATATAAAATAGCATATAAATGCATATGAAACATCCAAGGTTGATAATATAATAGCATGAATACTTCATAAATCATAGATACGTTGGAGATATATCAGCATCCCCAAGCTTAATTCCTGCTCGTCCTCGAGTAGGTAAATGATAAAAGGAATAATTTATGAAGTGTGAATGCTAGCAATTGCACAAGTTTGAACAATGATAGTTTCAATCACTTTTTCTAGCATCATTATATGTCATAACAGTAGCTCATCTCATAAAACTTTTTCATGATCAAGTAACAAGCTATTCACATGTTAAAGTGTAGATCATAAACTTTCTTGAAACTAACAAACTATATTCTCAGTCATCAAACAATTGCAATTCATCTTATTTTCAGGAAGGGTCTATGTCAGAGCTTTGATTTAGCAAACTCCACATACTCAACTATCATTTAATCTTTCACAAGTGCTAACACTCACGTGATATTTATGGGTTCAAAGTTTTAATCGGACACATAGAAAGATAGGGGCTCATAGATTCGCCTCGCAACCTTTTACATCAAGGGTAATGTCAACAATAATAGTTCATGATAACTTACATCCAATTGGATATATATATATATATATATATATATATATATATATATATATATATATCATGATCTTTCCAACACATTGTGCTTGCCAAAGGATAAAATGTAAAAAGGAAAGGTGACCATGACTCTTGCATAAGGTAGAAGATAAAATTAAAATATAGGCGCTTCGCAGAGGGAAGCAGAGGTTGTCATGCGCTTTTATGGTTGGATGCACAAAATCTTAATGCAAAAGAACATCACTTTATATTGCCAATTGTGATATGCACCTTTATTATGCAGTCCATCGCTTTTATTTCTTCCACATCACAGGATCGTATAAAGCTTATTTTCTCCACATTAATAGATCATACATATTTAGAGGGCAATTTTTATTGCATGCACCGATGACAACTTACTTGAAGGATCTTACTCAATCCATAGGTAGGTATGGTGGACTCTCATGGCAAAACTCGTTTTAAGGGATGTTTGGAACCACAAGTAGTATTTGTACTTGGTGCAAAGAATTTTTCTAGCATTAGAGGGAAAGGCAAGCTCAACATGTTAGATGATCCAAAACAATATACTTTATTTTGGATATAAGAAAACATAACCCATTACGTTGTCTTCCTTGTCCTACATCAACCTTTTAGCATGTCATATTTTAATGAGTGATCACAATTAGAAAAGGTATCCAAGATAGTATATTTATATGTGAAATCTCTCTTCCTTCAATATTCTTTCATGAATTGTTCAAGTGACCAATTCTATGTTTGCTTAATTTCAATGAGTTTACTACCTATACTTATTATGTGTGAAGTCATTACTCCCCATGTTATAAGAATATGAAACATATATAAATTCAGATTTATGACATTCAATTCATTGAACTATTTACTCATAGGATATACGTGAAGCACATGAGTAAATGCCAAACTACTCCAAGAGATATAAATGGAGAACACTGAGTTGTCAAATAATTAACTAGCCATGGGAGGATTATTTTTCATTCAATATTTAAGATCCAATGATTTTATTCAAACAGCAAGTAAAATTGAAAATACGCTCCAAGCAAAACACATATCATGTGACGAATAAAAATATAGCTCCGAGTAAGGTATACCGAAAGTTTTGAAGACGAAAGAGGGGATGCCTTCCGGGGCATCCCCAAGCTTAGGCGCTTGAGTATTCCTTGAATATTACCCTGGGGTGCCTTGGGCATCCCCAAGCTTAGGGTCTTTCCACTCCTTATTCTCCTCATATCGATATCTCACCCAAAGCTTGAAAACTTCAATCACACAAAACTTAACCAAACTTCGTGAGATAGGTTAGTATGACAAAGAGTAAACCATTCACTTTGGTACTGTCAAAGGCAAGGTTCATAATTGTTCCCACACAATGTCTACTGTACCATATCATTTCTACAATTTATATTTAGAAATATAAGCCATCGAAACTAGAAAACAAGCAAACTATGCAATGAAAACAGAGTCTGTCAAACACAGAACAGTCTATAATGATCTGAACAGAAACCATACTTCTGCTACTCCAAAAATTATAAAATAAATTGGTGGACATGAGGAATTTGTCTATTAATCTTATGCACAAAGAATCAACTCAAAATCACTTTTCAGTAAAACATGGTAGCTAATCTCGTGAGTGCAAAGTTTCTGTTTTTTACAGCAAGATCACATTAACTTTCACCCAAGTCTTCCTAAAGGTCTTACTTGTCACTTTATTGAAACAAAAGCTATAAAACATGATTTCTAAAGTAGCTTAATCATTTAAACACACAAAAACAGTAAGAGTAAATATTGGGTTGTCTCCCAACAAGCGCTTTTCTTTAATGCCTTTTAGCTAGGCATGATGATTTCAATTATGCTCACATAAAAGATAAGGATTGAAACATAAAGAGAGCATCATGAAGAATAGGACTAGCACATTTGAATCTAACCAACTTCCTATGACTAGGTAATTGGTGAACACATAATTTATAGGAACAAGAATCAACTAGCATAGGAAGGCAAGACAAGTATAACTTCAAAACTTTAAGCACATAGAGAGGAAACTTGATATTATTGCAACTCCTACAAGCATATATTCCTCCCTCAAAATAATTTTCAGTAGCATCATGAATGGATTAAAAAATATAACCATCACATAAAGCATTATTTTCATGATCTACAAGCATAAAAAAATTTCTACTCTCCGCATAAGCAAAATTCTTCTCATTCGGAATGACAGGATCACTAGTTCCTAAAGTTGACACTCTTCCAAACCCGCTTTAGACGATAGTATTATTCATACTCCAGAAGATATAAGTGAAGTTCATGGGGCATTATACAAATAATATAGACTAACCAATATCCAAGCTCCAAATGTATAAAACCATACTCAAAAGATTTAAGTGAAGCACAAAGAACAATTCTATAAAACCATACTCAAAAGATTTAAGTGAAGCACAAAGAACAATTCTATAAGATCGTACTTAAAAGATATAAGTGAAGCACACGAAATATTCTATAAATTGATGAAGGTAAATCTCACACTAGCATGGTTCTTGAAGAAAAAGAAAAACAAAAAGGACACAAATCATGTGACCAAAACAAAAACCAAGGTATACCGATATTTGTTGAAGAAGAAAGATGGGATGCCAACCGGGGCATCCCCAAGCTTAGATGCTTGAGTATCCTTGGAATATTTACTTGGGGTGGCTTGGGCAATCCGGCAATGATTCCCCTCCCGATGGAAATCCGGCGCCACCGAGAGAGATGGGGAGAGGTTATCCCCCTTGTGCTTCTTCCTCCATGGCCTCCCCCTGGAGGGGGAGAGGCTCTCCCTCTGGTCCTTGGCCTTCATGGCGATGATGGCCTCTCCAGGATCCTCCTCCACGGCCTCCGGTGATGATGGCCCCTCCGGCAGGGTGCCAGAGAGGGCCTAGATTGATTTCTCGTGGCTACAGAGCCTTGCGGTGGCGGAACTTTCGATCTAGGTTAATTTCTGGAGGTTTCGGTATATATAAGAGGTTTTGGCGTCGAGAACAAGTCAAGGGGGTCTCCGAGCTGTCCACGAGGTAGGGGGGCGCGGCCAGGGAGGTGCGCATGCCTCCCACCCTCGTGGGCATCCCAGGACTCTTCTGGCCCAACTCTTTTACTCCATGGCCTTCTTATGGTCCAAAAATAAGCTCCGTCAAGTTTCAGGTTAATTGGACTGCGTTTGGTTTTCCTTTTCTGTGATATTCTAAAACAAGGAAAAAACAGAAACCGGCACTGGGCTCTAGGTTGATAGGTTAGTCCCAAAAACCATGTAAAATAGCATATAAATGCATGTAAAACATCCAAGGTTGATAATATAATAGCATGAATACTTCATAAATTATAGATACGTTGGAGACGTATCAGCCTGCGCCGCTACCACATCCGGAAGGTCATGCCTCCATCCTTACGAGAGTGGGACCTTGTGCTCCGACTGATCCAGCGAACAGCCGTCCAGCACAAGCTCTCGGCCCCTTGGGAAGGGCCTGTCATCATCAGCAAAGCCTTGGACAACGAATCCTACTACCTCATTGACACGCAGAAGCCTAGGGCACGCAAGAGGGACGGTTCCGGCAAGGAAACAGAGCGCCCATGGAACGCAAATCTCCTCCGAAGATTTTACAATTAATGCAATATGTATCACACTACCCTTTCTATTATGCAAAGACAATCACTACAAAAAAAATACACTTCCGTGATACGTGTTTGTCACAGTAGGTCATGTTTTCTGTCATGCATGTACATCCATGATAATTTTATGACAGAATCAAGATAGTCATACCTGTGCTGTCGTGGAAGTGTTCCATGACATTACCAAAATTATCATCATGGAAGTGTCCACTTCCATGACGATAAATCGTGCGTCATAGAAGTGCTTTCGTCAAGGGTGACCAACACGTGGCATCCACCATAACGGGACACCGTTAAGCTATCAGGTCCGGTTTTGGATCCGATAACCCGCTAACAGCCACGACCAATGCCGATTTTCCACATGTAAAATTCTCACTGGCTGACGGAACCACGTGTCAGCTCCGCGTTGGCATAGGTGTCACTCATCCAATGGGAGAGATGCGCCTATGATACGTTGAAACATGGACCGGCCCAAAACTGGCCCATAAAGATTAAATGGGCCGGCCCAACTAAAGGCCCACAAGATTTATCGGGCCATAATGGGCCGACCCAGCTAAAGGGCCACAAGATTTTGCAGCCATAATGGGCCGGCCCAGCTAAAGGCCCAACGTTCTCTGTTAGGGCACGTACGGCTAGTGTCAAATTAGCCTGTCAACGGCCCGTCCTAAACGTTTCATCATCGCGGCCCATGGTCACTTCTGGCCCGTTAACAGTCCGCTAAGAATTTGGGCCGAATTACGGCCCGGTGTGTTTCCGGCCTCTTAAAGGTCCTGCTTCATTTGGGCCCATTTATAGGCCATTGAAACTATCGGCCCATAAACGACCATGAAGGATATGGGTCATATTCACCCATGCCTGACATTTGGCCTGTTAGAGGCCCACTACAGATTTGGGCCACTTTCAGCCTGTAGTGACTTTCGGTCTGTTAACGTCGGACGAAATCCATGGGCCATATGTGGCCCAACGCCACAACGGGCCTACTAGCGGCCCATATAAAAATGACACTAATCAAGCCCGACCGAACTTTCGGCCTGTTAAAGGCCCGTGTAGTAGATAGGCGCATTACGGCCCGTCTGTATTTCAGCCTGTGGACGGTCCGCATTGTAAATGGGCCACCATTTCAGCCTGCTAAGACCAGTCGATTATTTGGCACAATCAGGGCCCAATCTTACTTTCGGCCTATTAAAGGCCCATGTTTTTTATGGGCTTGAGATATTTACACGTGTAAACGGCCTATTATTACTGAGGGCCCAAATTGTGTATAGGCCTGTTAAAGGCCCACTATGCACACAGGCCCACCAGAAAAATATGAAAGCTTATGTTGATTTAGGCCCAGATATTTTTAGTGGGCTACATGCAAATTTCGACCCAGAATCATTTTTAGCCCAATTGGAATGGGCCCGACGAATGTTGGCATGTTGGGCTCCTATGAAGCTTTCGGCTGAATACATTACTAAGATAAACCTACACTATACAAAAATAGCGTCGTAATTACTGCAGCCTTTGGCAGCATCATAAATGTTGTATCACAACAAAATAAATTCCAACCTTACAACAAAAGTCCTATTGGCATAAAGTTTACAGCCCTTGCAGATAAAAGCACCATCAGATGTATAGAAGCACAGATCATTCGACCTGAGTGCTTATGTTTCAGGCTGTACAATCTGATGGAGCAGCACGATTTCCCCCTTTTTCCGCCATTGCTCTTGAACAACGAAGCAAATGTCTGATAGTCTGGTTTCAAAACCATTCATATCTTCACGACATTTGTCAACCACTATTTTTGTTTCTGACACAACGCCCATTAGGGATTGGACTTGTGTTTGGAGCACAGATATATCACTCTATCTAGCCGGAAGATTTTGTTCAGTAGGCGATTTGGACGAGGTTACCTTGACAACCAACCCATAATTACGCAGAAAGGTGCTTTTTGCACTGTTAGTGGAGAGATACCGACGCACTGTAGCAAGAGGTGACATTGTGCGTCTGGTAGCCTCGTCACCTTCAGGTGGTTGTGGTTGTTCAATCATTTGTTCCGTAGCTTGCTGAAAGTTTGAACTTGTAGATTAGTGTACCAGATAAGTTACTAATAAGATAAAAACAAACAAAGTAGGTTTCACGTTTATACATAACTTATTTTGGTGAACTACTGTAATACATTAGCATGTATTGTAGTGCCAACTACATAATAAAATCACTTATGGAACATATGTCCATGTAGCATGCCTACTGTATTGCCTATTTCCTCACATTCGCTGACATATAAGGATAAAAAGACATGGTTTAAAGTAGGGTGTACATAGTATAACATCATTCATATCATGGGCAAACAGATATAAAACAAACAGGCTATTGTATCATTGTGTCCGCACATGAACATCACAACTAGATTACACATCAAGACCAAAAGAATATCCTTCATCTCTTTTAAACCATGTAAGGTGAAATGATATGTTAAGACAACTATGTATAAAAGTGAACAGAGTAACTGACATTGGCTGCAAACCAAGCAGTTAAATGAACACATCATAGTACCAATCAGTTCAAAGGCAGATGAGTAAGGACTTACAACAGCGGCCTGAACTAGTGTGCTCATGCCCTTCATCTTGCTAGTGTGGCAATCCTTGAAGATTTGCACTGCATTCGGTTCAGGTTCTTTTTGGTACGCACGGGTTTTCCTATGTATTTGTAACACGTTAATAGATACGATAATATGGCACAGAAAAAAGAAGGAAGTAGCAGCTATTAACAAGAGCCTCGCAGTGTGCAACATAGCTAAGAGAACCTGTCGTCTGTTGGAATTTCACTTTAGAACGGTTGGTCTTGTTCTTCAAATAGTTAGCCTAGAAGAAGATACACTTGTAAGGCACATACATAAATACAACTTCAATATGTGGTCTGATCAAATACAGATACCCTACCTGATACTTTGGATCAGACCAGTGTTTAACAAGGGTTGTCCAGTCTTCATCTGTAATATATTCCACTGGAGATGTTTGGGCGATTTCATTGTTAGCCTTGCCTTCAAAGTGAGATTTTCTAAGGTGGTACCAATAATGTCGCAGAGCAGACTGAAAAACATGAGTGCGTGCTTGTTTAGTTGCATCATCTTTCGGATCCAACTTGAACCTCATCTGCTAAAAAGAATGTGAGTCTTATTAGGAGGAAGCTAGAAAGTATGGGATAGAGCAATACAATATTACTAATTGTGATGAATAACATTACTTATGGATAAATGGTCAAGGAAGGTGTTAAACTGGGTATTGTCTTTCTCATTCCTGTACTGGATCCACATTGGGAGGATACGTGCATGACACCTAACGGCAACGGTTGCCTCTGATAATAACTTGGCTAACTCTGTAGCATCATGTGGGCTTTTTAAACCTGCCTCAAAATGGATCTCCATTATTCCTCCTTTAGATTTTGTTAATCTGTCAAGCATTATCCCTGATGTCTGCTTACGCTTGCGCCGTGGTGCTAGTTCAACAACGAATATGGAAAGTGTTAGTGCACATCAAACAGTGAGAGTACATATAAGGAGCATGCAACTGCAACTTGACTCGATCAGGTACCGTCTTGGTGTTGATGCTCATGAGGTTCATCTGATCTTGCCAAGTCCTGTTGTGTCAGCAGTGCTTCGGAAGTAGTGTTAGGTGTGAATGCAGCTTGGGAACTGGCCAGTTCCGGAGCAAACGAACGACTAACTCGTTGAGATGCTGGTATAGTTGAAGCGGATGCTGCAGCTGGTGGAGTAGGTGATACTGTGTTTGTAGATTTAGCAGGTGGACTTGGACCTTCTACTGCACTATAAGTACCAGCAGAATCTCGAGGGCGGATCCTTTGTCGTTTCACCCGACGAGTAACATCATTCCCTACTATATTCTTTTCCTTGCTCTTTTTTGACTTTGCCATGTCAAGGCATACCCACAACACAAACGAATAAAATCGCTCTTCAGAACTCATTGATGCATGATACAGACAAGCAATACTTTGATGTAAGACAACCGTATGGGGATGGAATATGTAAGAAAAATAGGATGGCGTGACATATTCACAGCTACGATGTGTAAATAAGCAGAAGGATTTTTAAGAAAATAGAAGTAATGCAAGCTAGACACCATATGAAAGATGCAACCAATATCACTCTGCCTAGTTAAAAGTGTCTTGTCATAAGTGGCATTTCGATTAATTAGAAGAAGTACAACATAGAAATCAATGCAAGATCCAACCACTATCAAACTGCCATGTTAAAAGTGTCCAATCATGAGTGACTGATGCGGGATACACAACATCAGTACTTTGATGTAAGAACATGGTATGATTGATAGATGAATTGTATTCTAGACACAGAAAGGCATGTCATATGCACATTTATAACGTATAAACTCAACATGTGCAATTTAATCAAAATAGAAGAAATAAAGGCTAGACAACATATGCAACATGAAACTAATTATCACACTGTCAACTTAGAGCAAGCACCTGCGATGGTGGAGTACGGGAGATGAACTCATCATGTAGACTTGGGACTTCAACTTCATTAGCAGTAGTAGTGGCAAATCTAGAGAGTCTCTGTTTGCATCGGTCCGGAGGACCACCAACATCCCCTAACTTACTCTTTTCCTTCCTATTTTCTGATATTGCATTATGAAGTCAAAACCAAAAGAAGATGAATAAAATTAGCTCTGCATAATTGGTTGATGCATGATACAGACGAACACTACTTTGATGTAAGGCAAGCCCGGGACAGGAGGATGGAATATATACAAAAAAAGATAGCATTGCATATTCAGAGGTACGATAGGAGGATGGAATATGTACGAAAAACAGTAAGCAGAAGGCATTTCAACAAAATTAGAAGAAATGAAAGCTAGGGACCATATGAACATGCAACCAACATCACTCTATCAGGTAAAAAGTGTCTCGTCGTAAGTGCCATTTCAAGAAATTAGAAGCAGTACAAGCTAGAATACAATGCGAGATGCAACCTACACCACACTCCCAAGTTAAATGTGTCTTATGGGTAAGTGATCGTTGCAGGTATAAGTTGTAAGCTACGCAGATGCAATTCAACAAAATTAGAAGCAATACAAACTAGACATCATATGGAACACGCAACCACATATAACAGTTCCAAGTTAGAGCAAGCACCTATGATGGTGGAGTAGGGGAGATGTGCTCATCATCTACACGTGTGTTCTATAAATAGGAACATGTGTCATATTCACAGGCATTATGTGTAAAGTAAGAAGATGCAATTCAACAAAGTTAGAAGCAATGCAAGCTAGACATCATACGCGACATGCAACCACATATACTAGTGCCAAGTTAGAGCAAGCACCTGTGATGGTGGAGTAGGGGAGATGTGCTCATCATCTACATAGCTATGTTGACTGTCCAACCTTGTGTTATCTTGCAAACTTGTTGGTAGGATGGCGGAGTAGAATCTGTAGAGACCCTCTGTTTGAGTTGCTCCGAAGGACCACCATCGTCCACTGCCGGACTAATTTCCTTCAGCTGTATTGATTTTGCATTGTGAAGTCAAACCGATAAGAAAAAGGAATAAAATTCGCTCTTCAGAACTCACTCATGCATGATACTGACGAACACTACTTGGATGAAAGGCAAACACATGATACGAGGATGGAATATGTACGAAAAACATGACGATGTGACATATTCACACCTATCATGTGGTAACTAAGTAGCAGGCATTTCAACAAATTAGAAGCACTGCAAGCTAGACACCATATGAAAGGTGCAACCAATATCACTCTGCCAAGTTCAAACTGTCTGGCGTTCAAAAAATTAGAAGCAGTACATGCTGGAAATCATATGCAAGACACAACCATTATCACAGTGGCGACTTAAAGGTGCCTTATCATAAGTGACTGATGCGGGATATGCAAGAACAGTGGTCTGATGTAAGAACATGGTGTGATCAGATATAGTATGTTCTAGAAACAGGAACACGTGTCATATTCACATGTATTATGTGTAAATTAAGCATATGTAATTCAACAAAGTTAGAAGCAATACAAGCTAGACATGATACGCAACATGCAACCACATATAATAGTACCAAGTTAGAGCAAGCACCTGTGATGGTGGAGTAGGGGAGATGTGCTCATCATCTGCACAGCTACGTTGACTGTCTAGCCTTGCATTATCTTGCAAATCTTGTTGGGAGGATGGCGGGGTAGAATCTGTAGAGACCCTCCGTTTCAGTTGCTCGGAAGGACCACCATCATCCAATGCCTTACCAATTTCATTCCGCTTTATTGATTTTGCATTGTGAGGTCAAACCGACAAGAAAAAGGAATAAAACTCGCTCTTCAGAACTCAAAGTTGTGAGGTCCAATGCATGATACTGACGAACACTACTATGTTGAAAGGCAAAGTCATGATACGAGGATGGAATATGTGCGAAAAACTGGACGGCTTGACATATTCACACCTATGATGTGGTAACTAAGCAGAAGGCACTTCAACAAATTAGAAGCACTGCAAGCTAGACACCATATGGAAGGTGCAATCAATATCAATCTTCCAAGTTAAAACTGTCTCATCATAGGTGGAGTTCATCAAACTAGAAGCACTACATGCTAGAAATCATATTCAAGACACAAACCAATATCACACTGCCAACTTAAAGGTGTCCCATCATATGTGACTGACGCAGGATACACAAGAAGAGTAATTTCATGTAAGAACATGGTGTGATAGACAGATATAGTATGTACGAAAAACAGGAAAGCATGTCATATTCACACGTATCATGTGTAAGCTAAGTAGATGAAGTTTACACTAATTAGGAGCAATACAAGCTAGACACGATATGCAACATGCAACCAGATATCACACTGCCAAGTTAGAGCAAGCACCTTGGATGGTGGACTAGGGGAGCGGAGACTTGGAACTTGTAATGCACTAGCAGTACAAGGAGAATCCGTACAGATGCTCCATTTACGTTGCTGTAGAGGACCACCATCATCACCTTCCTTATTATTTTCCTTCCTCTTTTTTGATGTTGCCTTGTGAAGTCAAACCCACAAGAAAAAGGAATAAAGTTTGCTCTTTAGAACTCATTAATGCATGATACTGATGAGCACTACTTTCATGTAAGACAACCGCATGATAGGAGGAAGGAATATGTATGAAAAACAGGACGGCATGACATATTGACATGTATGATGTATAAAGTGTAACCTAAGCACAACGTGTTTGAACTAGTTAGAAGCAATGCAAGCTAGAAACCATATGAAAGATGAAACCAATATCACTCTGCCAAATTAAATAGAAGAAATACATCGCAACAGGCTAGAAATAATATGCAATATGCAACGAATAAAGGTGTCTCATCGTAAGTGATTGATGCAGGATACAGAAGAGAGGTAGTTTCATGTAAGAACTTGGTTAACACATAGATGTAGTGTGTACCAAAAATAGGAAGGCATGTCATATTCACAGGTATAATGTGTAAACTAAGCAGATGCAATTTACCCTAATTAGAAGCATTACAAGCTAGACACCGTATGCAACATGCAACCACATATCACACTTCGAAGTTAGACCAAGCACCTGTGATGGTGGTGTAGGGGAAGTGTGGTCTTCAAGTACAGAGCTACGTTCAATATCTTCATTTAGGCTTGTTTTTTCTTGAGAATCATGTGGAGAGGATGAAACTGCACTCTTTATAAGAGTAGCACGTCTCATACGGACCCACGGTCTTGACTGTCTCATCATAAGCGATAGATGCAGGATACACAAGAACAACAGTTTGATGTAAGAACATGGTGTGATAGGTAGATGTAGTATATACCAAAAACAAGAAGGCGTGTCATATTCACATGCATAATGTGTAAGCTAAGCAGATGCAATTTAACAAATTAGGAGCAATACAAGCTAGGCACCATATGCAACATGCAACCAGATATCACACTGCCATGTTAGAGCAAGCACCTAGGGTTGTGGAGTAGGGGAGATGAGATTTGGAACTTGCACTACAGTAGGAGCAGCAGGAGAATCTGCAGAGATCATTTGTTTCGGTTGCTCTAGGGGACCACCATCATTCCGTGCCTTCGTCCTTTTAGATTTTGCCTTGTCAAGTAAACACACAAGAAAAAGGAATGAAATTCGCACTTCCAAATTCGTTGATGCATGATACTGACGAACACAACTTTTATGTATGGCAACCACATTGTAGGTGGATGGAATATATACGAAAAACACTAAGCAGAAGGCATTTCAACAAACTGGAAGCAATGCGATATAGACACCATATGAAAGATCCAACCAAAATCACTCTACCAAGTTAGATGTGTCTCATTATATGTGGCACTTCAAGAAATTAGAGGCAATACATGTTTGAAATGATATGCAAGATTCAACCAATATTACACTCTCAACTTGAAGGTGTCTCGTCAAAAGTGATTGATGAGGGATACACAAGAAAAGTAGTTTGATTAAGAACATGGTTAATAGAAAGACGTAATAATATGTACCAAAAACAGGACCGCATGTCATATTCACAGGTATAATGTGTTAACTAAGCAGATGCAATTTACCCTAATTAGACGCATTAAAAGCTAGACACCATATGCAACATGCAACCACATATCACACTGCCAAGTAAGAGAAAGCACTTGCGATGGTGGTGTGGGGGAATTGCGGTCATCAACTAGAGAACTACGTTGACTATCTTCATTTAGCCTCGCTGTTTCTTGAGAATCATGTGGGGAGAATGACACTTCACGATTTAAACGAGTAGCACGTCTCACAGTAACCCACTGGCGTGACTATCTCGTCATATGTGATTGATGAGGGATACAAAAGAGCATTAGTTTGATGTATGAACATGGTTAATAGACATATGTAGTATGTATCAAAAACAGGAAGGCATGTCATTATCAAAGGTATAATGTGTAAAGTAAGCTGATGCAATTTAACCAAATTGGAAGCAATACAAGCTAGACACCATATGCAACATGCAACCACATTTGACAACGCAAAGTTAAAGCAAGCACCTGGGATGGTTGTGTGTGGCAAATGAGATCATCAAGTAGAGAGCTACGTTTACTGTCTCCATCTGCTGGCACTGCACCCTTTAGAGCGCTGAGACGCTTAGTGCTTATCTTTGAATTACACTAGAGCGACTTCTATCTTTTATTTTTTGTATTCATCAACACTGCGTCAGAGTCTGAAATACACATGCATAAAAAAACAATAGTGTGAGTATGGCGAAGTGTGTGCACAAGTAGTATAGTGTAAAGGTAGAAAATAGCAGGTCGGTGATAAATAAATGACAGGAGACATACGATAGCTCTACAACATGCATGGCACACGAAATTACTAGATTCAAGGATTTTGAAATATGAGCACAAGGATGGCTGGGAAATGCAGATGCTCCTCCAGCACATCACAAGGTGTGGTCGTATGAAAATGATAGTCGACTGAAAACAAATAGGTCAGTCCATTTTTTCTGCACTGTCCGATGCACAAAGAATAGGCACATCGCCTTCATCTACCTCCAGCTAGTCAGTGTTACGATCTTCCTCGAAACACCAGTGACCACCGGCCCAGTCCCCTGCCTCCGCTCTCCCTCGACCTCACTGCACCGCCGTGCTTGGCACCGCCCCTCACCATCCCTTCAAGCCCGCCAACCTCCCGATCGGGCGCAAGAAGGTCCTGTGCCCTACACCCCTATGATAGACACTGATGCGCCGTTTCCCCGGTGAACAGGCGGACTAGGTGCTCCGCGCGCCTAAGCGGGTGCTGCTTCTTTTAATTGCAATTCGGCTGACCCTGAATTGGAATCCAGGCGGGCTACTGACCTCTAGCAAAGGTGAAATAGTAAATGGGAGGAAACCTTGCGAATTTAGTATCATGAAGAAGATGCAGTACGAAGCGCTCAACTAGTTTCTTTCGTGGGATGAATACGGTGTGAGCAGAGACGGAAGATTTGCAAGAATAAGGGAAGAGGAGTACCTCTTTCTACTGGCAGTGTTGTGTCCTCCTTCTGTTTTTTCAACGATCTTCTTATGGTTCGCTGGAAACGAGAAGTTGTGGAGGACGGTGGAGCCTTGGATGAACCCATGGCCAAGTTGTTGAGTGTGGTGCGTTGGCCGTCTGTCGGCGGCGGGGAACCAGATCCGAGGAGGCGAACCACGACGTAGCCGGAACAGCTCCGGTGTGGTGGACGTTTGCGAGAGTGGAGCGGCAGCGGTGAGGCGCAGGACGGTGTGGTCGAAGTGGTTCTGGTATGGCGCACGTCGGCGTCGGCGTTGTGGAGGCAACTTTGCCTCGGCTTCAGCTGCTAAGTCCTTGAGGGCGTTGCGGTTGCGGTTGCGTTGGATGACGACGTCGGGGTACCGGCTCCAGGGTGATGGAGGAGGGCGGCGGTGGATTGGGCGTGATGGGGTGGAGGACGGAGGAGGCTGGGGTTTCGCTGCTGGTGGAGAGGGCGTTTTGGCACCACGGATTATGAATGGGGAAACGGAGAGAGGTGGAACTAAGGGTGAACAATGTTTCGGTTTGGGACGCGCTTGTTTGAAATTTGGGGAAAGTTAAAAACTTTGCCCCCATCTAAAATATCGGACATATTGTGGGTTGGGGGTAGGACAATAATCTCATGTGTCCCAAATGGTGGGCGGGATAGATTTCAGCCGAGCGCATGGGTGTTTAGGTGCCCATGGCGTATGAATGCTTCTCGGAGGCGGTTGAGACTGGCGTCTTGGTGAAGTTACAAACCTACCCCGGTTTAGACCTTTGGATATCGGGCCGATAGGCTACACGTGCCAGAGTCAGGACAGTAATTTCCTACCACAAAAAATTAGTCTCACACGGTTTCGGGTGACCAGAGGTTTATTTGGCGCTTCGTTCAATATTTGGGAGCAGAAGCATTAACGTTTTCAGTTCTCTTGAATTGAACTTTCAGCATTTGTCAAACTTCACAAATCTTTACTCTTGAAAATCCTAAAACTACGATTATTTTGGAATGGAGGGGGTACATTTGAATATACATTGTACACGAGTATATATTAAAAAATATGCAACTTTCCTCAGTTCATGCATGGTTCCATATATAATCTCCTTGGTTGCAAAAAAATAGTTAGACATGCGTATGAATATATATCATGTTCAAACACACAACAAAGATTGATGCCCCCTTTTTTATCTGATTTACAAATGCCATTATCTCGGGTTCAAATAGATGAATGCACTTCCTATGAATTCAAATATTTGAAACCCCCTTTATGTTGAATTCAACATGCACTGGTGCGCGTCGGTCCTAAACAAACGGTTTATAACCCCTTTCCGCGACGGCATTTGGAACCATCGCCAAGTGAGTGTGGGCGATAGGGGGGGCCTTTCCACACAACCCAGAAACCGTCGGGGATAGGGCCCCTACAGTACTCCTACTCGTTTCTGCTCGCATTGCCATCGCAGTCGGTATTCTATGGTGCTACGTTTATGATGCGCGGCCCATCACAAACGGTTCACTATTATAGAACGTGTATGATGCACGGCCCATCACAAACGGTTCACCGTTAAGAAGATTGGCTAATCGTCGTACGAGTGTCGGCCAGGATTATGAAACATCGGACCATCGTAACATCGTCGTACATGACAACTATCCCACACGCAATTCTGTGGTGCAATGTTTATGATGCATACTTCATCAGAAACAATTCATGGTTGCAAATCGTGTACGATAAGGCAACTAACACAAACATTTAGTTTGCCCGCACCGTTTGTGATATTGTCTGACATCGCACACGCTTTGCAAACAGCAACTGTGTGCATTCTTGCACACGTTTCCTTGCTTTGAGCCGTCTCGAATTATGGTGCATATCGCAAACGTTTGTCTTTTTCCAACCGTGTGTGCCGTAACAACCTGGAGAGCGTAATTTCACCATAATTTAATTTCTGCTTTTCCAAATTGTATCGGATTTGGATACGAATTTGAATGTATGCTACAGCTTTATTCATATCCATCAGGTTCGAACAACCAATGCATTATTCGATTCATAGGTACATATGTTTAAGAATTACATAAGAACAAAATATACTTGTACTATTAAATACGGTAAAGAAAGAGGTGAAATATATTCTTGTTGCTAAACAAGGTGAAGCGGAATGCCCATATTGTGCCCTCCTCCATGCAGAAGGCACGCACGACTCTATTCCAACCCCTTGTGATGGCCAACCGCCCATCCTTCACGGTCGTCATGAAAAAATCTAGATAATCATCGTGTTCTGGTAGAAATACTTTAACCTTTGCATGCCCACCAATCATGTAGTTCGAGAGGTAATCTTGAGTAAACTGCTTTGGCAACCACTTCAAAGGAATAAGATTTCAGACATTGTCATCTAACACAACTCATTATGGGCAGTAAAAATAAGGATGCAGAGTTCTTACTTACCATCCTGCAGTTCGCAGTTGTCTTGGATAAAGTGTAAACAAATAGTTTAATTGCCATCTTTGGACTCATTTTACTAACAATCTTTATCAGCTTCCTCACTAGACGTTGTTTCATCGATATCTCATTGCCCCGTACGCAGAAAGGGTCGAAACGCGGATCTTTACCAATGACATATGTACCTAAAAGCACCAATTTAATATTAGAAGCTAAATAGCAATGGCACAATGATGTAGTACAACACTCTTTTATAATATGTCTATATACATCCGTATGTGGTAGTCCATTTGAAATCTCCAAAAAGACAAATATTTAGGAACGGGGGGAGTATCTTATAACATCCAATATACTCACATATTAGATGAATTAACATCTTATATTATGGGTCAGAAGGAGTTTAGTTCGTTCTTAAAAATTATCTGCTGCTGTATCCATGGGTTACAGTTAGTTTGAGCTAGTTCGGGCTCAAATAGCCCTAAAGTATATCTAAACATGAGGGCTAGTTTGAGCTAATTGCATCTATAACCCAACCAAGAAAACTAGTATCCAACCCAAGAGGTGCTAATTGGAGCTAGTACTCCTATTGCATTTATTGTCAATCTAACCCTGCCATCCAAACAACTCTTTGGATGGAGTTAGTTCAGGGTAAGTAATGAGCTAGAAACTAACTCTAACCTCTAGCTAAGTTGAGTATCCAAACAGAGCTGTGTTGTTGCTGTTGTTGCTGCTGCTCTTTTGCGTATATCTAGACATCATTATAACATTAATGTAACACTCCTCCTTGTTGCTATGTAGCCTAGGATTGCATATTTAGACATTAAGTACAGTGCATGTTGATATGTAGCCTCAGATATATTACATATGGCCCTAGTTAACCTAAGGAAAAATGGGTTGTAAATATATTCAGTTAAAAGTCCGATTCACCGATTAGTCCCTTATCAGCCGCCGGCCTATATGGTACCAGCTACGGATATCCTGAACAGTGAGCAGATATAAGCCATGGGATGAAACTAACCTCGATGGAAAACAGCAGTCGTTCCCAAAATTGTCCTGTGTAGGTACATCAAGAAGCATGTTATGCACAACAGGCTAAACATCAACCAAAATTGCACATGGCAGACAAAATAATCTCCAAAAGATAGCTTCAGTGTGCCGGTTTAAGCACGATAGTAAAGCAAAACAAGTGGAAAGGTGTGCTAACCACAACAGGCCTAACATTTAACAACAAGCAAACATGGTCATTCAAACTGGTATTGTGCCAGTCTAAGTACACTGGTTATGGTTAGATAAAAATCGAAAGGCGTGTTAACTACAAGATGCATCAACCAAATGTAGTCATTAATAGTGGTATTGTTAAAACTGGTATTGATGAAATTGAACTGCACAGTTCATACTTGCACATAGAGAACATCACGTTGTGAATAACTGGAATAAACAAGGCATACTACGAACAACCAAAGATAGCATTTGAAACTGAACATATGCTAACTACAAACAACTGAACAATCAAAAAACTTTAAAATAGGCATATGCTAGCTATAACAGGCTTCACAGCAAGCAAATATATGCATTCCTATCGGTATGTTTAAAACTTGATTGATGAAATGTACTGCACAGTAAATAATTGCACATATAGAGCATCACATTGTGCACAACTGAAATAAACAAATCATGGGTTTCCTCAGTTGTCACAGATGAGCCCGTTCCCGTGGGAAGAGCACGGACCCTGGATGCGCTCCATGGTGTCGCAGATGGGCTCCTTCCCCTTGGAAAAGCACAGCTGTAGGGTGCCCTCCCTGATGTCGCACACGGGCGCTTTCCCCATGGAAGAGCAGATGGGCTCTTGCCCCTTGGAAGAGCCGAAGAGGGTGCCCTCCTCGTGGTCGCCATTGATGAGGTCTGACTTGGAAGCTGTGGATCGCAAGCTAGCGTCGCAGAACATGTCCTTCAGAAAGGGGCTCGATGGCGATGTAGAATGGCAAATTGTTGACAGCGAGCCAAAGGAGATCAGCGGCGGGGCCATGGATGAGATCGACGGCGGTTGAACCCGAGGGGTTGGGGGTGGGCCACTTAACCTGTGACACAGCCTGCCTCAGGGCGTCGCTGTCGATGACCTCGATGTCGTAGCCGGCGGACGAGACATGCCCGCATACCCTAGCCCGCTGCTTGAGTGCCTGCCGCCAGTAATGCTCGCCAGCTTCCTCGGCGACGTCGGGCGAAGAGACCGCTATACACCTCTTTTGGGCCAGTCACTCCTCGAGCTCCACGGGAAGCGTAGCCGGGCTTAGGCTGCGACACTCTAGAGTGGGGGATGGGGATGGGGATGGGGATCTGTTTGAAATGGGGCGTTTGGCAGGCGTCATCTAAGAAACTCAAGGCGGCTTGGGTATGGATATTGGTGGGTAAGCTGCACGGGCAAACCGACAGATGTTGACAATGGAGGCCTTGTGGCAGTGGCGGCGGGGACTTTGCTAGGGTTTCGAGCGAGGGAGGGTGTGTGTGTTTGTGTGCGCGCGCGCACGCCCGAGGAGGTTTTGGTGTGTGTGTGTGGAGGGGGGCGAGCGGGGTGTTTGAGGAAATGATGCGGGTACTGAAAATTTTACTACGCGGGAGTCAAACGCAGGAGTGAAATGCCAGGCTATTGAAAATTTTGATGATAGTGCATCGCACACGGTCCGGAGATAACAACCGTGTGTTATGGAAAAGAAAAACCCTTGAGGCGGGCAGATATTTTTGATGCAGGCGAGATTGGGAACGGGCTAGCTCGCCAATAATCATGCAAGTAGCTAGTCCCCAAAGACAACCACTGCATGCGTGTGGCCCAAACATATGTATGGAGAGGTGTGTTTTTGAGTAACAATGAACAACTTTGATGTGGCACCGTGATTTCGAACTAGAAATCCCCACATTGAGTGAGGGTTAGGTTAACGATGCATATGTATGTTACACCACACTTCAAGCCAACGATGGGGATTCATATATGCATGCATGCGTGCATAGTATATGCGCTCAAACTTAATTAGGTGTGGATCTCACCATGACCTATACTATGATAACACTAACCAAATTAAGAATCCGCCATGGTAACCTATCTTGTTGTTGGTCAAGGTGATCATGGATGTCCACGCGGGCCCATGAATATATAGGCTTGTCGCCGATAACCACACGAGGGAGTGTATCATTCGAAGGCAACCACTACATGCATATGTATGGAGGTGATGCGTGCATGCATGTTTGAATACACAACATTGATTTGGCGCGTGTGTCAAAAATCATACACTAGCTCCCCACATAGAGCGAGATCGGTTCATGATGGTGTCGTTGTACTAGCCACTTCGACTCGACGGGAGGGATTCATACGTACACATGCATATGTGTGTGCTCAAAGTGTATCATGCATGTCAGCCCAGAGCAAAAATAATAATCCCCTCCTAAGTTAAATTAACCTCTCTTGTTGTTAGGCAAAAAGAAGTGATGGACCAAGCGGGCCCACCGATGGAAAGCATCGATATTGCTGATAACCGTTTAAGTGGCCGCGAGAGGACAACCACCACCGCTTTGCATGTGGGGCAAACATATATATGTTGAATACCCAAAATGCACAACTTTGATGTGCCACATGCCTCGAAAACCGTAAACCATGCACCCACAGAGAGCGAGGTTCATATCAAGCGTACTACATATGATGATCCCCTTCCCCCCTCTTCACCGCATACTATATACTCATGCCGTAATATATGTGCAACCCAAAAGAATCCTCATCGATGGTGAAATTAATTAACCTCTCCCGAGGTAGGTCAAAGTGATGCATGCATGCATGCATCGACGATGGCCTCGTGCGCCCACAGATGGAAGCGTCACATGTGAGTGTCCTAGCTAGGATATATATGCATGTGGCCCAAAAAGGTGTTGTGTGATATTTGAATAACCAATTTCACAATTCTGATGTGGCACGTGCCTCGGTAACCAAAAAGTCCCGACACTGAGTGAGGTGTACTTGTTCACGGACGCATTCGTATAGTATATATGCTAGTCCCCTCCCACCTCTTCGGCGCGTACTATATACCACCATAACACAAATAAAAAATATTATACCTTGCTGGTCAAATTAACCTCATAGCTGGTTGTTCGTCAAAGTGATGGATGACGACCTCGTGGGCCCACAGAAAGCGTCACACGCGAGTATCGAGTGTCATGTAGGACAACCACCGACTGCATGTGGCCAAGACATTTATGTATGAAAGGGTTGTGTAATGTTTTAAATAACGATTTCACAACTCTGACGTGGCACCAGCCGGCCTAAAAAAATGGCCAACCCACACGGTGGCTCACAAGTCGTAGTGTATTCCGAGCCACCCACCACCCCCAGACGCACACACCCACACACACACCGCGAATCCACCGCAACTACGATGCATGTTAAATTAATTATCCCGCGGTGAACATATATATTACCAAAGGAGGGACGTTTTAATTTCAAAAAATTCACAGAGATCATTAAGACGTTTTAGTACATTGATTGACTTTCTATGGGTATAATGTGCAAAAATAAAATTTGAGCTACATGCACACGTGACAGTGCACCTAAATGGATTGCAAAACACATGTGTCTCACTGGGTGCATGTTTACTCCCCGTGCAACAAATTTCAAACATTGAGAATCTTGATTTTTAAGTTCTAGTATATCCAAAACTTATTTGAAGTTCGTGAAACTTATCGTGTTGTCATATGGACACCAATACAAAGTGGCATTGTACTTTTTTGTCAAATTTGAGACCAGTTTTGATGTAATCTTTATCTAATTACAGGCGAGAGATTATTAATAATTGGGAACCAATATCCCAAACGGATTATTTATTCGAACCGTGAGCGTTAAATCGAGAATAGATACGTGCCATGCTTCGGTTAAGCAATAAAGCGGTGGCATTAAACATCCAAATAGAAAAACAATATACGTGCAGCCGCGCGACCCGTGTGGTGTGCGAGCAGGCGTGAGTTGACGGGACGCATGCGAGCAGTCCGCCGCGCAGGCAGACGGTGAGGCGTGCGTGCAGGTGTGTGAATTGACGGAGGCGTGCTCGCTGTGCACTGTCATCGGGGGGCATGCGAGTAGTTGTGTGAAACTTTGGTAGGCATGCCAGCAGTCTAGTGCGCAGGCTCACTGGGAGGCGAGCCATCGGTTTGACCGCCGCCCGCCTCTGTCCCACAACTCCCACTACTCCATATTAATGGTGCGCCCGAGCGATCGCACTCCCATCCTCGCTACACACACACAATCCTCTGACTCCGCTTGCAACCTCGACGCCGCTCTCAGTCCTCAAAGCCGTCAGTGTATGAGGATGCCGCCAAAGCGCCCCATCAGAGGGAGTGGCGACGCCGGGGCTGCTAAAGCACCAGAGCACACCGTGGAGATGGAGACGGAGGTTGTCGTCACCGCCCGCGAGTTATCACTGCACTCTGACGTCGTCGACGGCGTCGAGCTTCCACAGATGGAGGCGGAGTTCCACACCGACTCCAACGATCACTCCGGCGACGACTCCGACGACCACTCCGGTGACAACTCCGACGATGACAGACAGCTGGTTAGTCATCTATACCCATTTATGTGTCAAATAGATCATAGGGTTTCTCTGGTTACTCCTGCCTCCCCCTTTTTGGAATAGAAATCCTGTGGTTATGTTCTCCCAATCCATGAAATCTGAGTAAGTTTCGTTAGATCCGTGTAGTGTATTGATTGTTTGAATGGTACAAGTGATAAGTGATTAGTTGTTTCATCTATGCAAATGATTTTTGCTAGTAATCCGACTAGGGTTAGTGTCCATGCTAATAATTCCTAGACAAGACTTGACAATTGATTTTGAATGACCTACATATGTTTGTGTCATTATTTTCTTCAAGATTGGTCTGTACATAGAGGAATGTGCTTAAAAATTGAACCATAATCTCTGAATATGTATAAATAAATTGTCACAGCCCCAGTTTAGGCCTTGCCTGCCTTTGCTTTTTGCATCCATGCATCTTGTCTAAACTTTGAAAGAAATTTGAAATGGGGATGCTTAAACCCTAGCACTAAATGAAAATTCACTAGGTTCAACTAAAATATTTTCATTGTATCCAAATGGCTTTAAGAAAATGTTCATCATTTCTGGGAAAATGCTATAAACCATAACCAGAGGTGTTGCACATTTTCATGACATATTTGGTCACTGGATTAAATATTTAATTATTTGAGTTTGGGCATTTAAATTATATAAAATATTTCAAATGCTCAAATAACCCCAAACTAAAATGTTCCATGCTGGATATATTCCAAGTAGTGGCCATGTGTAGTTTGGTGATTTTTGGAGTTGCCTAAGTATTTTTAATAAAGCCAAACACAACTACAGAAAATAGAAAAAGAGAAATAAAAATAGGAAATAACAGAGCTCACCTGGCGCCCACCTGGCAGCCCACCTGGCCCAGCTCCAGCTGGCGGCCCAGCCCACTGGCCTGAAGCGGTCGTCTTCAACCTCCGCCAGTAGGCAGAGGCGTGTCGCCCGCGCGCGCGCTCACCCCTGGCCACCTCCCCGGGCCTTCTAGCGACGCCACGGAGACACCCCATGGCCCCTCACTCCTCTCCCTCACTCTCTGCTCTCTCCCTCGCCCTCTGCTCCCTCTTCGAGCACACCAGAGCGAAGCTCGTCGTCGCCGGCGCCCTTTGCCGCGGCCACCGCATCCCCCTCGCTCACCTCACCGGCCCACGAGCTCCGCCGCCATCTGCTACGCCGTCCCCGCCGTTCCACGCGACTGAAAGGCCCTCGGAGTGCCGCCATCGCCGTCGTCATCAACCTCTGCCTCGACGACCGCAACCGCTGATTCGCCGCCGTCCGTGCCTCCCCGAGCCCGCTGAGACCGTCGCCGAACTCCCTGTGAGCTCCGCCGTTTTTCCCTCTTCTCCCCGTTCTCTATTTCCCTCTCTAGCCGCCGATCCCATCGAGCCCGAGAGCTCGGCTCCGCCGGCCATGGCGCCGCCGCGGCCACAGCCCCTGCCGCTCGTGTCGGAGCGCGTCAACGCGCTCAGGAGGCCCCCAGGAGCCTAACGCACGCAACCACTCGCCCTCCCGTGCACCGTAGCACCAATCCCGAGCTTGTCCGAACTCCGGCCGCCGCAGATGACCTCGCTGGCGTCAACTCCGGCCACCACAGGCCAGGAGACCACCACCGTTCGACGCGCGCCACTGCGTGCGTTCGAACGCAACTAACCGCGCTCAAAATGATGGCCTGTGGCCCATTTCCGAGCCCCTCCGCCGCGTCTGTCGTCGCCGGCGTCGAGCCGCCGGCGAGTTTGACCCCCTTTACCCTGGTTGATCCCGTGTGGGCCCAGGTTGACTTCCCCCCTCTGTTCCACTGACATGCGGGCCCGGCCCTCCTAATTAATCTGGTTTAGATTTAAATTTAATTAGTTTAGCTCAGATTAGTACTAATTAATATTTTAGTTAAACTAATTGCACTGACTGATGGGTCCCGGCCGTCAGGTTTGACCTGGGCTGGCGCCTTTGACCTGCTGACGTCACCCCGACATCATGCTGACGCAGTATTACGTTTTCTGGATTTAATATAATTCAGGAAATTCCAGAAAATTGCCTAAACTTCTAAAAATCATATAAATTCAACCGTAGCTCAGAATGAAATAATTTATATATGAAAAATTATCAGAAAAATTCAAGGAATCCATCTGTACCATTTTCATGCATGTTAGAACAACTTATAGTTCCTGCTTAGCACAAATCATATAATGGCATTTAAATATCCACATATGGAGTTTGAATTTGAATCCTGGATTCAAATCAACTTCATTTAATCTGGTTGCTAGCTGCATTAGCTCAAACCACATCATATTGCCATGTCATGATCATGCATCATATTGTCGCATTGCATTGATTGTGTTTCTTCCTTGTTTGTCGGTATTGCCCCTCTCGATAGACGTGGTTTCGACGATGAGATCGATGACACCGATGAAGAACTATATTATCTTCAGAAGTGCCAAGAAAGCAAAACCCCCTTGTTCATTCCGATACAATCCCACTCTCTCGCTCCTGCTCTCTTTTACTGCATTAGGACAACAACGATTCATGTGTTACTTGCTGCGGTAGTTGAACCCCTTATCCTCTGCATGACATGTCATTGCCACAGTAAATAGATGAAACCCACTAGCATGAGTAGGAGTTGTTTGAGCCCTGATGTGCCTACTCATTCATGCTTGTTTGTCATGCCTGCTACTACTTAGAGTTGAGTCAGGTCTGATTCATCGGGAATGAATTGGAATGTGGTGAACATGTCCTACTGTTGAGAGCTAAGTGTGTGAACACGATTTGGTAAAGGTAGCGGTGAGAGGCCATGTAGGAGTACATGGTGGGTTGTCTCATTGCAGCCGTCCTCAGGAACTGAGTTTTGTGTTTGTGATCCATGAACAGTTACTACCACACATTGGAATGCTTAAGTGCCCCTCTCGACTTATTAACCAACCTGATCTCTGTCCAGAAGTTGCAACTAGTTTCTGGTGTTTGTAGGTAGTGTTAGTAGTCTACCAAGTGGCACCCGGTACAGGTGGGCTTGGGATAGACTAGGCACAGTGGCACGGTGTACCAAGTGGCTCCTGGATGGTGGGCTTGGGAACCCTGCTCACATCGTTTGGGGCCGTGAGCGACACCCCGGCCGGATCTCCTTGCGGATGGAACCCGAATAGGCGATAAACCTGGACGAGAGACTTGCGTGGTTAGTCAGGTCGTGGCCGACTCCCTCGCCCAGCTTCCGCTTGAAGGTTGCCGAGGTACATGACGTGTACAGGGCGATAAGTGGCGAGAGCGTGTGTGAAGAAGTACACCCCTGCAGGGTTATCATTATCTATTCGAATAGCCGGATTCCTCGGATATGGAAACTTGGACCCCTTGTACAGTTCATAGACAAGTGAAAGTGGATACTCTAAAATGCGCAAGATAAGCGTGAGTGCTATGGATGGCGTTCTCGAAGGAAGACGGGAGCGGATCCATAGTGGTGTATTGATATGGTGAATATGTGGACTCGTGTGCGCCACCTCAAAAGAGTTACTTGCAATCGTAGTTCAGGTTAGCCACTGAGTCAAAGCTGGCTTGCTGCAGTTAAACTCCACCACCCCCTTTATTGATACCGATGCATATGTCGATAGTTCTGATGTAAGTCTTGCTGAGTACATCTGTACTCACGTTTGCCTATTTTATGTTTTGCAGAGAGACTTCAGTCTCGCTAGTAGTTCCGCGTGGACTTCGATGTTTAGCTTGATACCTCAGCTACGATCTTGTGCCCTCGGCAGGATCTGGTAGATAGTCAGGCTTCTCAGCCTTTTTCATTTGTAGATGTCTGTACTCAGACATGTTAAGCTTCCGCATGTGTTTGACTTGTATGCTCTGAATGTTGGGTCATGAGACCCATGTTTGTAATATCTCGCTCCTCGGAGCCTAATGAATAAATACTTTGAGTCGTAGAGTTATGTTGTGATGCCATGTTGTATCTACTCATATCGGGCATATTGTGTGTATGAATGAAATGCTTGGTATGAGTGGGATCCGACTATCTAGTTGTTTATCCTTGGCAGCCTATCATATGGGGAAATGTAGTCTAGTGCTTCTGAGCGATAGTAGTCCGCTACAGCCCAGTTCACCGGAGTCCTGCTAGCCCAGCACTACTGCTCGGAACACTTGACTGGCCGTCATGTGATTCACTTCGCTCCTGTGTCTGTCCCTTCGGGGAAAAGTCACGCGGTGACATCCGGAGTCCTGCCTAGCCTGCTATAGCCCGGGTTACCAGAGTCCTGTTAGCCCAGTGCTACAGCCCGGACTCACACGTTGATGACCGACATGCTCGATGTGACCCACGTATGCCTGTCCTCATAGGTTAGCGCCGCTTTGGGTTCACGACTAGCCATGTCGGCCCGGGTTCTCTGTCATATGGATGCTAGCGACACTATCATATACGTGAGCCAAAAGACGCAAACGGTCCCGGGCCAGGTAAGGTGGCATCCGTGGGAGTACCGTGCGTGAGGAGGCAAAGTGATATGATGTGTTACATGCTGGATCGATGTGGCTTAGGATCGGGGTCCTGACATAAATAGCCATAAATTCCTAATCCTACTTCACGGCATGTAATCAATGATTTTATGCCAAATTTGTTTTACTATATGTATAGGTGTTGTTTAACGATGTGGACAGCGAGGATGAAGATGCCCAGAGGAGGTACAAGAGGCGAATCCTGAGGGAGCTTTATGCGGGAATGCATAACAGGCGTTTAGGACCTAGAATGACGGCTATGGATGCCCATTTTTCAACCACAAGATTCATGACGCGTATCTAAGTGTTCTTGCGCATGCAAGAGGATAGGCCGTCGGCTCCTTCAAGCAGAAGTATTCTCGCAGGGTGGCGCACGACGTGTACGCCGAGTACCTGGAGAAGCTTTAGGATCGTGCCGGCCGCATGTGAGATGAGATGTGGGATGGATTGAACTATGTACGCTTGAGTATGCTTAATGACCATTGAACTATGTACTTATGGTTGAACTATGCTTATGTACGTGTACGCTTATTATTTATGTCTGAGTATGTTAAATATTTTGCCAAGTTTTGGTAAAAATTACAACGGGGGAAAGATAAACCAGGACGGAGGTAGTACGTCAATCACACAAGGTTCCCAAAATTGGAACCGTGTGCAATGACTATCATTTTGCCTCCCGCGTCAATCACACAAGGTTTGCTCTAGCAAATCGTCGCCCCCAAAATTCTTTGTGGGACAGAAAACCCTCACCACCCAATTCAAAAAAGAAAAAAGAAAACCCTCACCATCCCCACGTCACGAAAACCCTCACCCCGCCCGCCACCCACCTCGGCCCCTCCGGTACGTTCCCCATTCACACCTGCACAAGCTCCTCCGCGTCTAAGCCATGGCACCGCCTATCGTGGCGGTAAACACTTAGCTCGACGCCTGCTGCCGCCGCCTGGCTGCCGACAAAGCCCACCACATTTCGCCACTTCCGCTTGCTGCAGCCTATCGCCATTGACTTTCTCGATGCTTCTCGCGGTCGACCCATCTCCGCTCGGTTGGGGAATCTACCGTACTGAGGGTTCTTTCTCATGGACGACAAGGTAACTAATTTAACGAGATATTATCTCATCTCTTATCCCAGTTCATCTGCCTCCTTTAATCACCCGGTGGAAATCGTCGTGAATTCATTTTTATTCGAGCTGATTTGAGGGTTTTCTTTCATTCATAGAATGTACAGTGCGTTGATACTTCAGGACTTGGCAACCTCCGCCAGAGATTCCATCTCATCGTACAAGATAACTTGAGGATGCGCGCGGTATGTTCAATCTTACCCTAAATCGGTTGGCATGGCCTACTTTCCTGAACAAATTCTAAATATTGCTACATTGGGATAAAAGGTGCCACATGCACCATATACGTCAAAGGGGATTTTTCCCCTCTTCTTTCTATATTAGGCAAATTAATGATGTATTGTTCTTTCGATTACTCTCATATTTCTTTGACATCATGTTTACCCTATCTGTTGAATTATAGACTTTTGTCCTTCGATTTCAACTGTTGTACAGTTCTTTCAGTTTGGGCCCATATTTGCATGTTACCATATTTTCTTTAACAACCCTACCATTTTCTGCAGGACATCCCTCGCTATGCAACAGATTATGTAGTGCACAATTTTTCCCTTTACATACATCAAGGCTCCACAAATGTCATAATGCGCACAAACCATGGATTTACAATCATTGCTACTATAAGACTTGATGAACATGGTGACTCTTATTTTGACACTGGCTTTTGGAATGAAATTGCAAAGTTTTATGTACTGAAAGTTGGCACTAAAATTTCACTGCACATATAAGGGCCTGGTCATGAGATATATGCTAACTTCCCCGACAAAATCATCCATCCAGACTTTGTTCGAAGTAAGTTTTATTTTCATCTATCTGCATATGTTGACTTACCCAGCAATGCCAAATGAATTGTGTAGTATTTAAGCAACCAATTGTTATTCCCTTATCTTACTATATTCCTACCTAATAACTTCTAGTTACCAATACACTTTTCTATTGCCCCGTTTTAACTAAATATTCCATGTACTCCCATTTCTATCAGAAAGCGCCGCTGACAAGGAGACTCCGGAGGTGGAGAATGGGGCTGCCAACAAGCGGAGGCGGGGCGAGCTAGAACCACAAGCGACTCCAGCAAGCCTAGACTTAATCAGCAGCCTCCTCGATGATATGTTGAGAGTAATCATCTCCCTCCTCCCAATCAAATATGGGGCGCGGACAACCCTCCTTTCCTAGCGGTGGCGCCCCCTATGGAACTCTAGCCCTCTCGACCTCATCGACACCCACGAGCTCTGCTATGGCTATCGCAAAAAGCTTGGATGTGTTCTCCAAGATTCGGCTGTCACGTTGGCCCAACCAAAGGCCTTAGAATGGGCAAGCTCTGTTCCAACGGCAAGGACCGAGCCAAGCTTGACGACTGGTTCCGATCCCCCGCCCTAGATCAGCTCGAGGAGCTCACTTTTGACGATGGGCTTGTCTAAAGGATCGGGGTTTCTTGATGGTCTTGTAAAACGTGTAGTTCCTTCTAGAAATCTTGAACAAAAGGTCAAGCATTATTGGGCAAGATACCCTTCAGCAATTGAACCTTCAGGAAATGCTCTATTGCGCACAAGTGCTTTTAGCCAAACAAATGATCTAAATTTAATTAAGGAGGATGTTACTTCTCAAAACTATTAAAGATTAAATAAAATCAAAGATAAAGTGACATACCTCTCTAGGGGGTACATCCACCGATAGTGCACTGGACCACCAAGTTTAACTTCTTCAACCAAGTGCGCCATTAGATGCACCATGATAGTAAAGAATGATGGAAGAAAAATTCTCTCCATATTGCAAAGTGTCATCACAATACTCTCCTGAAGTTCGTCAAGCTTAGAGACATCTAACACTTTCGAGCATAGTTTCTTGAAGAAATTAGACAGCCCGATAACTATTTCCATGACCTCTTTGTGTGGGTAACAGGATCGAAGTGCTAGAGGAAGAATATCGTCCAGAATAACATGACAATCATGACTTTTGAGACCTAAGATTGTACAATCTTTCATGTTGACATGCCTAGAAAAATTTGATGCATATCCATCGGAGGTCCTAATATTGTGCATCACTGAACAAAGTATGTCTTGCTGTTTTCTAGACATAGTAAATGGTGCATCAGGCAATACTATTTTTCCATTATCATCTACAGCAGGATGAAGATTATGTCGAATTCCATTTTCACCAATTTCTGCCAAATCAAGACGTGCATTAAGGCCATCCTTTGTTTTAGAATCAACATCCAACAACGTTCCAATTAAATTATCAAACACATTCCTTTCTATATGCATTACATCGAGATTGTGCCTTAACTTGTTAAGTTCCCAATATGGCAAGTTGAAAAATATTGATTTTTTTGAACCAATCCTCAGGCTTCTTCTCAGGCTTACCTTGGTTCTTAATTGACTTCTTGCCTGCCTTCCTTTTACGCTTTAGTTCTTGATTCTTTTCATTTTCTTTTTCACTGTTTTTGACCTTCTTTCCGCCCTTTGCTTTCTTTGCTACATTGCCTTTTTTGCCTAACACAAACACTCTGCCTTGCAACATTTTCAAAGCTGAACTACCATTCATAGTTGTCGGCGCCAATTCTGTCTCTTTAGTGCCATCAAATTCCTTCCTTCTTCGGTTTCGAAATACATGACCCTGTGGTAACCAGCGACGGTGACCCATATAACAAAGTTTCATACTCTTATTCAGGCGAAATGATCTTGTAGAAGGACCACATGATGGACACCCATATTTACCACTTATGCTCCAATCGTACAGGTAAGCTAATGCTGGAAAATCATTTAAAGTCCATAACAGTGCAGGCTTGAGTGGAAATATCTCCTGCGAGGAAGCGTCAAATGTGTCTACACCATCCCACAACTGTAAGAGCTCACCAATCAGTGGCTGCAAATATATATCAATGTTATTCCCAGGGGAAGCTGGTCCAGGAATGATCATCGATAAAATTAGAGATGTTTCTTTCATGCAAATCCAAGGCGGTAGGTTGTATGGGATAAGCATCACTGGCCAAGTACTATGTTTTGAACTCATACTCCGAAAAGTGTTAAATCCATCACTCGAAATGCCAAGGCACGGATTACGAGGATCAACAGCAAAACTGCGGTATCTAGCATCAAGATCTTTCCAACACTCGCCGTCAGCTGGATGCCGTATCTTTCCATCTTTGGTACGACACTCATCATGCCAACGCATGTCATCTGATGTTTTTGTTGTTGCAAATAGCCTTTGAATCCTCGGTATCAAAGGAAAGTAACGCAACACCTTGGCTGGTTTCTTCTTCTGCTTAGATACAGATTCAGCTTGGGAGTCTTTCTTCTCATTTGTAACCCAACGCGAGCTGCCACACACATGGCAAGACTCTTGATCATCTCGTTCACCTCGGAAAAGCATGCAATCAATGGGGCATGCATGAATTTTTTCATAGTCAAGGCCTAAGCCACGGATGATTTTTTGTACCTCATAGTACTTCTTTGGTAGTTGTGCATGTGGAAGTGCATCAGACAAAACACCAAGTAGCGTTGTAAATGATTCTTGTGACCATCCATGTAAGCATTTCATGTGATACAAGGTGATGAGAAATGACAACTTAGAAAATGCTTTATCCAGGGTATAACTCCGTGTTTCATCCTCCAAGATGCTTGCATATATATCAGGTTTCTTCCTTGTTTGAGCATCTACATTCTCATCCTCAACTGAATTAGGTACCATATTCTCAAATTCAACGCCATCTAATTCACCATCAGATGTGCTTGATAAAGATTCACAACTGTTAGCCATACCAAAGACAGCACTTAATAGTCTGGGCATGTCATCCAACCTTCCATGGTTGCCTTCTCCAACAACATTCCTTGGGATGCCAGGAATAGAAAGATTGCCACTGTTATCTGATACATGAGCAAATGCAAATGATGGTTCACTGTAATCCTCTCCATGGCAAACCCACTTAGTGTAACCTTGAAGAATACCATCACATCTCAAGTGAGTTTTCACTCCATCATAACTCTGCATAGCTTTATTTCGGCAATTTACACAAGGACAGAGAATTCTATCACCAGCCGGAACATCATGGAATGCATTGATCGACACCATCTTTGTAAGCAGCACTAGCTCTTGGTTGACTCATCCAACCTCGATCCATCGCCCTTTGATATGCCGAAGTAATGAAACAAAAAAACATATGTCAGTGTATAACTTTACATGTGTTATTTAAGAGATGAAAGCTGATTTAAATCTTTTTTCAAGACAAGCATGGAATACATAGATATTTTAATTCAATGATTGGATCCTAAAATATTTCATCAACCTTGAATTGAAAAACATCAAAAGAAATGTGCCATTGTAGGTTTAACTAGTACGCAAAGACGCCACTCAGTTCAATACAATTGCACATATGCTGCCATCTTTCTCCCCCTAATCCCAACTCTGGCTACATCGAAAGGAAACACACACCACATGAACAAACAAAAATATAAAACAGGACACATGATTGATATTGTATCTGCAGGGCCTTCAATTATCTAAAAATATTTACTCTTTCTAACCGTTGTAGGGACTTCTTTCCTTCTGCAAAACTACTAAGATTGTTGGACTATCTAAGTATCCAAACTGAGCATAAAAACCATATAATAGGGTGCTTTTAAAAAACAACTTTGTTAATTTCCCAGCTTTATATCATCATGTTATTGATGATCTTGTGAGCATCTTAGGTAAGCACCATATACAAAAATCAAGGTACAACAGAAGGTAAAAAAAGGCCAATGATCACAAAATTCTTAATCATACAACAAAATTGATAAAAAAAGATGCTAAAAACTTCAGAAAAACAGTATGGGATACAAGAGAGTTACTTTCTCGATTGAGATTGAAGGCGCGTTATTTGAAATCAAAGGCGGTGGTCCAATCTATGGTTGTTCGAATTTCCGGAGTTGATTCAGACCAACAGAAACACCGGGTGTACACACTTCCGTTGAGGGCACCAATGAAATATATCTTCCCCTTCTATTTCTACAAGATCAAATGAAATTGATATTAAAATGTGTTCCCTTTCAAATCAACAATACATTATACATATACACAGTCCCTTGCATATACGCTAGTACACAGTTTTTCAGTCCAAATTCAATTTAATTTTCATCATACACTGATCAACAAAACAAAAGGGGGCAGACAGAGCTTTCTTAGGAAATTACTGTGTCCCAGCTAGCTTGCTATTTGTTCATGGGAAGTCCTGGGTGGCAGAATCCGGCCAAGCAGGCAAGCACCACCGGGAGAGATCAGAGCAGACTGCCAGAGCTGGCGCGGGGGGCTAGCTGGAGCAGGCGAGGAGCACCACGTCCCTGGCGACTAGCCAGAGGGCCGGGGACGGCCGAGGAGCGCCGCAGCAGAGGGGCCGGTGGCAGTCCTTGCGGAGGGCGTTCACCGGCGGCGGGCGGCGGCGCACTGGCAGGACCAGTAGTATGAGGCTGCAGGTGGTGGAGATTGGCAGGGGGACTAGGAGGCGCAGGGGTGGATGATGAACCAGCCCGGCGGTGCCATAGATGGGCAGCTCAGGACGTGGCGGCGGATAAGGAGTCAAGGAGCTGGAGTTGGGTTCGTGGGCTCCTTTACTGCACAAACGAGCCAGGTAATTTCCAATTTCTGCACATACTTTACATGGTTTTATTATTTATTTGTTAAACTCTTTTTTATCCTATAAAACATCTCAAAAATTGTCTCTGCCTATTTACACATGTAAAAACTAATAAATGGGATATACCTCAAAAATAAGATTTGTGACGTTATATTTATCGTCTCAAGAAGCGTGTCTACACTCTATATGTTTCCTAGTATAGGGACGAAAATAAAAACGTCTTAGAAAAAGTGTGCCTACTGACCTGTTTGTTGTAGTGATCATACATGTATTAGTATCAAGAAGGCAATGTGGGGTTTAGTTGCAACAAGCCAGCTTTGACTTAGTGGCTATCATGTTCTTCGACTACGAGTAAGTTCTTTGAGGTAGGAAAGAGCACACGAGTCCACTAATCACCAGATCAATACACTACTATGGATTCATTCTCGTGTCCCTACGAGAAGGCCATCCATAGCACTCACACTTATCTTAAGCATTTTAGAGTATCCACTTCAAGTTGTCTATGTACCACGTAAGCATCCAAGAAGTCCATAACCGCGGACCCGGCTATTCAAATAGATCATGTTAACCCTGCAGGGGTGTACTTCTTCACACATGCTCTCGCCACTTACCGCCATGTACACGTCATGTATCTCGGCAACCTTCAAGCGAAAGCCTGGCGAGGGTGTCGGCCACGACCTAACTAACTCTAGTCCATGTTTATCGCCTATTCGGGTTCCATCCGCAAGGAGATCTGACCGGGGTGTCGTTCACGGCCCCAAACGATGTGAGCAGGGTTCCCAAGCCCACCATCTGGGGCCCACTTGGTACACCGTGCCACCTTAGTCTGTCCCAAGCACACCCTGCCGGTTGCCACTCGGTAGAAAAATAGCACTACCTACAAACACCAGAAACTAGTTGCAACTCCTGGACAGAGATCAAGTTGGTTAATAAGTTGAGAGGGGCACTTAAGCATTCCAATGCGTGGTAGTAGCTAGTCATTAGACAACATACACAGAACTCAGTGCTTAAGGACGGTTCCAATGAGACAACCCACCATGTACTCCTACATGGCCTCTCACCGCTACCTTTACCAAATCGTGTTCACACACTTAACTCTCAGCACCAGAACATATCGTAACACTCCAATTCATTCCCAATGAATTAGACCTAGCACAACTCTAAGCAATAGGAGGCATGGCATGGTAGGAACACAACATGGCTTCAATCAACTCCTACACATGCTAGTCGGTTTCAACTATTTACTATGGCAATGATAGGTCATGCAGAGGAATGGGTTCAACTACCGCAGCATAAAGTAGCAGTTGAATCATTGTTGTCCTAATGCAATAAAAGAGAGCAGGAGCGAGAGAGTGGGATTGTATTGGAATGAACAAGGGGTTTTGCTTACCTGATAGACCAACAGGGGGGCACTGCTCCACAGACAGGTACTCTGGAGCACTCTCCGGAGCAGGACCTATCAAGAAGAACGGTGTCGGCAATCAGTACACAACATATGTAACAATATGATGCATGAAGATGGCATGAAGATGTGATGTTGTTTGAGCTAATGCAGCTAGCATTCATTTGGATGAAGTCCATTTGAACCAAAGATTCAAACGCAACTCCAAAATAAGCCTTTATAAATGTCATTCATGTGTTTTCACCTATACAGCAGGTATAAGTTGGTTTTCATGAATGAAACTGGTGCAGATGCGTAGATTGAATTTTTCTGATAATTTTTTATATATAAATTATTTCAATCTGAGCTACGGTTGAATTTCTATGAATTTTTGAAGTTTATAACAATTTCTGGAATTTCCTGATTTGTTTTAACACCAGAAAAGAATAACTGCGTCAGCATTGTGTCATGCATGCGCCAGTAACTGGGCTAGCAGGACTCCGATAAACCGGGCTGTACCAGACTACCATGGCTTAGTGGAAGCACTAGACTACATTTCCCCATAAGAGAGGCTACCAAGGATAAACAACTAGGTTGTCGGATCCCACACATACCAAGCATTTCAATCATACACACAATATGCCCGATATGTGTAAATACAACATGGCATCACAAAAAAAATCTACAACTCAAAGTATTAATTCATTACGCTCCGAAGAGCTAGATATTACAAACATGGGTCTGATAACCCAACATTCAAGTCATACAAGTAACAAGCACATGGGGAAGCTTATCTTGTCTGAGTACAGACAACTACAAATGGAAAAGGATAAGAAGCCTGACTGTTTGTAAGACCCTGCCGGGGGCACAAGATTGTAGCTGAGGTAACAAGCTAAACATCGAAGTCCGCGTGGAACTACTAGTGAGACTGAAATCTCTCTCAAAAACATAAATTAAGCAAACATGAGTACAAATGTACCCAACAAGACTTACATCACAACTAGCTACATATGCATCAGTATCAACAAAGAGGGTGGTGGAGTTTAACTGCAGCAAGCCAGCTTTGACTCGGTGGCTATCCTGAACGACTGCAAGTAACTCTTTTGAGGTGGCGCACACGAGTCCACATATTCACCATATCAATACACCACTATGGATCTGCTCCCGTCTCCCTACGAGAACGCCATCCATAGCACTCACGCTTATCTTGCGCATTTGACAATATCCACTTTCACTTGTCTATGAACTGTACAGGTAACCCAGAAGTCCTTTACCGCCGACATGGCTATTCAAATAGATCATTTACAACCCTGAGGGGTGTACTTCTTCACACACGCTCTCACCACTTACCACCATGTACACGTCGTGTATCTCGGCAAACTTGAAGCGGAAGCCTGGCGAGGGAGTCGGCCACAACCTGACTATCCACACAAGTCTCTAGTCCAGGTTTATCGCCTATTCTGGTTCCATCCACAAGGAGATCCGGCCGGGGTGTCGCTCATGGCCCCAAGCGATGTGTGCAGGGTTCCCGAGACACCAAACGGGCGACTCGGTACACCGTGCCATAGTGTATCTACCGCATCATAGCCCACCCCTAGGGTCAGCGCTACGCACGACCTCCAACACATATCCTACAAACACCAAAAACTAGTTGCAACTCCTGCACAGAGACCCAAGGCGGTTAATAAGTTGAGAGGGGTACTTAAGCATTCCAATGTGTGGTAGTAGCTGTTCATGGATCACAAACACAGAACTCAGTTCCTGAGGACGGTTTCAATGAGACAACCCACCATGTACTCCTACATGGCCTCTCACCACTACCTTTACCAAATTGTGTTCACACACTTAGCTCTCAACAGTAGGACATGTTCACACCATTCCAATTCATCACCGATGAATCAGACCTGACTCAACTCTAAGCAGTAGCAGGCATGACAAACAAGCATGAAATAGTAGGCACATTAGGGCTCAAACAACTCCTACTCATTCTAGTGGGTTTCATCTATTTACTGTGGCAATGACAGGTCATGCAGAGGAAAAGGGTTCGACTACCGCAGCATGTAACAGTTGAATCCTTGTTGTCCTAATGTAGTAAAAGAGAGCAGGAGCGAGAGAGTGGGATTGTATCGGAATGAACAAGGGGGTTTTGCTTGCCTGGCACTTCTGAAGATACTATAGCTCTTCATCGGTGTCATCGAACTCATCGTCGGAGGCGAGTTGTCACATCCCTAGTTCTGGTATGACCTAGACTAGCTAGTCATGTGTGCACCATGTTTAAATTTCATTTAAATTTTAAATGGGGATTTTTGAAACCCTCAGAAATCATTTCTGGTAATAACCCAGATAAAAATTGCTCCAAAAAGGTCCAAGATAATGTTCATGTCTCTCTCTGAAAATATTGGTCAGAGGTAAAATTCAAACCAATATTTTTAAGAGGTCATAAATATTTATTTTGGCCATTTGGAATTAATGCATAATTATTTGCATTGGATATATATATATATATATATATATATATATATATATATGTGTGTGTGTGTGTGTGTGTGTGTGTGTGTGTGTGTGTGTTATATATATAATATGTCCAAAAATTATGCCAGTTGTTGAGGAACTCTGGAATAGTACCACTATCTCCTACAAAAATTCGCATAAGAAAATAAATTGGTTTAGTATTAGTTTTAAAGCAAAAACAAATGTCAGAAATAGAAAACAGAAACAAAATAGAAAAGAAAGCTTACCTGGGCCGACCTACCTGGCACTGTGCAGCCTAGCCGGCCCACTGGCCCAGTGCCAGTCGTCGTTGTCCTCGCGCTAGTCAGACAGGCGTGTGGCCGACGCGCGTGCACCGCCGTGCCGCCATGCCACCAGCCTGCCTGCCCTCTCCCCTGCCAGCGCGACGTGTTGGGCGACGTCGCGGGTGCCGTCCCGATCCAGTCGACCTCGGATGTGGTGATTAGTGGACTCATGTGCGCTTTCTTACCTCAAAGAAGTTACTCGTAGTCGTAGAATAGGTTAGCCAATGAGTGAAAGCTGGCTTGCTGCAACTGATCCCCACATTACCTCCTTGATACTAATGCATGTATGATAGGATTTGATGTAAGTCTTGTTGAGTACCTTTGTACTCATGTTGCTTAATTTATGTTTTTGCAGCTGAGACTTCTGTCTCAGTAGTAGTTTTGCATGGACTTCGACGACTAGCTTGTTACCTCAGCTACGATCTTGTACCCTTGGGAGGGTCTTGTAGATAGTAAGGCTTCTAAGCCTTTTTCTTTTGTAGTTGTCTGTACTCAGACATGTAATTCTTCCATTGCTTGTATGCTCTGAATGATGGGTCAAGAGACCCCTGTTTGTATTAAATGCTATGTGGCCCTTCTGGGCCTTTATCTATATGAGTTTGAGTTATGTTGTGATGCCATGTTGTACAACACATACTTGCATGTTATGCGTACGTGTGACGTGTATTGCCTCTCTTATGGGGAAATGTAGTCTGGTGCTTCCACTGAGCCCTGGTAGTCCGCTACTGCCCGGTTCACCGGAGTCCTGCTAGCCCAGCACTACTACTACGGAACACTTAGACTGGCCGGCATGTGATTCACATCATTCCTGTGTCTGTCCCTTCGGGGAAATGTCACACGGTGACTTCCGGAGTCCTACTAGCCTGCTACAGCCCGGATTCCTGGAGTCCTGTTAGCCCAGTTGCTCCAGCCCGGATTCACACGCTGATGACCGACATGCTCGATGTTGTTTCATGTATGCCTATCCCCGTAAGTTAGTGCCACTTTGGGTTCACGACTAGTCATGTCGGCCCGGGTTCTCTGTCATATGGATGCTAGTGACACTATCATATACGTGAGCCAAAAGGCGTAAACGGTCCCGAGCTAGGTAAGGCGACACCCGTGGGAATACCATGCATGAGGCCGCAATGAATTTTCTGGAATTTTCCTACCAAATTTCAACCCTTGTCTTCTACCTCCCTCCATCACTCGGATGTATGTGTTGTGTCTCAGCTCAAGAGATGCTCCAACATCTCACTCCATGAGTTGGTCATGACTAGCTCGGTCTTTGTGAAGATCAAATCCTATAGAGTTTTCCTCTCTTCCATCGTCAGAACCGGACGAAGATCTCGAAGGCAGTGATGCCAAGATCAACATGATGCAATGGACCATGAAGACTATGCTAGTTCCATGTCCCCTCTGTCTTCTTACCTCATGTCTTGAATCTCGGGACAAGATTCTTGTTTAGTGGGGGTGAGTTGTCACAACCCTAGAATTGCTTGTATTTTTTCGCATCTGTGAGCATCCATCCATCATGTTTAAATTTATGAAATTTGAATTGGGATGTTCAAACCCTAGCACCAAATGAATTCAACTAGGTTCAAATAAAAATATTTTCAATGAACCCAAAATGCCCTTAAAAATGTTCATTATTTATGGAAAAAGGTTAAAACCTTTACCAGAGGTCATGCACATTTTTCCAAGGCATTTATGGTCTTTGAATTAACTCATATTGTATTTGAATTGGAGCTATTAATTCCTATAAAATATTTGGTAGCTCCAAATATTCTGTAACATTTTGTGGAGCTTTGGAATAATCCATATAGCTTCTACAATAAATCTTAGAAGCTACAAAAATATTTTGTTAGCAAACCAAATTCAAAACAATTACAGAAATAAAAAACATAAATGGAAAAGAGAGAGAGAGAGAGAGAGAGAGAGAGAGAGAGAGAGAGGAAACCTTACCTTGCAGCCCACCACTATAGTGGCCTACTGGCCAAAGCCATCCCGGCCCACCAGGGGCAGCCCTGTCTTCTTCCTCCTACCACGAGGAGAAGCAGTTGTGTGCCCGATGCGCAGGCGAGCCGTGCCGGCTCCTCCCTGCCTGTGTGCCCCTTCGACTACCTGGTCGCCTCCACGCATACCACGCCACCCGCTCGACCCTCTCTCACTCTCCCTCGAGCTCTCCCCCTCCTCTTCTCTCTCCCTCGCATCACCCGAGCGCCACCGTCGCTGTCGCTCACTGCCGCCGTGGCAACATCCACTGCCTCCCCTCGCCGATGCGCTCAAAAGCTCCGCCTCGACGCCCCATCATCTACGAAGAGCCATGCGACGCCAGACGCCATGCAACGCCGGCTACCTCACCTTCTTCCTCCTCTGCCGCCGGAGATCGCCATCGCTGCCCCGACCGCTCCAGCCCTTCCCCGAGCCGCTAACCATCCCTGCAGCTCCGAGGTGAGCCGCTGAACCGATCCCCCCTTGCCCCGTCGTCCCTCGCGCCCGCTAGCCACCTCCCCGCGAACACCCGACGCTGTCGTCCGCCATGGCCGACGAGCTCCGTGCTGTCGAGCCCCTCCGCTCAGACCAGTCGCTCCGGCGTGCTTCTGCTGCCCCGTAGGTGCCTCCTAGCCCCTCCATTTTCTTGCCCGAGCACCGCAGCCGCATCCCCGCGCGTGTCCGAGCTCCGACCGCCGCCTGGCTTGACGCCACCGCTGCTGTTGTCCACCTCGCTCCCTCCCGTGGCCACCACTGGATGCGCGCGAGTGCCAGCGTCCCGTAGCTGCAAACCACACTCAAAACCATCACATGTACCTCAATATCGAGCAGACTCCGCCGCGGCATGAGGTCGCCGCTGGCCAAACTCTGGCATGCCGACGTGGCGGCGTAATTAGTGCTAATCTCCGTTAATTACCCATCCTAACAGACACTGACGTGTGGGTCCCCCAGCCTAATTAGGTTAGTCTAAATTTCCTGTTTAGATTAGTGCTAATCTGTGTGGACCCCACATGTCATCTTTGACTTTGGTCAAGTCAGCGTTGACCGGTCCGACCTGTCATCCACCCAAACCGACCCTGTGCCACTAACGTGTGGACCCCGTCTGTTGACCTGCTGAGGTCAGCATGACGTAGTGCTGACGCAGTAAATGTTTCTGGAGTTTTAAATCAATCAGAAATGGTTTATTTATTTCAGAAAATGTTCAAAACTTCTAAAAATCATAGAAATTCAGCCGTAGCTCAGCATGAAATAATTTATATATGAAAAATTATCAGAAAAATTCAATCTATCCATCTGCACGAGTTTCATGCATGAGACACCGACATAAACCTGCTGTATAGGTGAAAACACATGAATGGCATATACAAATGTCTAATTTGGAGTTGCATTTGAACCCTTGGTTCAAATGGACATCATTCAAATAGAATTCTAGATGCATTAGCACAAACCACATCAAATCTTCATGCCATGTTCATGCATCATATTATTGCATATGCTTGTGTATAGATTGCTGAAACCGTCCTTCTCTATAGGTCCTGCTCCGGAGAGTGCTCCAGAGTACCTGTTTAAGGAGCAGTGCCCCCTGTTGATCTTCCAGGCAAGCAAAACCCCCTTGTTCATTCCGATACAATCCCACTCTCTCGCTCCTGCTCTCTTTTACTGCATTAGGACAACAACGACTCAACTGTTACATGCTGCGGTAGTTGAACCCCTTTTCGTCTGCATGACTTGTCATTGCCACAGTAAATAGATGAAACCCACTAGCATGAGTAGGAGTTGATTGAGCCCTATTGTGCCTACTCATTCATGCTTGTTTGTCATGCCTGCCACTGCTTAGAGTTGAGTCAGGTCTGATTCATCTAGGATGAATTGGAATGTGGTGAACTAGTCCTACTATTGAGAGCTAAGTGTGTGAACACGATTTGGTAAAGGTAGCGGTGAGAGGCCATGTAGGAGTACATGGTGGGTTGTCTCATTGCAGCCGTCCTCAGGAACTGAGTTCTGTGTTTGTGATTTATGAACAGTTACTACCACACATTGGAATGCTTAAGTGCCCCTCTCGACTTATTAATCAACCTAATCTCTGTCCAGGAGTTGCAACTAGTTTCTGGTGTTTGTAGGTAGTGTTACTAGTCTACCAAGTGGCACCCGATATAGGTGGGCTTGGGACAGACTAGGCATAGTGGGACGGTGTACCAAGTGGCACCTGGATGGTGGGCTTGCGAACCCTGCTCACATCGTTTGGGGCCGTGAGCGACACCCCGGCTGGATCTCCTTGCGGATGGAACCCGAACAGGCGATAAACCTGGACTAGAGACTTGCGTGGTTAGTCAGGTCGTGGCCGACTCCCTCGCCAGGCTTCCGCTTGAAGGTTCCCGAGATACACGATGTGTACATGGTGGTATGTGGCGAGAGCGTGTGTTTAGAAGTACACCCCTGCAGGGTTAACATCATCTATTTGAATAGCCGTGTCCGCAGTAAAGGACTTCTGGGTCGCCTGTACAGTACATAGACAAGTGAAAGTGGATACTCTAAAACGCGCAAGATAAGCGTGAGTGCTATGGATGGCGTTCTCGTAGGGAGACGGGAGCGGATCCATAGTTGTGTATTGATATGGTGAATACGTGGACTCGTGTGCGCCACCTCAAAAGAGTTACTTGCAGTCATAGTTTAGGATAGCCACCGAGTCAAAGTTGGCTTGCTACAGTTAAACTCCACCACCCCCTTGTTGATGCTGATGCATATGTAGGTAGTTCTGATGTAAGTCTTGCAGGGTACATTTGTACTCATGTTTTTTTATTTTATGTTTTGCAGAGAGACTTCAGTCTCGCTAGTAGTTTCGCGTGGACTTCGACGTTTAGCTTGTAACCTCATCTACGAGCTTGTACCTTGGGAGGGTCTTGTAGTTAGTCAGGCTTCTCAGCCTTTTTCTTTTGTAGTTGTTTTTACTCAGACAAGTTAAGATTTCGCATGTGTTTGTTGCTTGTATGCTCTGTATGTTGGGTCATCAGACCCATGTTTGTAATATCTGGCTCTTCGGAGCCTAATGAATAAATACTTTGAGTCATAGAGTTTTGCTGTGATGCCATGTTGTATTTACACATATCGAGCATATTATGTGTATCATTGAAATGCTTGGTATGTGTGGGATCCGACAACCTAGTTGTCTATCCTTGGTAGCCTCTCTTATGGGGAAATGTAGTCTAGTGCTTCCACTGAGCCATGGTAGTCTGTTACAGCCCGGTTTACCGGAGTCCTGTTAGCCTAGTTGCTACTACTCCGGAACACTTAGACTGGCCGGCATGTGATCCACTTCGTTCCTGTGTCTGTCCCTTTGGGGAAAAGTCACATGGTTATTTCCGGAGTCCTGCTACCCTGCTACAGCCCGGGTTCCCGGAGTCCTGTTAGCCAAGTTGCTACAACCCGGATTCACATGCTGATGACCGACACGTTTGATGTTGGTTCATGTATGCCTGTCCCCGTAAGTTAGCACCACTTTGGGTTCACGACTAGTCATGTCAGCCTGGGTTCTCTGTCATATGGTTGCTAGCGACACTATCATATACGCGAGCCAAAAGGCGCAAATGGTACCGGGCCAGGTAAGGTGGCACCCGTGGGAATACCGTGCGTGAAGCCGCAAAGTGATATGATGTGTTACATGGTAGATCGGTGTGACTTAGGATCGGGGTCCTGACAGCTTTGGTATTCCATCCGCAAGGAGATCCGACCGGGGTTTCGCTCACGGCCCCAAATGATGTGTGCAGGGTTCCCATGCCAACCTCGCCGGATGGATCTACACTTGGTACACCGTGCCACCTGTGCCTAGTCTGTCCCAAGCCCACCCTGCCGGGTGCCACTTGGTAGAAAAATAACACTAGCTACAAACACCAGAAACTAGTTCCGATTCCTAGACAGAGATCAAGTTGGTTAATAAGTCGAGAGAGGTCGAGTTACCGGAACCCAATATGTGGTAGTAGCTAGTCATTGGACAACATACACAGAACTCAGTTCTTAGGGACGGTTCTAGTGAGACAACCCACCATGTACTCCTACATGGGCTCTCGCCTCTACCTTTACCAAATCATGTTCACACACTTAACTCTCAGCACCAGAACATATCGTAACACTCCAATTCATAACCAATGAATCAGACCTAACACAACTCTAAGCAATAGCAGGCATGGCATGGTAGGAACATAACATGGCTCAATCAACTCCTACACATGCTAGTGAGTTCAACTATTTACTGTGGCAATGACAGGTCATGCAGAGGAATGGGTTCAACTACCGCAACATAAAGTAGCAGTTGAATCGTTGTTGTCCTAATGCAATACAAGAGAGCAGGAGCGAGAGAGTGGGATTGTATCGGAATGAACAAGGGGGTTTGCTTGCCTGGTAGATCAACAAGGGGCACTGCTCCTCTGACAGGTACTCTGGAACGGTCTCTGGAGAAGGACCTATCGAGAAGGACAGTGTCGGCGATCAAAACACAAGCATATGCAACAATATGATGCATGAACATGGCATGAAGATGAGATGTGGTTTGTGCTAATGCATCTAGCATTATATTTGAATGAAGTCCATTTGAACCAAGGGTTCAAATGCAACTCCAAATTTAAAATTAATAAATGACATTCATTTGTTTCACCTATACAGCAGGTTTAGGTTGATTTGTCATGCATGAAACTGGTACAGATGGATAGCTTGCATTTTTATGATAATTTTTCATATACAACTAATTTTTATGACGTAGTGCTAACGCAATAAATGATTTTGTCGATTATTTCTATTTTGGAAATTCCAGAAGATTAGCCAAAACTTCAAAAATTCATAGAAATTAAACCATAGCTCAGCCCGGCCCACCAGGGGTGGCACTGTCTTCTTCCTCCTGCCAGGAGGAGAAGCAGTTGCGTGCCTGATGCGCCGGCTCCTCCCTGCCTACGTGCCCCCTCGACTACCTGGTTGCCTCCACGCGTACCACGCCGCCCCCTCGACCCTCTCTCACTCTCCCTCGTGCTCTCGCCCTCCTCTGCTCTCTCCCTCACATCACCAGAGCACCACCGTCGCCGTCGCTCCCTGCCGCCATGGCTACAGCCACTGCCTCGCCTCGCCGATGCGCTCAAAAGCTCTGCCTCGACGCCCCGTACTCTATGAAGAGGCACGCGACGCCAGACGCCTTGCATCGCCGGCTACCTCGCCTTCTTCCTCCTCTGCTGCTGGAGATCCCCGTCGCTGCCCCGACCGCTCCAGCCCTTCCCCGAGCCGCTAACCATCCTTGCAGCTCTGAGGTGAGCCGTTGAACCAATCCCCCTTGCCCTGTTGTCCCTCGTGCCCGCTAGCCACCTCCCCGCGAACACCCGACGTCGTCGTCCGCCATGGCCGAGGAGCTCCGTGCTCTCGAGCCCCTCCGCTCAGACCAGTCGCTTCGGCGTGCTTCTGCTTCCCCGTAGTTGCCGCCTAGCCCCTCCATTTCTTGCCCCAGCACCGCAGCCGCATCCCCGCGCGTGTCCGTGCTCCGGCCGCCTCTGGCTTGACGCCAGTACAGCTGCCATCCACCTCGCTCCCTCCCGTGGCCACCACTGGAGGCACGCGAGTGCCAGCGTCCCGTAGCTGCAAACCACGCTCAAAACCATCCCTGTAGCTCAATCCCGAGAAGTCTCTGCCGCGGCTTGAGGTCGCCGCCGGCCAAACTCCGGCTTGTCGACGTGGCGGCGTAATTAGTGCTAATCTCCGTTAATTACCCGTCCGAACAGACACTGACATGTGGGTCCCCTAGCTTAATTAAGTTAGTCTAAATTTCTTGTTTAGATTAGTGCTAATCTATGTGGACCCCATGTGTCAGCTTTGACTTCTGTCAAGTCAGCGTTGACCTGTCCCACCTGTCATCCACCCAAACCGGCCCTGTGCCACTGAAGTGTGGACCCCGCACGTCAGGTTTGACCTGGACCCCGTCTGTTGACCTGCTGAGGTCAGCATGACGTAGTGCTGACGCAGTAGATGTTTCTGGTGTTTTAAATAAATCAGAAATGGTTTATTTATTTCAGAAAATGTTCAAAGCTTCTAAAAATCATAGAAATTCAACCGTAGCTCAGAATGAAATAATTTATATATGAAAAATTATCAGAAAAATTCAATCTATCCATCTGTACCAGTTTTATGCATGACAAACCCAAATAAACCTGCTTTATAGGTGAAAACACATGAATGGCATATACAAATGTTTAATTTGGAGTTGCATTCGAACCATTGGTTCAAATGGACTTCATTCAAATAGAAATCTAGATGCATTAGTACAAAGCACATCACATCTTCATGCCATCTTCATGCATCATATTATTGCATATGCTTGTGTATTAATTGTCGACACCGTCCTTATCGATAGGTCCTGCTCCGGAGAGTGCTCTAGAGTACCTGTCTAAGAAGATGTGCCCCCCTCTTGATCTTTCAGCAAGCAAAACCCCCTTGTTCATTCCGATACAATCCTACTCTCTCGCTCCTGCTCTCTTTTACTGCATTAGGACAACAATTATTCAACTGCTACATGCTGCGGTAGTTGAACCCCTTTTCCTCTACATGACCTGTCATTGCCACAGTAAATAGACAAAGCCCACTAGCATAAGTAGGAGTTGTTTGAGCCCTGATGTGCCTACTCATTCATGCTTGTTTGTCATGCCTGCTACTGCTTAGAGTTGAGTCAGGTCTGATTCACCGGGTATGAATTGGAATGTGATGAACATGTCCGACTGTTGAGAGCTAAGTGTGTGCAAACGATTTGGTAACGGTAGCGGTGAGAGGCCATGTAGGAGTACATGGTGGGTTGCGTCATTGCAACCGTCCTCAGGAACTGAGTTCTGTGTTTGTGATCCATGAACAGTTACTACAACGCATTGGAATGCTTAAGTGCCCCTCTCGACTTATTAATCAACATGATCTCTATCCAGGAGTTGCAACTAGTTTCTGGTGTTTGTAGGTAGTGTTAGTAGTCTACCAAGTGGCACCCGGTACAGGTGGGCTTGGGACAGACTAGGCACAGTGGGACGGTGTACCAAGTGGCACCCGGATGGTGGGCTTGGGAACCCTGCTCACATTGTTTGGGGCCATGAGCGACACCCCGGCCGGATCTCCTTGCGGATGGAACTCGAATAGGCGATAAACCTGGACTAGAGTCTTGTGTGGTTAGTCAGGTCGTGGCCGACTCCCTCGCCAGGCTTCCTCTTGAAGGTTGCCGAGATACACGACGTGTACATGGTGGTAAGTGGTGAGAGCGTGTGTGAAGAAGTACACCCCTGCAGGGTTAACATGATCTATTCGAATAGTCGGGTCCGCGGTTGTGGACTTCTTGGATGCTTACGTGGTACATAGACAACTTTAAGTGGATACTCTAAAATTCTCAAGACAAGTGTGAGTGCTACGGATGGCCTTCTCATAGGGAGACGGGAATGAATCCATTGTGGTGTATTGATGTGGTGATTAGTGGACTCGTGTGCGCTTTCTTACCTCAAATAAGTTACTCGTAGTCGTAGAATAGGTTAGCTACTGAGTCAAAGCTGGCTTGCTGCAACTGATCCCCACATTACCTCCTTGATACTAATGCATGTATGATAGGATTTGATGTAAGTCTTGCTGAGTACCTTTGTACTGACATTGCTTAATTTATGTTTTTGCAGATGAGACTTCTGTCTTAGTAGTAGTTCTGCATGGACTTCGACTACTAGCTTGTTACCTCACCTACGATCTTGTACTCTTGGGAGGGTCTTGTAGATAGTCAGGCTTCTCGGCCATTTTCTTTTGTAGTCATCGTGTTAAACCTGGACTAGAGACTTGCATGGTTAGTGAGGTCGTGGCCAACTCCCTCGCCAGGCTTCCGCTTGAAGGTTGCCGAGATACACGACATGTACATGGTGGTAAGTGGCGAGAGCGTGTGTGAATAAGTACACACTTGCATGGTTAACATCATCTATTCGAACAGCCGTGTTTGTGGTAAATGACTTCTGGGTTGCCTGTACAGTTCATAGACAAGTGAAAGTGGATACTCTAAAACTCGCAAGATAAGCCTGAGTGCTATGGATGGCCTTCTCGTAGGGAGACGGGAGTGGATCCATCGCGGTGTATTGATATGTTTAATATGTGGACTCTTGTGCGCCACCTCAAAGAGTTACTTGTAGTCATAGTTTAGGTTAGCCACTGAGTCAAAGCTGGTTGCTGCAGTTAAGCTCCACCACCCCTTTGTTCATACCGATGCATATGCAGATAGTTCTGATGTAAGTCTTGCTGGGTACATTTGTACTCACGTTTTATTATTTTATGTTTTGCAGAGAGACTTCAGTCTCGCTAGTAGTTCCGCGTGGACTTCGGCATTTAGCTTGTTACCTCAGCTACGATCTTGTACCCTTGGGAGGGTCTTGTGGATAGTCAGGCTTCTCAGCCTTTTTCATTTGTAGTTGTTTGTACTCAGACAAGTTAAACTTCCGCATCTGCTTATTGCCGGTATGCTCGGTATGTTGGGTCATGAGACCATGTTTGTAATACCTGGCTCTTCGGAGCCTAAGGAATAAATACCTTGAGTTGTAGAGTTTTGTTGTGATGCCATGTTGTATTTACACATATCGGGCATATTGTGTGTATGATTTGAAATGCTAGGTATGTGTGGGATCCGACAACCTAGTTTTTTATCCTTGGTAGCCTCTATTACTGGGAAATGTCTCCTAGTGCTTCCATTGAGCCATGGTAGTCTGCTACAGCCCGGTTTACCGGTGTCCTGCTAGCCCAGTTACTACTACTTCAGAACACTTAGACTGGCCGGCACGTGATCCACTTTGTTCTTGTGTCTGTCCCTTCGGGGAAATGTCAGGCGGTGACTACCGGAGTCCTGCTAGCCTGCTACAGCCCAGGTTCCCGGAGTCCTATTAGCCCAGTTGCTACAGCCCGGATTCACACGCTGATGACCGACACGTTCGATGCTGGTTCATGTATGCCTGTCCCCGTAAGTTAGCGCCACTTTGGGTTCATGACTAGTCATGTCGGCCCGGGTTCTCTGTCATATGGATACTAGCGACACTATCATATATGTGAGCCAAAAGGCGCAAACAGTCCCGGGCCAGGTAAGGTGGCACCCGTGGGAATACCGTGCGTGAGGCTGCAAAGTGATATGATGTGTTACTAGCATAGTAAGCGTACATTAGAGTGTTTCATCATGTCTCAAAGTTTTTTCAGAAACTTGAAATGGGGATGACAGAACCCCCAGCACCTCCCCTAAAACAACTAGGGTTTACTAACATCTTTTTCAATGAACCTGAAATACCCTTCTAAAATGTCCATCGCTTTTGTCTTGGTCCAGAACCTCTGCCAAAATTGGTTCACATTTTTCTAGGACACATAAGGTCACTAGATTAAATCATTACCTATTTGCATTTGGGCATTTAAATGCTATAAAATAATTCAAATGCCCAAATAATTCTGAAGTTAAGTGTGGGCTGTTGGAAATAATCTAAACAAAGCCCCCAATTAATTTCAGGATTTGTGAAAACGTTTTAGTATTTTAAATAAAGCCTAGAAGTTACATAAAAATAGAAAACAAAAACAGAATCAAGAGAGGGAGAGAAAGGCCACAGGCCAGTTACCTGGCTGGGCCAGCCCACCTGGCCCGTGCCAGTCATCACCTACCTCTGCCAGTAGGCAGAGGAGGGAGACAGTGCACGCGCGCGCGTCGCGTCACGCCACCTCCCTGCTCGCCTGCCTCACCCACGCCTCGAAACGCCTCTGCGGCGCCACCCCGACCCCTGTTTGGGTGGCTAGACCTATTTATAGAGGCCCCAATCCTCTTCCCAAATATCGAGCGGGAAGGGAGCCAACAACGGCGGGCAAATTTGAAGGGGAACACCTAGTACAAGCTATCCTGACAAAAGCGGTCTTCGCCTGCGAAAAGCTCTGGGGTGACGCCGTCTTGGGCTCCATGATGACCTCCGCCTTGCCGTCCTCCTGGTCTTGGTCTCGTTGCACCAATATGGCAACCTTTGCCTGATGCATTGGTACTCTTCGTCTGCGCTTGCCTCCTTAGCACCAAAGAGGAAATGAGGACGTTGTGTGCACCGGTGCCCGCCTGGCACTTACCTGGCACCGTTCGTTATGGCTCATGTCACGAGAGCATCGTGAGGTTTGCCCTACCTTGATATCTCTGCTCCTCGTGAGCCTGCCTAGCTAGGACACTCTAGAGGAGGGCTTGCGTCGTCCGCCTCGCGAAGCTTGGACCCTCGCGAGTGTCCTGGATGCCTTGTTGATGAAGATGGGACATACGACCCGCTGCCTGGCCATGCTGTGGGCCGTAGGCAGGTAAGTCTATGGACCCCCGTTCCCAGAACGCCGATAGTAGCCCCCGGGCCCAAGGTGCGCTTGGTCTTGGCTTCGCGGCGAAGCCAAGGGTCAAGTTCGGAGCACCGTGGGCCCCAAAAGCCTGCAGCCTCGGTCGGCGCGTGGCGGTTGATTGGACATGGGCATCTCCGCTTCCCCACACTTCCTCGGCAACTGCCTGCCCTGACAAAGGCTCGCACGGGCATCTCTTTCCTTCATTGCTTCTTCCTTGCCTTGCTCCAGATCCCCTTTCTCGCTCTTCGCCACCGCTATCTCCAGATCTGCTCCACCCTTACTCTGCTTCCGCTGCCTATGGCGCCGTGCAAGGTCAAGTCTTCCTCAACACCGGCTTGGTATGAGCAGGCCCTCGAGGCGCCCATCATCACGGAGAAGAGCCTCACCTCCGTGCGCTTGCTGACAGCGGGCGAGAGCAACGAGTGGGGGAAGACGGAGCTCTGGCTTGCGTCCGACGAGCCAGAGCCTGAGGGGAGCACCTTCTTCCCCTTCTTCTCGAGCAGCATAGCCGTTCGGTTGGTCCCTCCCTTCTCTGATTTCTTTTATGAAGTCCTCAACCACTACAGGCTGCAGGCGTTGCATCTCCATCCCAACTCTGTCCTCCTCCTATCCATCTTCTCCTACTACCGCGAGGCATACCTGGGCGTCATGCCGTCCATGGCGCTCTTGCGCCATTTCTTCTTCCTCCGTGTCAGCGGCTAGCATATCATCGGATGCGCTAATTTCGTTGCCTGCGGCAAGGCCAACTCGATCTCGAGCACCGGGAAAAGGCCGACAACATCCGATCCAAATGGGTCATGATGGATGCTCAGCGCGCCGACCCGCGTCTGGCGTTGCCCACAATGGCGCCTCCTCCCAACGGGGGGTGGCCCAAGGCAGAGCTTGTCGACGAGCGAGCATCGCTGGTGTTGGGGCAGATGATGACCGACCTGAGGCCGGGCAACGCGAGGATGGCCAAGGTAATGGGGGCGATGCTCCTGAGGGATTTCTTGATGCTGCAGGTTGCCCCACTCCAGGTATGCGTGCCCCCTCTGAGAGCTCGACGAAGGGGAAAACAAGACCCGCGTGAGGCCCAGGGACCTGCCAGGCGATGAATTGGACGTCGTCCTGCGCCTCATAGTCGGGGACAACCAGGAGTACCCGCCTAGCGCCTTCCTTCCCCTCTTCAGGCGCAAGGACTGGGAGGAATTCGTCGCCTCCAGACCGACCTTTGATGCGCGCGGGCTGGTGCCGCCGGCGCTTCCGGAAGCCCCTATGGCGTAGAACCCGGTGGAGGTGTCATCTGGTGAGTCACATGGAGAGGGAGAAGAGGAGGAGGACTCGGAGAAGACCCTGGAAGAGGTGGGGGAGACTTCCCCTTTGAGCAAGGACGAGATTCTCCGCGCCCTTCCTGATGACGCCGATGCCGACGCCCACCGAGGGGAGAGGGAGCAACCCCCCAGTCCCTACGAGGAGCAGGTCGTCGCTGGTGGCCCGTGGTGCCGCCTCCGACCCGATACCTCCTGGGGTTGCATCCGGTTCTGCTTCCGCTCCGCCCGGCGCCGCCGGTGTCTGAACGCCTGCTCCTCAGGTCCCCAAGCTGTCGGGCCTCAAGCTTCTCAAGCGGTCAGTGGAATACGTTGCACTGGAATGGTAAGTGTCTTAAGTTTCGCCTTGTCCTTGTTTGTACTCGTTGTTTCCTAATGCTCGCTCCTGGTTGGTCAGGACGACACCTTCGACGAAGAAGAGGAAGGGGGATTCAGCGGCCGTGCCTTCCTCCGCGGGGAAAGGAGGCAGCAGCGCCCGTGTCTCCCCGGCCCGATCGTCCTCGCGAGGCCAAGAAGAGCACTGCTGCGTGGGGTCAGCCCCCATGGCTCCGCTGGCTCCGGAGGTGCCGGTACTTGGCGCGGCTGGCGATGTCCCAGCTGCTCCGGAACCCGCAGTCTCTCAAGCCCTGGTTATGACGTCGCTTCCACCCACTGCTGCATCTCCACTCCCTGGTCCTTCTGCTCCTGCGGCCGTCTTGGAGCGTGCCCTTGCGAAGATGACCCAGCTCCAGGCGGATCTCCTGAGCGCGGACCTGCGCCTGGCGGCCGGGCGTCTGGAGCTAGCCTCCGGCTGGCTTCACTCTGATATGTCAGTTTGCGCAGCGCTGGGCCAGGCTGCTGCGGCTTTGGAGAAGGAGAAGCAAGGCGCCGCCAGCGCTACAGCCGATCGTGAGGCGGCGCTGAAAGACGCCAAGGCCGCCCGTGACCGCTGCCAAGAGCTAGAGGGCGAGCTACAGAGCCTGCGCGACGAGTACGCTGAAGAGGTGCGTTGCCGCCAGGCGAAGGAGGAGGAGATGAAGGCCCGGGAGGAAGCCGTCAAGAACCGCGATGCTGAGCTGGCAGAGCTGGGGAAGAAGCAGGCTGCCGAGCGCAACTGGTTGGAAGGGTTGGAGCAGAAGATGGGGACAAGGGAGGCCGATCTTGATGCCAAGGCATGAGTCCTGACCGAAGACCGCGCGGCCTTCGCCGATCTCGAGAAAAGGTCCCGCACGACGCTGAAGACGCTCTATGAGCACGGCCTGGAGAAGCCTCTGGACACCGACGAGGACGGCCCCGCCCAGCTGCTTCCTGTCGTGGTGAAGGCGCTTGAGGAGGTCGTCGACGGCCTCGGTCCCATGGCAGAGGCAGAAGCTCGCGTTCGGTCTTCAACTGCACTGACTCGAGTCTTTAGCCATCTGTACCTCCGCGACCCCAACGCTCGCCTTGACGAGCTGCTAGAGCCCATGATTTAAGATCAATACGAGGCGGTTGCCACAGCTGTGCGGGATCAAGTGGGGGCCTTGCTGAGGAGTTTCCGCGGCTTCGTCTCTGCTCCTCTGTCCGACGTCGTCGACCTTGCAGCTGGTGGTGAAGGTGAAGACAAGATTTCTCACGAGGGAGCACCTTCCGTGGGTGATGGCGACGTCTAGAGGTGACCTGCAGCCATTCTTCTTGTTTCGTTCCTACGACATGTATCAGGCCTCGTGGAGGCGTTTATACTTTTCATTTGGTATTGCAAAAACAATGTGCTTGTAATATTTCCTTTGAGATTTTGCGGTTTCCTTCCTATTTGCTTTGTGTTCTGCGTCGGCAGAGCCCGGCCCCGCGCATACCTCAATCGCCATTGGGCCGACCGGGCACCAGGACGGACCAAGGAGTGTGGGGCTACGTGACCAGTTAGGCTCCTGAGTCGCGATTCTCAGGAGTCCCCCTTGATGCGCAAACAGCATATTGGGAGAGTTCGCGGGGATATATTAATGTTCTAAATCGGCAGAGCCCGGCCCCGCGCATACCTCAACCACCATTGGGCCAACCGGAGACCAGGACGGACCAAGGAGTGAGGGGCTACGTGACTAGTTAGGCTCCTGAGTCGCGATGCTCAGGAGTCCCCCTTGACGTGCAAACAATTCCCATACCTGCCCTCGCCGAGGCCTTGGGAGGGGCGCGCGATGCCCAGGTCCGGGGGACCCGGTTAGGTGGCGTGCGCTTGAGCGTGACCCGTGCGCAGCCCCCATGCGCGGCTTTCCCGAGGGGAGGCGTTACAGCAAGGCTGGGCGCTGAGCTGTGGGCTCCCTGAGGTTGGTACGACCGTGGGGTCGCCCTCAGTTGTTTATCACCAGCGTGGAGCATAGTGCTTCCGCTTGTGCACGGGCATAGTCGCTCCTCGGCAGTGTCGTCAACCAGCGCGGAGCATGGTGCTTCCACTTGGGCGTGGGATGGGGGCCCCCCTTCGGGAGGAGCCCCCGGGGCGTGTACAGCCCCGCCCTGACACGTGGCTTGCACGGCAGGGCTGCGAGGTGTATCTGGTCCCTCATGAGCCAGCGTGGGACTCATGAGGCCCTACCTTAAGGCGGGTTGCGCCTGGTTTTGAGTCTTGGTGACTGTATGTTCCTGCAAGGCAGTTAGATGCAAGCACTCTACGTCCTCAGGTCCCGGCCCTCGAGCGAGCTCAGCCGCCGCTGGTATGCCGGGTCGCGATGCCGTGGTCGAGGCCAGGGGGTGAGGGCTGGAGAGCTAGTAAGAGCTCCTGAGTCGCGATGCTCAGGAGCCCCCTTTTAACATGCAAGCGGATTGCATAGGGCGAACAGGCCCGTGGCGAGCGGCAATCGAGCGAGCGATAGCCGTCGGCAGGTTAAGCATAAAGAGCAGATCGACTTGGATAAATGCAGGAAGATACATGCCACTGGGTCTGGCCCGAGCGGCTTGGGGATGATGCAGCCCGAGGGGCGCCCCGGCGAGGTAAGCTAAAGACTTAAGCAAAGAGGATACATGCCACAAGGACGGACCCGTGCGGCCTGGGAATAATGCAGCCCGAGGGGCGCTCCCAGCTTAAACGAACTTGGAAGATGTCACCTGGTTCTGTAGACGAAGTAGAGTTGGTGCAGCCAAAGCTGTGCGCTGAAGGAATGCCTCCTCATGAGCCACCGGGACCCTGAGCCTCGTGAGGCTCTGGGGGCTCGGGAGGTTCCCTGAAGACTGTCTCCATCTCCTCCAGGACAGCATGGAACCTGGCCTCCTGAGCCGCCAGGACTTGCCGCATGTTGTGCTGATAGGCTGACGCCACGCTCGGCAAGCCGAAGGGCATGCGAACGTAGCTATGTGGTGGGACCTCACAACAACCCACACACGATGGCCAGAAGCGTTCCTGAGATGCGGCCCTGTTGAGCCCTAGGACATCGACGCAGATACGTAGCCCGACATCCTCCCCTGGATCGGGAGCTGTGCCTTGTGAGCGGCTGTGGCCGCGCATGGCTCTTGCTTCTTGCAGTTCCTGGGTGGTCTTGGTGACCAACTCCTGGGTGGTGATCACTCCTTGCCCTGTGTTCTCTTGAGGGAAACGTGCCGCCAAGCACGCTTCCAGGTGGTGCCCGAGCGCCTCGCTCGTGAGGTTGGCAAGGTCTGAGGCCCTCCAGAAGAGAGCCCCCGAGCCCTGCCTGAGGAGGGCGTCGAGCGCGCCTTCCAATGCGATGGTGATAGGTGCCCCAGGAGCGGGCGTTGACCCTGACGAGGCTCTTGCTGCGTTTCCGCCCTCCTGAGATCCTGTGCAGCGCGGCAGCTTCTTCCTGGGGATGGTCTCCGGAGGGTCTTCACTTCTGTTGTCATGGTCGTCGATTGTTGCTGCTTGAAAGGACCGCTCGAGAGAGCACACCGCATCCCTCTCTTCACACAGGACCGTGATGATTCCTCCGCTTCCTGGCATCTTGAGAACATTGTAGCCATGATGAATGACTGCCATGAACTTGGCCAGGGCCGGATACCCAAGGATGGCGTTGTACGGTAGGCGGATGTGGGCGACGTCGAAGTCGATGAGCTCGGTGCGGTAGTTGTCGCGCTTGCCGAAGGTGACGAGCAAGCGGACTTGCCCTATCGGTGTGGTGGAACCATCAGTCACTCCTGAGAAAGGCTTGGTTCGCTGGAGCTGCTCATAGGGCATTTGAAGGTTGTCGAACGTGTCGACGGATAAGACGTTGAGCCCTGTGCTGCCGTCGATGAGAGTCTTGGTAACTTGCGCATTTCTGATGACGGTGGAGCATGGCATAGGGAGTACGCCAGCGGTGGCTGCGCACTTGAGTTGGTCTGCCGAGTTGAAGGTGATGGCGCATTGGGACCACCTGAGCGGGCGCGTGGCCTCGAGCTTGGGGAGTGCCGCGTTCACCTCGCGAGCGATCTGTTTGAAGATGCGCTGAGAGGCTGGGGCTTGTGCGCCGCCCAAGATGCAAGAGATCGCACGCGGCTCCTAGAAGCCCCCAGCCCCCTCGTCCTGGTGGTGGTCTTCGTTCCTTCTTGGTGGCGGCAGCGGGGGAAGACCGGCATTGCCCTAGGGGCGATCCTCATGAGGAGGATCCCTCCAGGCGCCCTCCCGAGGTTGGTCCTGCCAACGGTCCCCATGAGGCCTGTCGCGCCACTCCTGGCACGGGCCACGGTCGTCCCAGCGTCCGCTTCCGCGTCCTCCTCCGTGGCCGTAGCTCCGGTCGTTGCGCTCGGGGCGTCGACCGTAGTGTCCTTCCCATATGGCTCTGAGCTCTTGGCAGTCGCTGGTGTTGTGGGTGTTTCGGTTGTGCAAGGCGCAGAACGGTCGGCCGTTCTTGGACGACTCGGGCTGATCTCTGCCTCGCTTAGTGTCGGGCTCCGCTGCGAGCACTACTGCCTCTTTGCGCTTCTCGTCCTTGGCCTTGGCCTTCTTCTCCTCCACTCCTGCAGCTAGCTGCTCAAGGAGAGAGAGGCGCCCCTCCTCAGCTCTTGCACACTTGGTCGCCAGGTTGAACAGCTCCTGAGACGTGCACAACTCCTCGTGGATGGCGAGCTCTTCTTTCATCTTGATGTCGCGGACGTCGTCAGATGACACGGAGATCTTGAGGCGAGTGCTGTTGAAATGCTGAATGTACTTCTGGAGGGTTTCTCCTGGCTGTTGCTTGATGCGGCGCAAGTCACCCGCGGCCGGCGGGCGGTCGCGAGTGCCTTGGAAGTTGGCGATGAAGCGGTCGCGCATCTCATCCCAGGAGGAGATCGAGCCGTGTTGCAGGTACAGGAGCCAGGAGCGGGCCCCATCCTTGAGAGCCATGGGAAACCAGTTCGCCATGAATTTTTCGCCGCCGTTGGCCGCTTCGATGCTCAACTCATAGAGCTGCAGGAACTCCGCGGGGTCGGCGGTGCCATCGTAGCAAGGAGGCAGGTCTGGCTTGAACTTGGCTGGCCAGGCTACGCTACGCAGCTCGGGGGTGAAAGCGCGGCAGCCGGCCATGGTTGCCGGTGCCAGCTTCTGAGGCGAAGCTTGATCTCGGTGAGGTCCGCGTTGTGCCACTGCAGGCGGCACTCGGTCTTGACGAGGTGGCGCGGGTAGCGCTGGTGCAGCTTCTCGCAGCCACGGGATTTCTCGGCAGCTTCTTTCTTCACGCGCAGGCGCCAGGCGCGGCGGATCACGCCGCGGAGGCGCGCGCCTTGGTGCCAAGGCACCGTCTTGGGGTTGAGGTAGTGGAGGCACGCCATGAGCCCCGTCGCCCGCGGCTGGTTGAGGGGAGGCAGAGAGTGGGACGGCGCCGGGGAGCCCCCTACAGCGCAGACCAGCTCGGCAACGCGATCGAGCCACTCCTCATAGACGTCGTCGACAGGGCGGTAGCACAGGAGCTCGTTCGCCACGAGGAGCGCGACCCGTGCCTCCAAGGGAGCGCGGTGCATGCGGGACAAAGAACCGGCCGGGGTCAGTGACGGAGTAGCGGTGCAGCCGTCCTGCTGCACCAAGGGATGCAGCGAGGACGCCTGCTGCTCGTTCCCCACCGGGCCGGTGGCAGCGTGGGCGATGGGAGATGTTGAACGACGAGGTGGCCCGCCTACGGGAGCCGTCTGAGCGACGCGGGCAGAGAGGGAAGCCCTACGCTCCGCTCGAGCACAGCGAGCGTCCGCCATGGAAACGACGGAGCGATGGAGCAACGAACTGACAGAGGGGAAAATTACGGCACACCCCTACCTGGCGCGCCAAATGTCGGATGTGGGGTTCCGGCAAAACCTTAAGGTTCGAACACTGGGGTGCGTGCGAAGTCTATCCCTCCTACCGATCTACGCTCTAGCTCGCTAAGACCTCACGGACGAACTCGATGAACTCACAATACAAAGAGACACGATGTTTATACTTGTTCGGGCCACCGTTGTGGTGTAATACCCTACTCCAGTGTGGTGGTGGTGGATTGCCTTTTGGGCTGATGATGAACAATACAATGGAAGAAAAGCCTCCTGAGGTTGAGGTGTTCTTGCGGGAGTGTTGGCTTCTTGATCAGTTCGAGTTCTCTTTTTCCGGGTGTTTTCTGTTCGGGTGGCTAGACCTATTTATAGAGGCCCCGGTCCTCTTCCCAAATATCGAGCGGGAAGGGAGCCAACAACGGCGGGCAAATTTGAAGGGGAACAGCTAGTACAAGCTATCCTGACAAAAGCGATCTTCGCCTGCGAAAAGCTTTGGGGTGACGCCGTCTTGGGCTCCATGATGACCTCCGCCTTGCCGTCCTTCTGTTCTTGGTCCCGTTGCACCAATATGGCAACCTTTGCCTGATGACTTGGTACTCTTCGTCTGCGCTTGCCTCCTTAGCACCAAAGAGGAAATGAGGATGCTGCGCGCACCGGCGCCCGCTTGGCACCCGCCTGGCACCATTCGTCATGGCTCACGTCATGAGAGACTCGTGAGGTTTGCCCCACCTTGATATCTCCGCTCCTCATGAGCCTGCCTAGCTAGGCCACTCCAGAGGAGGTCTTGCGTGGTCCGCCTCGCAAGGCTTGGACCCTCGCGAGGGTCTTGGATGCCTTGTTGATGAAGATGGGCCGTACGGCCCGCTGCCTGGCCACGCTATGGGCCGTAGGCAGGCAAGTCTGGGGACCCCCGTTCCCAGAACACCGACAACTTTTATATTATTTTTGGGACTAACCTATTAACCTAGAGCCTAGTGCCAGTTTCTGTTTTTCCCCTTGTCCCAGTGTTTCACACAAAAGGAATATCAAACGGAGTCCAAACAGAATGAAACCTTAAGGAGAGTTATTTTTGGAACAGAAGCAATCCAGAAGACTTGGAGTGTACGTAAGGGAAGCAACGAGGAAGGCACGAGGCAGGGGGCGCGCCCACCCCCTAGGCGCGCCCTCCACCCTTGTGGGCCCCTCGTGGCTCCCCTGACCGACTTCTTTCGCCTATATATATCCATATACCCTAAAACCATCGGGGAGCAGAATAGATCGGGAGTTCCGTCGCCGCAAGCCTCTGTAGCCACCAAAAACCAATGGGGACCCTGTTCCGGCACCTTGCTGGAGGGGGGATCCTTCACCGGTGGCCATCTTCATCATCCCAGCGCTCTCCATGGCGAGTAGGGAGTAGTTCACCCTCGGGGCTGAGGGTGTGTACCAGTAGCTATGTGTTTGATATCTCTCTCTCATGTTCTTGATTTGGCACGATCTTGATGTATCGCGAGCTTTGCTATTATAGTTGGATCTTATGATGTTTCTCCCCCTCTACTCTCTTGTAACGGATTGAGTTTTCCCTTTGAAGTTGTCTTATCGGAATGAATCTTTAAGGATTTGAGAACTCTTGATGTATGTCTTGCCGTGCTTATCTGTGGTGACAATGGGATATCACGTGATCCACTTCATGTATGTTTTGGTGATCAACTTGCGGGTTCCGCCCATGAACCTATGCATAGGTGTTGGCACACGTTTTTGTCTTGACTCTCCGATAGAAACTTTGGGGCACTCTTTGAAGTACTTTCTGTTGGTTTGAATAGATGAATCTGAGATTGTGTGATGCATATCGCATAATCATACCCACAGATACTTGAGGTGACATTGGAGCATCTAGGTGACATTAGGGTTTTGATTGATTTGTGTCTTAAGGTGTTATTCTAGTACGAACTCTATGATAGATCGAACGGAAAGAATAGCTTCGTGTTATTTTACTACGGACTCTTGAATAGATCGATCTAAAAGAATAACTTTGAGGTGGTTTCGTACCCTACCATAATCTCTTTGTTTGTTCTCCACTATTAGTGTCTTTGGAGTGACTCTTTGTTGCATGTTGAGGGATAGTTATATGATACAGTTATGTTATTATTGTTGAGAGAACTTGCACTAGTGAAAGTATGAACCCTAGGCCTTGTTTCCTGGCATTGCAATACCGTTTATGCTCACTTTTATCATTAGTTACCTTGCTGTTTTTATATTTTCAGATTACAAAAACCCATATCTACCATCCATATTGCACTTGTATCACCATCTCTTCGCCGAACTAGTGCACCTATACAATTTACCATTGTATTGGGTGTGTTGGGGACATAAGAGACTCTTTATTATTTGGTTGCTGGGTTGCTTGAGAGAGACCATCTTCATCCTACGCCTCCCACGGATTGATAAACCTTAGGTCATCCACTTGAGGGAAATTTGCTACTGTCCTACAAACCTCTGCACTTGGAGGCCCAACAACGTCTACAAGAAGAAGGTTGCGTAGTAGACATCAGGCTCTTTACTGGTGCCGTTGCCGGGGAGGCTAGGTAAGCGGCACTCACACCCTGTCAACTAAGCTCTTTTCTGGCGCCGTTGCCGGGGAGGTGAGTGCTTGAAGGTATATCTTTAGATCTTGCAATTGAATCTTTTTGTTGCTTGTTCTATCACTAGTTTAGTATATAAAAGAAAACTACCAAAAATGGAATTGAGTTTGCCTCATAGGCTTCATCTTTTTAATATCTTTCGTGAGTATGATGAAAAGGAAAATTGTGCTCAAGTGCTAGAAGAAGAATGCATTAGAACGTTTGGCACTAAATATTTGAATGATTAGCATGATTGCAATGTTGTTAGTATGAATTTCTTGAATATCCATGATGCTAATGATATGCAAAGCCACAAGCTTGGGGAAGCTATGTTTGATGAAGATGATATTTTTTGTCCCCCAAGTTTTGATGAGCAAATTTATTATGATGAAAGCATGCATCCTATTTATGATGATTATATTGATGAAAGTGGATTTGAAGAGGCCATGAATTTATTTAATGATTAATCCACTATTTCGGAAGAGGTTCCAATTGATTATGATAACAAAGTTGCTATTTATGATGATTATTGTGATTACATGTATGCTATTAAGAATAATGATAACCATGAAACTTTTCATCATGATTTTAATTTTCAATTGGATTATGCTTCACATGATAGTTATTTTGTTAAGTTTCCTCCCACTACTATTCATGAGAAGAAATTTGCTTGTGTGGAGAGTAATAAAATTTCTATGCTTGTGCATCATGATGCTACTGAAAATTATTATGAGGGAGGAATATATGCTTGTAGGAATTGCAATAATATCAAGTTTCCTCTCTATGTGCTTAAAGTTTTGAAGTTATGCTTGTTTTACCTTCCTATGCAAGTTGATTCTTGTTCCCATAAGTTTTTTGCTCACAAAATCCCTATGCCTAGGAAGTGGGTTAGACTTAAATGTGCTTGCCATGTGTTTCATGATGCTCCCTTTATGTTTCAATTATTATCTCTTATGTGAGCATCATTGAAATAATCATGCCTAGCTAGGGGCGTTAAACGTTAGCGCTTGTTGGGAGGCAACCCAATGTTATTTTTGTTTCTTAGTTTTTAGTTTTGTTTAGTAATAAATAAATCATCTAGCCTCTGGTTAGATGTGGTTTTATGTTTTATTTAGTGTTCATGCAAAGTAAGACCTATAGTAACTTCCTGGATGATAGTTATTGATCTTGCTGAAAATTCCAGAAACTTTCTATTCACGAAAACAATTGTTTAAAACCACCAGAACTTGATAAAATACTGATTCCAATTGCAGTAGATCAATAAACAAATTATCTAGGTCTTCCTATTTTTGTATATTTTTCTAAGTTCCAGAAGTTTGCGTTAGTTACAGATTACTACAGACTGTTCTGTTTTTGACGGATTCTGTTTTTCGTGTGTTGTTTGCTTATTTTGATGACTCTATGGCTAGTAAAATAGTTTATAATCCATAGAGAAGTTGGAATACAGTAGATTTAAAACCAATACAAATAAATAATGACTCTATTACAATACCTTGAAGTGGTGTTTTGTTTTGTTTCGCTAATGGAGCTCACGAGATTTTCTGTTAAGTTTTGTGTTGTGAAGTTTTCAAGTTTTGGGTAAAGATTCGATGGACTATGGAATAAGGAGTGGAAAGAGCCTAAGCTTGGGGATGCCCAAGGCACCCCAAGGTAATATTCAAGGACAACCAAGAGCCTAAGCTTGGGGATGCCCCAGATGGCATCCCCTCTTTCGTCTTCGTTCATCGGTAACTTTACTTGGAGCTATATTTTTATTCACCACATAATATGTGTTTTGCTTGGAGTGTCATTTTATTTTCTTTAGCTTTGCTTGCTGTTTGAATAAAATACCAAGATCTGAAATTCTTAAATGAGAGATAGTCTTCACATAGTTGCATAATTATTAAACTACTCATTGATCTTCACTTATATCTTTTTGGAGTAGTTTGTCATTTACTCATGTGCTTCACTTATATCCTATGAGTAAATGGTTGAATGATTTGAATACCATAAATCTGAAATTATATATGTTCCATATGCTTATCCCATGGGGAGTAATGACTTCACATATAAGAAGTAGAGGTGGTAAATCTATTGAAGGTTAGCAAACATTGTATTGGTCATTTGAACAATTCATGAAAGAATATTGAAGGAAGAGAGATTTCACATATAAATATACTATCTTGGGCATCTTTTGTAATTGTGAGCACTCATTGAAATATGACATGATAAAAGGTTGATGTTGGACAAGTAAGACAACGTAATGGGTTATGTTTTCTTATATCTGAAATAAAGTATATTGTCATGGATCGCCCAACACGTTGAGCTTGCCTTTCCCCCTCATGCTAGCCAAATTCTTTGCACCAAGTAGAGATACTACTTGTGCTTCCAAACATCCCTTAAACCAGTATTGCCAGGAGAGTCCACCATACCTACCTATGGATTGAGTAAGATCCTTCAAGTAAGTTGTCATCGGTGCATGCAATAAAAATTGCTCTCTAAATATGTATGATCTTTTAGTATGGATAAAATATGCTTTATACGATCTTGTGATATGGAAGCAGTAAAAGCGACAGACTGCATAATAAAGGTCCCTATCATAAGTGGCAATATAAAGTGACGTTCCCTCGCATTAATATTTTGTGCATCCAACTATAAAAGCGCATGGAAACCTCTGCTTCCCTTTGCGAAGGGCCTATCTTTTATTATTGTCTTTTACCTTATGCAAGAGTCATGGTGATCTTCACCTTTCCTTTTTTAATTTTATCCTTTGGCAAGCACCTCGTGTTGGAAAGATTCTGATATATATATCCAATTGGATGTAAGGCATCATGAACTATTATTGTTTATGTTACTCTTGAGTTAAAAGGTCGGGAGGCGAATCTATAAGCCCCGATCTTTCTCTGTGTCTGATTAAAACTTTGAACCCATAAATATCGCGTGAGTGTTAGAAATTGTGAAAGACTAAATGATAGTTGAGTATGTGGAGTTTGCTAAATCAAAGATCTGACATAGACTCTTCCTGAAAATAAGATGAATTGTAATTGTTTGATGACTAATAACACGGTTTGATAGTTTTCAAGGAAGTTTATGATCTATAATTTAACATGTGAATAGCTTGTTACTTGATCATGAGAAGCTTTATGAGATGAGCTACCGTTATGATATATAATGATGCTAGAAAAGGTGATTGAAATTATCATTGATCAAACTTGTGCACCATCTAGCATTCACACTTCATGAATTATTTCTTTTATCATTTACCTACTCGAGGACGAGCAGGAATTAAGCTTGGGGATGCTGATACGTCTCCAACATATCTATAATTTATGAAGTATGCATGCTATTATATTATCTGTTTTGGATGTTTATGGGCTTTACTAAACACTTTTATATTATTTTTGGGACTAACCTATTAACCCAGAGCCTAGTGCCAGTTTCTGTTTTTTCCCTTGTTTCAGTGTTTCACAGAAAAGTAATATCAAACGGAGTCCAAACGGAATGAAACCTTCGGGAGAGTTATTTTTGGAACGAAAGCAATCCAGAAGACTTAGAGTGTATGTAAGGGAAGCAATGAGGAAGGCACGAGGCAGGGGGCGCGCCCACCCCCCTGGGCGCGCCCTCCACCCTCGTGGCCCCCTCGTGGCTCCCCTGACCGACTTCTTTCGCCTATATATATCCATATACCCTACAACCATCGGGGAGCAGAATAGATCGGCAGTTCCGCCGCCGCAAGCCTTTGTAACCACCAAAAACCAACCGGGACCCAGTTCCGGCACCCTGACGGAGGGGGGATCCTTCACCGGTGGCCATCTTCGTCATCCCGGCGCTCTCCATGACGTGGAGGGAGTAGTTCACCCTCGGGGCTGAGGGTATGTACCAGTAGCTATGTGTTTGATCTCTCTCTCTCTCATGTTCTTGATTTGGCACGATCTTGTTGTATCGCGAGCTTTGCTATTATAGTTGGATCTTATGATGTTTCTCCCCCTCTACTCTCTTGTAATGGATTGAGTTTTCCCTTTGAAGTTATCTTATCGGATTGAATCTTTAAGGATTTGAGAGCACTTGATGTATGTCTTGCCGTGCTTATCTGTGGTGACAATGGGATATCACGTGATCCACTTGATGTATGTTTTGGTGATCAACCTGCGGGTTCTGCCCATGAACCTATGCATAGGGATTGGCACATGTTTTCGTATTGACTCTCCGATAGAAACTTTGGGGCACTCTTTGAAGTACTTTGTGTTGGTTTGAATATATGAATCTGATATTGTGTGATGCATATCGTATAATCATACCCACGGATACTTGAGGTGACATTGGAGTATCTAGGTGACATTAGGGTTTTGGTTGATTTGTGTCTTAAGGTGTTATTCTAGTACGAACTCTATGATAGATTGAACGGAAAGAATAGCTTCATGTTATTTTACTACAGACTCTTGAATAGATCGATCCGAAAGAATTACTTTGAGGTGGTTTCGTACCCTACCATAATCTCTTTTTTTGTTTTCCGCTATTAGTGTCTTTGGAGTGACTCTTTGTTGGGATAGTTATATGATCCAGTTATGTTATTATTGTTGAGAGAAGTTGCACTAGTGAAAGTATGAACCCTAGGCCTTGTTTCCTAGCATTGCAATACCGTTTACGCTCACTTTTATCATTAGTTACCTTGCTGTTTTTATATTTTCAGATTACAAAAACCCATATCTACCATCCATATTGCACTTGTATCACCATCTCTTCGCCGAACTAGTGCACCTATACAGTTTACCATTGTATTGGGTGTGTTGGGGACACAAGAGACTCTTTGTTATTTGGTTGCAGGGTTGCTTGAGAGAGGCCATCTTCATCCTACGCCTCCCACGGATTAATAAACTTTAGGTCATCCACTTGAGGGAAATTTTCTACTATCCTACAAACCTCTACACTTGGAGGACGAACAACGTCTACAAGAAGAAGGTTGTGTAGTAGACATCACTGCCGCAGCCGCGCCGCCGTAGTTCTCGCAGCCCGTCGTCCTTTCGCCGCCACTCGTGTCCGTGAGCTTCGCCGTCGTCCGCTATGCCGAGCAGGCCGAGCCCCGAGCGCTCGCATGCTCTGCACTGTCTCCATCAACCTCGTCTTCACCGAACGCCACCGAAGATCCCCCTCGCCACTCCGTCGCCACCCGACCTCCTCCGACCTCGCCGACTGCACTGCCGTGATTGCCGTGAGCTTAGCTACCTCCCCATCCTCTCCTTTCTCGCTCTCGTGCCTCGTAGCGACCGCACCGAGCTTGCCCGCACGCACCGCCGCCTCTGCTCATTGCCGCCGTGGCCACAACCACGTTGGTTCGAAACTGAGCACGTCATCGCACTCACCGCACTCCTAGGATGCCGTAGCACCACTCCCCGCACCTCGTCGTGCCCCCTAGCAACGGGTTCGACCTCGCCCGAACTCCGTCGACCACCAAGGTCATCACCGGCGACGATTCCGGCCACCCAGGTCCACCCACTGCCACCACTCGATGCTGCTCACTCCCCGCGTCACGTAGATGTGCTCCCCCGTCGCTTTGGTCTTCGGAGCATGAAACCCGCACCTCTCCTCCATCCCTGGCCCTGCCAACGATGAGCCCCGGGTCAACTCCGGCGAGTTTGACCCGGGTTGACCCAGTTTGACCCCCCCGGGACTATGACAGGTGGGGCCCGCCCTGCTAATTAACCTAGGATTAGGACTAACTAAAATTAGTTAGTCTAATGACACTGACACGCGGGGCCCACTGGTCAGGTTTGACCTGGACCGTCCCCGTTGACCGCTGATGTCACCCTGATGCAATGCTGAGGCGATAAATCAGTTACTAGATTTATTCTTATACAGGAAATTCTAGAAAATGTTATAAACTTCCAAAAAATCATAGAAATTATTCTGTAACTCCAAATGCAAAGATTTATATATGAAAATTGATCCGAAAAATCCAATCTTTCCATCTGTACTAGTTTCATGCATGTTAGAGAAACCTAACTTTGCTGTTTAGATGAAACATGATAATGGACTTATATGAGTTCATACTTTGGGTTTGCATTTGAATCTTTGATTCAAATGAACTCAAACCACCCTGTTCAAAGCTGCATTAGCCAAAACACACTCATTTTGCCATGCCATTGCATGCATCATATTGTTGCATATTGCCATGTAGTAATTGTGTTACCGGTGTCATCTTCGTGGTAGGTTCTTACTTCGAGGATATTCAGGAGTATCCAACTGAAGTGCAGTACCCCTCTACCACTCTATCAGGCAAGCAACCCATTGATCATTTCGATACAAACCCATCTTCTCGCCTCTGCTCTCATTTACTGCATTAAGACAACAGCGTTATAAACTGCTATGTGTTGCGGTAGTTGAACCCACTTCCTTTGCATGACCTGTCATTGCCACGGTAACTAGATGAAACCCACTAGCATGTGTAGGAGTTGATTGAGCCATGTTTGTGTTTCCTACCATGCTATGCTTGCTATGCTTAGAGTCATGTCAGGTCTGGCTCATCGGGGTGATGAACTAGAGTGAATGGTTATGTCGGTAATGAGAGTGAAGTGTTGAACATGTTTTGGTAAAGGTATCGATGAGAGGCCATGTAGGAGTACATGTGGGTTGTTTCATTGAGGCCGTCCTTAAGAATCGAGATCTGTATGCGTGATTTAAGATTCAGCTACTACCACACATTGGGCCTTGAAATATGACCCCGCTCGACTTACTTACCCCTCTCGCCCTCTGTCCAGGATTGCAAGTAGTTTCTGGTGTTTGTAGTTGCTGGAGGCCGTGCGCAGCGCTGACCTTAGGGGTGGGCTGTGATGCGGTAGGCACGTGGCACGGTGTACCTAGTCGCCCATTTTGTGTCTCGGGAACCCTGCACACATCGTTTGGGGCCGTTGAGGACACCCCGGCCGGATTTCCTTGTGGATGGAACCCGAATAGGCGATAAACCTGGACTAGAGACTTGTGTGGTTAGTCAGGTCGTGGTCTACACCCACTTCGGCTTTTGCTTGAAGTCTGCCGAGCACATGTCGTGTGCAGATGCTAAGTGGTGGAAACATGTGTGAAGAAGTACACCCCTGCAGGGTATAAAACTATTCGAATAGCCGCGTCCGTGGTAAAGGACTTCTGGGTTGCCTGTATAGTTCATAGACAAGTGAATGTGGATACTCTAAAATGCGCAGGATAAGCGTGAGTGCTATGGATGGCGTTATCATAGGGATACGGGAGCGGATCCATAGTGGTGTATTGATATGGTGAATATGTGGACTCGTGTGCGCCACCTCAAAAGAGTTACTCGCAGTCGTAGTTTAGGATAGCCACCGAGTCAAAGCTGGCTTGCTGCAGTTAAACTCCACCACCCCCTTTGTTGATACCGATGCATATGTAGTTAGTTCTGATGTAAGTCTTGTTGGGTACATTTGTACTCATGTTTGCTTAATTTATGTTTTTTCAGAGAGACTTCAGTCTCGCTAGTAGTTCCTTGTGGACTTCGACGTTTAGCTTGATACCTCAGCTACGATCTTGTGCCCTCGACAGGATCTGGTAGATAGTCAGGCTACTCAGCCCTTTTCATTTGTAGATGTCTGTACTCAGACATGTTAAGCTTCCGCGTGTGCTTTGACTTGTATGCTCTTAATGTTGGGCCATGAGACCCATGTTTGTAATATCTCGCTCCTCTGAGCCTATTGAATAAATACTTTGAGTCATAGAGTCATGTTGTGATGCCATGTTGTATTTACACATATCGATCATATTGTGTGTATGATTGAAATGCTTGGTATGTGTGGGATCCGACGACCTAGTTGTCTATCCTTGGTAGCCTCTCTTATGGGGAAATGTAGTCTGGTGCTTCCACGGAGCCATGGTAGTCTGCTATAGCCCGGTTTACCGGAGTCCTGTTAGCCTAGTTGCTACTGCTCCAGAACACTTAGACTGGCCAGCATGTGTCCTTCTTCGATCCCGTGTCTGTCCCTTCGGGAAAATGTCACACGGTGTCTTTCTAAGTCCTGTTAGCTTGCTACACCCGGATTCCCGGAGTCCTGCTAGCCCAGTTGCTACAACCCGAATTCACTCGCTGATGACCGACACGTTCGTTGCTGGGTCATGTATGCCTGTCCCTATAAGTTAGTGCCACTTTGGGTTTATGACTAGTCATGTCGGTCCGGGTTCTCTGTCATATGGATGCTAGCAACACTATGATATACGTGAGCCAAAAGGCGCAAACGGTCCTGGGCTAGGTAAGGTGGCACCCGTGGGAATACCGTGCGTGAGGTCGCATGGTGATTTGATGTGTTACATGCTAGATCGGTGTGACTTAGGATCGGGGTCCTGACAGGCTAGTTGCTGAACCACGCGCCTTCTTGGGGTGGCTACTGGCTCCGCCGGACCTAGCGAGGTTGGTGAAGCACCGAGCGGCCTCGCCCGTATCCGGAGGGCTCGGCGGGCTACCCAGCCGGGTAATATGCCAAAGAACGGCTCCTCGGAAGCCATCGGAAGAGTGGAGAAAATGGTGAAGGAGGAGATGGGGGAGCGGCGGAGGGGCTCGATTCTTGCCCGCTATCTGTCTGGCCTCGTGTAAATAGACGGCGGACGGTAGGAGCTTGGCCGACGTCTGGCCTCATTTAAACTGAGGGCGGATGAGAGGAGCTCGGCCGGTGTTGCGTTTAATTCCGGCCCGCTCATGAACGGACGTGTGGCCGGAGTAGGTTTCTCGGTTTGCATGCGGGTTTAACGGAGGGGTTTGATGGAGGCGAGGAGGCGTGTTCAGCCGGGCGTGTAGCGAGCGGCGCAATACTATTCGATTTGACAGCGGGCGGCGCAGTTCCTAATACGGCTTTAATGCAGACGAGGGAGGGAGTAGCGGTTCCCGAAATGTTGAACAACCAATGCATCCTCCTTCAATTAATGCATGAGGGAAGTAATGGGAGGAGGACCGGGAAAAGAGGCTGCACGATGTGAATGCAACGCAGTTTGCCCTCATATAAAGGTGCCCCTCCATTCCAATGCATCTACCACATCGTACGCACCTAAGCATTTGCCTAAGCACCTACACCAAGCGCAAAAGAGCTCACTCCAGACCCTTCGCGGCGATGCGCGCGAGCGGCCAGCGGCTGTGCCAGATGGTCCAGGATGTCGGCCTGTGGCATGGCAACGAGGATTGTCTCCAGACGGTGTTGGAGACCGGCTGGTGGATGGCCGCCATCGACGCCAACTACGACTCTTAGTTGCACCAGATGATCGTTGCCACCACCAACAAGTTCACCGTCCTCAAGAAGATCGCGGACGACATCGCCGTACTCCTCCAGCCCCCGCGCCCGGCCTCCTCATTGCCAGCCACCCTAATCGGCCTCCATGGCCGGAACCTCTTTCAAGCACTGGTGGCCATGCGACTAGCCACCGACGCCATGAAGAATGTCCACCTGGAGGTCACGCTCGCCACGAGGCGCCTCACCCTGCAAGAATTCATCGACCTACACATCCACGTGTACGAGCAAATCGTGTACATAGGTATCTACAAGGCCAGTGAGGACGCTATCGTTGGCCTTCCTCAACCGGCTGGAAGCCTTGGATGCCTTTGCTGAGAAGCACCTCGACCTCGCCACAAAAGTTGTCACTCCTTAGCCGCCGGTCGGTGGCCCGGTGCACTAAGTTGAGGAGGAGGAGGTCGTACGTTGATGGATGCATCTTTCTTCTTGCCTTCTGTAACCACCACTGCGATCGCATCATCATCGTGGCCTTAATTCTTATTATGCTGTTGCATTCTCGTTCCAGTCAATACCGACATGTGTGATCCCTTTGCTTAATTATATGCATCACTGTAACTAGTACTCCATCCATCAATTTATAAGTTGTGCTTACCTTTTCCATCAACTTCGTGCAACGCGCGGGCATCTTGCTAGAAACACTAGAACATGTCGGACCGCGTGTGACCAAACCGACGATGCGCCAACCTAGCTACTACGTACCCTGCTTATCTGGAGGAAATAGCCCCGCCCTAGCGTTTCCAATTGTTGTTACTATCTATCGATCATGCCAAGGAGCAGAACTAAAATGTTACAATTTACACATGTTTCTCTACTCCTACTCCTATAAAAGACTCAGTCGGTGATGGTGGTGTGTGTGCCATCCGTCGTTTCTGACCATTAGATCTGCATCTAACGGCTGTGAGGTAAGTTGTGGCATTTTTGCAACAATAGCCCACTTCTCTGCTCCAATTTGTAGAAAACCCCTTATTATCTTGAAAGCAACCACATCCCTCCCTCACCTCATCAAAACAGCCTGAGAAATATATAATCCTATAAAAGACTCAGTTGGTGATGGTGGTGTGTCTACCATCCGTCGTTTCTGACCATTAGATCTGCATCTAACGGCTGTGAGGTAAGTTGTGGCATTTTTGCAACAATAGCCCACTTCCCTCTCTCACCTCATCGAAACAGCCTAAGAAATATATTTTGAGTGAAAAGTACTCCCTTCGTTCCTAATATTTGTATTTCTAGATATTTCAATAAGTGACTACATACGGAGCAAAATGAGTGAATCTACACTTCAAAATATGTCTATATAATCCGTATGTGATAGTCCATTTGAAATCTCTAAAAAGTCAAATATTTAGGAACAGAGGGAGTAATATATTAGGAGAATATCAAAACAAGAGTGATTTCTTTCAAGTTTGTGAACAAGTACTACTACTCTACTACTTTGGATCCGTCGCAACGCACGGGCACATTGCTAGTAAAAGGAAAAGGCCTGCTGCGTTCGCGTCGCACTCCCCCCACACACGCCCGGGCATCGGGAGTACTCAACGGCCCGTCCAACACGACACATAGCTTAGGGAAGGCGTGTTGCCTAGCATTTTCACTTTCATGTGGGACCGCTGTTGAGCAAACCGACTATTGGCAAACCGCACCCCGCCCGCCACCGGGTTGCAAAACAGAAATGAGGGGAAGATGTAGCTGTAGCACGAAAGCCAAGAAATTTGGTGTCAGATGGGGCTCGTTGATAGAGTAGGACCATTCCATACTACTCTACTCCTACTAGTACCAAGTTTGTACTATACAACTAGTACTACCACTATACAACTATTAGGTACGTGCACGGCACATCATCGTAGGAACAAAAAAGGGGAAGATCTAGTTTTGGGTGATTTATCTTTTTTTTCTGTCAACGTAGTATGAATAATATGATGTGGGGGGCACCCATGAATCTTATGTGGCTTGGTTGCATGGCTCCGAAAGGTTAGAGAAAAATAAATAGATAATGTGTTTAGAGTGCACTCCACTAAACAGATATACTTTTGATCCATTGCAACGGGCCGACACATCTATATCTATACCCCATATATAGTGTGTAAATAACTTTGAAAGTTGGTCGTTGGATGAAGCCAATCTGACAGTACAAAGATGGCAAATCCGAGCACTACTGGCTATTGGACATCATCTACATTCCACTAGATTCTGCCACATGTAGAATATAGAAAACTCCATGGTTGAACTTCATTCATGACTAACTTTCCCACAACTAGGCTTAGGCAAAGTGTGTCTGCCAGAAAAAATGTGGCTAACAAAATGGCCACCAGGAGTTTGGCAAGATTTGGCAAGAAGTTGAGTCTATGACATGTGGACCATGTAGCTAGAAAACTATGGCAAGTCACAAGTGTAGCAATGAACCAAACACATGCCTGGTGTGTTTGGTAGGGTGTATGAAGGGTGCATGATCCCAAGAGTTCCCTTCTTGACCCCTTTTTGGGTGTTTGATAGAGTGTACGGAGGGTGCATGAGTACACACTAGATTAGCACAAATACACTAGAAGCATGCATGAAGAGAGCATGCATGAAGAGGGGTGTTGAGTTGAGCATGCATGAAGAGGGAACAACTATGTTGAGATGAGAACGCAACCAAACACACTTGTGGCACGCCTAAGCTTAGGCGTGGAAACCTTAGGCTGCAAACCAAACCATAACTTTGAAAGTTGGTCATTGGATGAAGACAATCCGACGGTACAAAGATGGAAAATCCGAGCACTACTGGCCATTGGATATCATCTACATTCCACCAGATTCTTCCACATGTAGAATCTAGAAGACTCCATGGTTGAACTTCATTCATGACTAACTTTGCCACAACTAAGCTTACGCAAAGTGTGTCTGAAACAAAAAATGTGGCTAACAAAATGGTCACCACAAGTGTGGCAAGATTTGGCAAGAAGTTGAGTCTATGACATGTGGACCATGTAGCTAGAAAAGTGTGGCAAGCCACAAGTGTAGCAATGAACCAAACACATGCCTGGTGTGTTTGGTAGGGTTTATGAAGGGTGCATGATCCCAAGAGTTCCCTTCTCGACCCATTTTTGGGTGTTTGGTAGAGTGTATGGAGGGTGCATGAGTCCACACTAGATTAGCACAAATACACTAGAAGCATGCATGAAGAGAGCATTCATGAAGAGGGCTGTTGAGTTGAGCATGCATGAAGAGGGAACAACTATGCTGAGACAAGAACGCAACAGAACACACTTGTGGCACGCCTAAGCTTAGGCGTGGCAACCTTGGGCTGCAAACCAAACCATAACTTTGAAAGTTGGTCATTGGATGAAGCCAATCTGATGGTACAAATATGGCAAATCCGAGCACTACTGGCCGTTGGATATCATCTACATTCCACCAGATTTTGCCACATGTAGAATCTAGAAGACTCCACATGTAGAAGTATAATGCACAAACTACCAGAATCTCATGTGTGCAATGCACGTGTAACTTACTAGTAGTTGGTAGTAGTAAGAAACAAATTCCGGGTTTGGCATGAGCTCGTACTGCAGGAGCACCACAAGGCTTACCGCAGGAGTTACATTTCCCCTCTCGGGGCCCATGGCCGAACTTCAGTGGCTTAGTGCCCGGCCTATGAGTCAATGACATGTGGACCTTAAATGCGGCTGGCCCACATGTCATTCTCATGGTGGTGGTGTGGTTCGCGACTCACTCGTTTGAGATGAACTGGCCGGTGGTGGCGTGGCCGTGGCGAGGGTGCCACAGCTGGGCGTCGGGGCGTTACGAGGCGTAGATGGCCACACCGACGGGTACTACCTGTAGTACAGAAGTACTCCAGCTGAGGACTGATGCCCGAGACGAAATGTGTCACAGCCGCTGGATGAAAATTTGATGGTGCGGGACGTGTGGTGTCATGGGTTCGTGCCTTGATGCTTGCCGCATTTAAGGTGGCCCACATGTCATGCACACAAAGGCAGAGGGGCGGTGCGGCTGAGAGGGGTGAGGAGCACGTCAGGGGACATGGTGCCGTGGGTTGGAACGGCGTCGTGGGAATCGTGAGTGGTAGTGGATCAAACGTGATGGTCGTCGTAGTTGAACTTCCATGGACAAGCTGTCTTGTCTATGGACACATGCATTGCATATCGATCACTGGAAGGAGTAGTAGAGAAAGCTAGGCGGATAAATAGTTCCTTAT